>JAYESD010000009.1:175387878-175566252 GCA_036927565.1 Tuctoria greenei | reverse complement strand
ATGGAATTGGAATCTGGTGGTCCGTGCGGGCAGCTCGCCTGTCATCATTGGGCCGGTAGCAGCAGGTACGACTGCCGGCATCATTGCGCGGGCGTCGATTGATGGCGATAATTACTTATAACTTATCGGATAGTTTGATTTCGTTGTGTTTGGACTTGCTTTGGTTGGGGCATTTATATACTTATTTGTTGGGCAATACTTATGGCTTAACAGTACTATGATGAGGCCGGCTACTATTATTTTGCATGCATGCACACGTCAGAGAGGGCGCGCGTCCTACACGTAATTAACCGGCGTCCCCGCAGCGGCCCGGCCCGGCCCGGGTCCCAAACTGATGTTTTCTCATGGTTTCGGTTTATTTTCATGGTTAACCAAGTTAACCAGACTATTAACCAGTCTAACCGGTCAACTCAATAGCCGTCGGCCCACCCAATAGGCAGCCCAGTTCGGCCCAGTAAAAACCCTACACTTCATATGCCCACCACCCTCAACCCTCAGCCGCTGCCACCCCACGTGGCCGCAACCCACCGACCCGCCGCCGCGACTGTCGCCTCCGCCCGGCCACAACGTCGCCCCGTTGCTCGATGACCGCCTCGTCTCACGACGGCCACAACATCGCCTCGTCGTCCGATGACCGCGACTCGCGCCCCACCGCCCCGTCCCCAGACGGCCACGGCGCCGCCCCACCCCGCCGTCGCGGCCATCCCGACGGTCTCCGCGCCTCGCGGCCACTGCGCCGTCGAGCACACTGGCCCCTTCCAGATATAGAGAATGAGGGTTTACGTTGATTTCGGTTTGTTATCGCTAACCAGAAACCGAACTGAAGTCTCCGGTTAACCGACTGATCATATTTTCTTATTGTATGTTTGTCGACTGTTGGAGCCGGCAGATCTCCCTACACTGCTGTCGACTGTTGGAGTCGGCAGATCCCCTGACACTACGAAAGTGTGGAAGGAGTTTGTGGTTCGGTTTGGGCGCGCGGAGACTCAAGAAGGTGAATTGCGATTGGACTCGAGTGACACGGTGGTTTACGTGGTTCGGGCCGCCTGAGCGTAATACCCTACTCCACGGGTGTGTGTATGTTGTATTAACTTGTGAGCTTGAGTGTGCTCCAGAGTCCTCTCCTCGTGTACCGTCGGTTTGTCCTTTTATAACATAAGGACAAACCGTTACAAGTCAGCCTGGCCCGACATGTGGCCCTGGCGGTTATTAGTATTGATACACGAGATTAATTGTTGTCAATAACCCTGTAACGGCTCCGACAGTGCCGTTACAGGTGTTAAGATCGTCCGATTAATTATCATTAACGTGGAATTAATGGTAATTAATCGGGTCTTGAAGTCTGCGGCTGTCCTTTGAAGATCCGGAGTCGTTACAACGTCTCTCGGGGGTTTTAAGCAGCTAGCTCCGACGTATGGACACGTGGCAGCTCCGGAGCTTGCTTGGGAGAAGCGGGAAGCTCCGGGGTGGCCTGGCACGTGTCAGGTCCGGAGCTTCTCTCGGTCAGCGGTTACCTCCGGAGGTGCCGTTTCAGTACCTAGCCCGGAGCTTCACCCTTGTGGGTAACAACTCTGGTCTGTCAGTACACGTGGCAACCTAGAGGTTAACCATGTTGGAGAAGCGGGTCCGGTCACGTCTGGCGAGTGGGCCCCCGAGGGTCTTCAATTTGAGTAGATGTCCTTCCCTTGAGATCTTTGTAACCTCAGGGGATGTATGGTTTTTAGGGTACCGACAACTGCTAAAGTGATTGGGGAGTTTGAAGTTCGGTGTGGGCGCGCGAAGATTCAAGAAGGTGAATAGGAGTTTGACACAGGAGACACAAGAGTTTACGTGGTTCGGGCCGCCTGAGCGTAATACCCTACTCCACGGGTGTGTAGGTGTTGTATTAGCAGTAAGAGCTTGTCACGTATGATCGCTCGTGAACCTCCGATCCTCCTTGAGTGTATCGTCGGCCTGTCCTTTTATAGTACAAGGACAGGCCGTTACAAGCTAGCCTGGCCCGACATGTGGCCCCGGCGGTTACTAGTATTGATACACGATTAATTGCTGTTAATGATCCTGTAACGGGCTCCGACAGTGCCGTTACTGGTGTTAAGATCGTCCGTTTAAGTGTCATTAATATGGCATTAATGACATTTAATCGAGTCTTGAAGTTCTTGGCTCTCCTTTGAAGACCCGGAGCCGTTACAAGGTCTTCCGGAGGTTAGAGGCTGGAAGGTCCGACGACTTGACATGTGGCATCTCCGGAGCTTGCTGTGGGAAGTAGGTAACTCCGGGGCTACCAGACATGTGTCAGGTCCGGAGCTTCTCTCGGTCTGGGGTTAAGTCCGGAGGTGCCGTTTTGGTACGTGGCCCGGAGCTTCCCCCATGTGGGCGGTAGCTCCGGGTTAGTCGTACACGTGGCGACCCAGGGATTAACCATGTCGGAGAAGCGGGTCCGGTTATGTCTGACAGGTGGGCCTCCGAGGGTCTTCAAACCAAGTAGATGACTTTCCTTTGAGATCTTTGTAACCTCAAGGGGTGTACGGTTTTTAGGGTACCGAAAGTGGCCCCCTGGACCTACCTCCGAGGAAGATCACTGGGGTGAAGTCGTTCCGTCGGAGGTGGGTCCATCCTTGCGACTCTTGAACTGAGTCTTCAAGGGTCTTCGAAGGTGCCGTTGGTAGGGGTTTGTCTCCAGATGAATGAAATCCACATTTTGCGATTCTGCGAATTTCATTTTTTGTCTTCAACACTTTTGTCTTTACTTGGCCTCCTGGTAGATGTACACAATTTGATTGTGAACATGTACCAAAAGGATATTGAGTTTTGTTGAAGACTCATTTGCTCCGAACTTGTAGCATTTAGGTCTGAAGTCTTCGATAGTGAAGGTCCCCTGAGGTTGTCGGAGCTTAGCAGCTCCGGCATTGTCCATCGCTGGAGCTTGGTAGCTCCGGCAATAGCCTCTATCAACACCTAGAGCGTCGATAGTTAGTCCTCCGGGGTGTCGGAGCTGAGTAGCTCCGGCAGTGACCTTTGCCAACACTTGGTTTGTTGGCAGCAGACTCCATTTACGGGATCTTCTCACCATCTTATATTCAGCGTCGATGGCTGGCCCCCTTAGGGGAGTCAGAGCTCAGTTAGCTCCGGCTTTTCTCCATCAACGTAGACTTTATTTTTCCTGCACACTTAAGCCAAGACAAATAGTAAAATTCGTTCCTTGTCTATAATTTCGTCACGGCTTACGATTCTCAGGAAGATTTTAAGTTGAACGCGATTTTAAATACAACCGGATGCGTTGTCTTTTCTTCTAGGTTCAACTGTTCATGGACCCGCCTTACTTCGGCCTGCCGGGGTGTAGGTATAGTGGCGTACTTAGGGTGCTTGACCAGGCTAAGTCGATAGCACACTCCGGCCCTAGATTGGCTTGGCGGCTTTCAGATGAGTTGGCCATGAACGATATTTGAATCCAAAAGAACTGACAATACAACTCGAATCGTATATAAACCGGTCGAACTAAAATTTCTTAAGAATTGCACGTCTTTGATATAGACAAGAAAGAGAAAAATAAAAATGTTGAGCCTGTACAAAATAAATGCATGTGGAGTCTATTTCACATGAAGATGTCTTTCATTATAGGTCCGGGGTACAGGGGAAACAAGTACACTCTTAGGGTACGGAACCAGGCTAAGTGTGTTTGGTTTCTCGTTTGACCCAGGGTAGTTAGCCACACTTTTAGTCCGGAGACTGTGACAAGTGCTGCATGAGCTTTGCGGACCTTTCGGGAAAGGTCCGGCTGCTCTCCCGGAGGAACTACCCGACTTTGTATAATGACTCTATAACATACATCTCAAGTTACTCAAGACTCACCTCCGTGGTATTAAGTGTAGAACTTACGGAGGTGCTCGATGTTCCAAGGATTTGGGAGAGGTGTCCCATCCTCGGTAGCCAAGTGAACGCTTCCGGGACGGGATACTTTGATCACTCGGAAGGGCCCCTCCCAGTTGGGGGGGAGTTTGTTTAACCCTTCTCTGGATAGTATTCTCCGTAGCATCAGATCGCCTTCCTCGAGCTGTCGGCTGTATACATGCCGCTGGTGATAACACCGTAGAGCTTGGCGATATCGGGCATGCCGAACAGCTGCTTGGCACCTTCCCTCCTCGAGGACGTCTAGGTCTTCACGCCGGAGCTGGTCCTGCGCGGCTTCGTCGAAGGTCCGGACCCGGAGCGAACCCAAGGTGATTTCCGGAGGAAGGATTGCTTCAGCTCCGTACACCAGAAAGAAGGGTGTTTCTCCGGTTGACCGGTTTGGAGAAGTCCTGTTGGCCCATAGAGTGGGCGGAAGCTCTTCGATCCAGTTGGCTCCATGTTTCTTCAAACGCTCATAGGTGCGCGTTTTGAGTCCCTTAAGGATTTCTGCATTTGCTCTCTCGGCTTGGCCATTGCTGGCTGGGTGAGCTACGGAGGCGTAGCAAACTTGTATGCCGAGGTCTTCGCAATATCCTTAGAATGCGGAGCTTGTGAATTGAGTCCCATTATCAGTGATGATTTTGTTTGGGACTCCAAATCTGCTCACAATGGATTGCAGAAAGTTGATAGCAGATTGCTTGTTGATCGTCACAACTGGAGTTGCTTCCGGCCACTTGGTGAATTTGTCAATGGCGACATACAGGAACTTGTAACCTCCGACGGCTCTTGGGAAAGGTCCCAAGATGTCCATCCCCCACACGGCGAAGGGCCATGTAGGAGGTATCATTTGTAGGGACTGAGCCGGTGTGTGGATTTGCTTTGCATGAAATTGGCATGCTTTGCATTTTTTCACCAGCTCAGTTGCATCCTGGAGCGCTGTAGGCCAGTAGAAGCCATGCCGGAAGGCTTTACCGACCAGCGTGCGGGAGGACGCGTGGTTCCCACACTCGTCTCCATGGATTTCTGCGAGGAGCTCGCAGCCTTCTTCCCTTGTGATGCACCGCATTAGGATGTCGTTGGAACCGCGTCGGTAGAGATCCCCTTCTACCAACGTGTATCTTTTAGCCAATCTGACTATCTGGTCAGCGGATACATCATCGTCAGGAAGGATGTTGTCTTTCAAGTAGTTCCGGATCTCCGAGATCCATGCATCGGAACTGACTTGAGCATTTGAGTCTTGCGTGCTGGGTTGCTCGGAGCTTCCGGCAGCACCTACGACCCTTGATGGCTGCCATGGTAACAGGGCCATCGGGACCATCAACTTCGGGATGCTGATCTCGCCCCCTTCGCTCAGTTCGACAGGTTGAGCTGTGGGTTTTGACAACCTCCGGACGAAGATTCCATCAGGAGCCGGAGCTCCGGTTGATGCTTTCGTCGAGAGTTCGTCGGCTTCAACGTTGAGAGCACGCTGAACATGGTGAAGATCTAGGACTTCAAAGTCCTTCTGAAGCCTCTGGACTTCTAGGAGGTAAGCAACTAGCTGGAGATTGTTGCAGGAGCATTCACCCTTCACCTGCTTGATGATGAGCTGTGAATTTCCCTTGACCAACAGTTGCTTGACACCGTATGACAGTGCTACCTTTAGTCCATAGATGAGTGCTTCGTACTCCGCCATGTTGTTGGTTGCCTTGAAGTCAAGGTGTACCATGTATTTTACCTTCTCTCCGGTTGGAGCGAGGAGAAGGATTCCAGCTCCGGCCCCCTGCTTTTGCATGGAGCCGTCAAAGTAGAGGGTCCAGTGAGGCTCGGTGAAGACCGAAGTCTTGTGTTCCGACTTCTGCTCACTGGGGCCCCCAGGGTTTGATGGAGAGGGAGTCCATTCCGCCACGAACTCTGTCAATGCTTGACTCTTGATTGCTTGCCTCGGAATGAATTCGAGATCGAATTCAGCCAATTCCGATGCCCATTTTGCGATGTTCCCAGTTGAATTGGGATTATGAAAAATTGCTCGGAGTGGATAAGAGGTCACCACCAAAATCTTGTGAGCTTGGAAGTAATGGCGAAGCTTCCTAGAGGCAATAAGAACTGCATAGAGCAGCTTATGCACATCTAGGTATCGAGTCTTGGCATCGTGTAATACTTCGCTGATGAAGTATACCGGGCGTTGAATTGTCCAGACCCTCCCGGAGGGGTCCGGAGCTTCCTCTTCATTGATCCGGACCCTCTCGGAGGGGTCCAGATTCTCTTCGAGGACCTCCGGGTTCTGGCTGGAGGAATCCGGAGCTTCTTCAGAAATGACCCGGACCCTCCCAGAGGGGTCTGGGTCTTCTGAAGTGACTTATTGTGGGTTTGAGTCTGGGAGCTAGGACCCAGACTCGCTTTCAGGAACCTCCGGACCCTCCCGAAGGGGTCTGGATTCCTGAGTATGGGGTAGTTCCGGTCTCTCCACAACCAGAACCATACTGACGACTTTGTCAGTAGCTGAAATGTAAAGCAACAAAGGCTCACCAGGGTTCGGAGCTACCAGAATTGGTAGGGTGGTGAGGAACTGTTTCAGCTCCTGGAACGCCTTCTCTGCTTCTTCGGACCATTGGAATGGTAAGGACTTCCTCAATAACTTGAAGAAGGGAAGTGCCCGTTCCGCCAGTCTTGAAATGAACCGGCTAATGGCTACTAGACATCCAGTTAGCTTCTGGACATCCTTGATGCGGGTTGGTGGCCGCATGTCTTCAATGGCTTTGATCTTCGCCGGATTAGCTTCTATGCCTCGGTGACTCACCAGGAAACCAAGAAGTTTTCCGGAGCTAACCCCAAACACGCACTTGTCCGGGTCTAGCTTTGTGCGGGTGGCCCGCAGCTTGTCGAAGACAGCCTGCAAGGTGTCTAAGAGGGACTCCTTGTTCTTGACCTTGACCACGATGTCATCGACGTACACTTCCACTATGTCTATGATGAGTTCTTCAAAAGTTTTGTACATTGCTCGTACAAAAGTTGAAGCTGCATTCTTGAGACCAAAGGGCATGGATGTGTAGCAGTACAATCCATCTACTGTGATGAATGAAGTATGCTCTTCATCCTCCCTAGACATCCTGATTTGGTGATACCCAGAATATGCGTCTAGGAAACACAGTAATTCACACCCGGAGGTGGAATCCACTATCTGATCTATTCTAGGTAGTGGGAATGGATCTTTTGGACATGCCTTATTTAGTGTGGTGTAGTCAATGCACATCCGAAGCTTCCCACCGGCCTTGGGCACAACAACTGGGTTCGCCAGCCATTTTGGATGGAAGACTTCTCGGATGAATCCGGCTTCGAGTAGCTTCTTCACTTCTTGTCGGATGAAGTTCTGCCACTCTACGGATTGCTTCCGAGGTTTCTGATGCACAGGTCAGGCATCGGGGTAGATCTTCAGATTGTGCTCAATCACTTCCCTGGGGATCCCAGTCATTTGTGACGGTTGCCAAGCAAACACGTCAACATTAGCCCGGAGGAAAGTGATGAGCACGAGTTCCTATTTGTCGTTCAACCCTCCCGATATACGGGTGGTTTGAGCGGCATCGGAACCAATTTGGACGACTTTGACGGGAATGTCGGTGTCGCCGCTTGGCTGCACACGGGGTGCAGAAGTCGAGCCTCGTTGACGAATGCTCAGGGGTTTCAGAGCTTGCTCCTGTCTGGAGTCCTCCTCTTGCGCCGTGGTGAGTGCATGGAGTTCCTCCAGAGCAGTTACTCCGGCAGTGCGATCTCCACGGATCCGGAGAATGCCTACTGGTGTTGGCATCTTCAACACCAGGTATCCATAATGAGCAGCTACCATGAATTTGTATAGGGCAAGTCTACCCAAGATGGCGTTGAATGGTAAGTTGATCTGAGCGACGTCGAAGACCAACTTCTCGGTGCGATACTTCTCCCGGGTCCCGAAGGTAACGGGGAGAGTTATAGCTCCGAGTGGGGTAATGGCCCCCGGACCTACTCCGGAGAAAGGTCGAGAGGGCTGGAGATCTAAAGGTCGGAGCTGAAGCTTAGTGAAAGCTTTGAAGCTGATGAGGTTAAGCCCCGAACCTCCGTCTACCATGACATGGTGGAGCTGGATGTGGTTGATGGTAGGAGATACCATCAAAGGTAGCTGACCTGCTCCAACCATGCTCCGCGGGCAATCAGAGGCATCGAAAGTGATGGAGGTGTCCATCCACTTTCGATGAGGTTCCGGCCTGACTGTAGGGGCTACAGCGGCCATATCCCGCCGCATAGTCTTGATGACGCGACGAGAGGTGATATCCCATGATCCACCAAAAATGGTGTTCATGGTCTTCCGACGTTCATTGTCAGAGACGTCAGAGTCATCGTCGACGGAGGTGTAGACGGCCTTCAGGACCTTTTTGGGATCCTGAAACCCTAACTCCTCTTCAGCCGGAGTGTTGACTGTTGGAGTCGGCAGATCTCCTGACACTACTAAAGTGTTGAAGGAGTTTGTAGTTCGGTGTGGGCGCGCGGAGACTCAAGAAGGTGAATCACGATTGGACACAAGAGACACAGTGGTTTACGTGGTTCGGGCCGCCTGAGCGTAATACCCTACTCCACGGGTGTGTGGTGTTGTATTAGTTTATGTATGAAAGCTCACGTCAATGCGTGTGTGCCTGAGAGCGTTCGAGAGCCTTCTTCCCCCCTCCGTGTATTGTCGGTCTGTCCTTTTATAGTACAAGGACAAACCGTTACAAGTTAGCCTGGCCCGACATGTGGCCCCGGCGGTTACTAGTATTGATACACGATTAATTGTTATTAATAACCCTGTAACGGGCTCCGACAGTGTCGTTACAGGTGTTAAGATTGTCCGATTAATTGTCATTAACATGGAATTAATGACAATTAATCGGGTCTTGAAGTCCGCGGCTATCCTTTGAAGATCCGGAGTCGTTACAATGCCTTCCGGAGGTTTGAGGCGGCCAGCTCCGACGTTTGGACACGTGGCAGCTCCGGAGCGTGCTTGTGGGAAGCGGGAAGCTCTGAGGTGGCCTGGCACGTGTCAGGTCCGGAGCTTCTCTCGATCAGGGGTTAAGTCCGGAGGTGCCGTTTCGGTACCTAGCCCGGAGCTTCACCCTTGTGGGTAGTAGCTCCGGTCTGGCAGTACACGTGGCAACCTAGGGGTTAACCATGTTGGAGAAGCAGGTCCGGTTATGTCTGACAAGTGGGCCTCCGAGGGTCTTCAATTTGAGTAGACGTCCTTCCCTTGAGATCTTTGTAACCTCAGGGGTGTATGGTTTTTAGGGTACCGACAGTGGCCCCCTGGACCTACCTCCGGGGAAAGTCACCGGGGTGAAGTCATTCCGTCGGAGGTGGGTCCATATTCACGACTCTTGAACTGGGTCTTCAAGGGTCTTCGGAGGTGTCGTTGGCGGGGCTTTACGGTTAAATCCTGACGCGTGGCGCACCTCAGGCGGCAGATAAGATCTTTGACGTGCGGATCTCTCGCAATTGAAGGTCGCCGGTTCCCGATACGAAAACCGTATCGGTTCCGCGCGCCTTGTCAGGTCGCCGCCTTTGGGTTTCCCGCCTCGTGATGACAACTGTTCGCCTGGGTAAGAGCCTCGACTTGATCGTCAGGGTGGTCCCGGGCCCTCTTGTCATCGGCAGGGTTGAATTCTTGAGTAGTATCCTTGACTCCCCTGCAGTTTCCATCCAAGCGTTGCGAGGGCTTACTTAAGAAGGAAAGCGCACCGTCGGGAGTTCTTTACGCTTCCCATCTGTTCTTGCGCTCAAACTCCCAACTCGTACTTTGCTCCTCTTCTCTTGCCTAGCTGTGCTGCGATGGAGTTGGGTCTGCGTGAGAGTCGCTTGAAGACTGACAGCGATCTGAAGAAGGTCCGAGCCCTCATGGGGTGGTCTTCGGACTTCTTCAACCGCTCGGTCCGCGCCGGCGGAGAGCTCCCCTTTGAAAAGGAGCACGCTGGCGAGATGGTGTACTTTTCCTCGTACGCCATGGTGGGGCTGATCCCACCATTTTCTTCTTTCTTCTTGATGCTGCTGGACTTCTATGGTCTGCAGCTGTACCACCTTGGCCCTCACTCCATTCTCCTTGTGTCCATCTTTGTCCACTTCTGCGAGATGTGGGTGGGCATCCTTCCCTACATCGAGCTCTTCCGAACCTTCTTCACCGTCCACACCACCGGCCGAAGCAATGAGTATCTTGGCTTCTACTACTTCGTGAAGCGCAAGAAGTGCTCATTCAAGTACCTCCGGTCATTCCCTTCCGGGAAGTGGGATGACTGGAAGAAAGATTGGATAGTCGTCCGGGTGGAGGAGCATGAGCGGTTGGAGTTGCCAGACGGTCTGCTCGGCATTGACACGTCGGTATGGAGCGAAGTTCCGGTGCTGGCGGAAGCTTTCGACCCTGTCCTGACCAGGATCCGCCAATGTGTGGAGGGAGGATTGACTCCCCAGGCGGTGTTCTGCAACTTCCTGTCCAACAGGTGGGCGCCGCTGAAGAGGAGGGAGAAGCTTGCCTGGGCCCTCAACAGCGTGATGGACGAGGACCGGGTTGAGACCGGGTTGAAGTCCAGCATGGTGGGGAAGACCTTGGAGTTTCACCTCAAGAAATTCCAGCACAGCATCGACGTTGACGGAGATTACTTGACTCCGCCGCCGGCCTTCCTCCCTCTGAACGTGGAAGTTGAGTTCAGCAGGGAGCTCCGGCAGACGATGCCCGCGCTTGACGACCTTGGTGTCATCGAGAGAAGATCAACCACCCGGTTGGCGATCCCCGGGTTGTCCGAAGACGGCTCCGCCCCTGTCCCACAGCCAAGAGCTGAGGTCATCGGCAAGGGCAAGGAGCTGGCGGAGGAGCCGGAGAGCCAGAAGAGGAAGCTGCGACATGCTGACGGAAGGTCCATCGGGCCTGCCACTTCCCCCCGGTTCCCCCTCCTCAGGAAGGAAGATCCTCCGCCGCCGTGGCGACTGTCCCCGTGGTGGGGTCCTTCCGGAACGTTACTGTTCCGGCGGTGGGATCCTCCCGAAGTGCGACTGTCCCCGTGGTGGATCCCTCCTGTGGTGCTAGCTCCGGGCGCGCGACTCCGGCATCTGGAGCGGTGAGGGCCTCCAGGTCCAGGAGTTCCTCCCGATCAAGGAGAGCTCCGACCCGGGAAACGCCCGCGGCTGTGGCAAGTCTTGGGAGTCCTCCCGGAGCTCCTACGCCGACCGTGGCCAACCCGGATCGTCCGGGAAAGAGGTTCCGCGCAAGCTGGTGCGGGAGCCTCCCAAGGTAATTTTTCTTTTTTTACCTCGATTAACTTTTTAATTGTAGCATCTGTTTGCTCAATTTCTTCGTTCTTCATCTGCAGCGTTCCCAGGAAGGGGAGTGAAGCTCCACCCTCAGCCACAGTGTCTGAGGCTGCAAGGGCTTCTGCTCCAGTCCCGGTGCCGCCCCAAGCGGAGGCTGCGACAGCTCCGGCGCCGGCTGTCGTGGTCATGGACCTCGACTCGTCTCCAGAAGTTCCCGTGGTAGCACCGGACCACGGGAATGAAGATGCGCCAGTGGCACCCGTCCCGAAAGTGGAAGCTCCGGGTCCTGGTGCTGCAGTAGTAGAAGCTCCGGCTGTTGAGTCGGAGGAAGTAGCAGTCCCGGCTTCGGAGCCGGAAAGTGCTGAAGCCCCGGCGATTGAGCCGGAGGTGGCTGAAGCCCCGGCATGCGAGCCGGAAGTCGAAGTAGTTCCGGCAGTTGAGCCGGTTACTTCCGAAGCTCCGGCCGCAGAGCCGGTGATTGTTGGAGCGCCGGTCACAGAGCCGGCGGTTAAAGAGGCGAGGGAGCTTGAGCCTCCCTCAGAAGAGGTGTCCCGGCCGAAGCCAGTAGCGGCTCCTGCTCCGGAGGCGACGACGTCGATGGTACCTGTGGCAGAGCCAGAGTGCCTGAACGAAGTCGTCGCCCCCCCCCCCCCCCCCCCGCCTGAGGGGGCGAATGAAGACTTGGTGGCGGGACCTCCTTCGATGGCGACTGATGCCGTCCCGGAGGAAGGCCCTAGCGCTTTGGAAGCTCGGGGTTCCATTCTCGTAGAGTGGGACCCAATTTTTGTATGTGAAGACCCGCTGGAACCAGCGGAAGAGATCCCAGCAGGTCCGGAGCCCATCTCGCTGTCGATGTCCATCGACAACGCCTGCTCCAGTCTACGTCAGGTCCAACTGGCCTTCTTCCACGACAGCAAGGCTCTTGAAGAGGAGCACCAAACCCTTAGGCGGTGGCGTAATCGGCTCCACTTCGAGACTAAGCTGGCGCAGTCGAGGCTTGCGGATGACAAGGAGTGGATCAAGCGGGAGAAGATCCGCCTGGAGCTCTGGGATAAGCTGCTGGACGAGAGGGAGAGCATGACTCACGCCCTCGATGCTCAATCCCGGGAGTTCCACGACCGAGCTAAGGCTGCTAACGACGCGGCCAATGCTCGGTTTGATCAGCTCGAGGCCATCAGCACCGCACTCATCAAGCGCCGAGAGGCACTTGAAGGGAGGGAAAGACGGCTCGAGGACGAGGAGCAAAAACTCCTAGAGCTACGGGATGACGTCTTGCGACGGGAAGAAGAGCTCGCCGAGAAAACAGCTCTGGCGGACAAGGGCCTCGAGGAGCGCACTAAGAAATTTGAAGAGCACTGCCTCGAGGAAGAGGAGAAGACCTGGGTGCGGGGGCAGGAACTCTACGAATACGAGTGTGCCCTTGTCGCCCGGGAGAAGAAAGTGGAGGCTAGGGAGAAGGACCTGGTCGACCGCCGGAACAAGATCCACCTCCGGGAGGAGGAGCTCGGAAGACTTGAGAAGCGGGTTGCTGCGAAGATCCAGCAAAACGCCAAAGAAGTTGAGCGCCTCGCCCGCGAGAATTCGGAGCTGACGGCGGCCCGAAGATCTCTGGAAGAGATGAAGAACTTGAGGAAGGCGGACTCCCTGCAGATTTAGGAGTTCCTGGGCAAGGCCGACGACGCGCTGACGCCGATGGGTTTCAGCCCCGTGCACCCGGACGATCCGGAGCCGGAGTCGGACCTTGCGTTGCAAGTGTTGAGCGCCGCAGGCAGCAAGCTCTCCAAGGTGGGCGACGTCATCGCGGACCAGCTGGAGGTCGAGGGGCAATCCCTAGCTAGGAACGTCACAGAATATGTGTTGACGTGCTACACCAGCCGGAACCCTCGATTTCCTCTGGACCCGGTGCTTGAAGGCCCCGTCGAAGGAGAAGGCGAAGCTACCCGAGCCTGCGTGTCGGAGGTCACCCAGAAGGTCGCCGAGTTCTTCCATAGGGTCTAGGACCGTCTCTTTTAGCCTTTACTTATATCTTCTCTTCTTCCTCAATTTTGTAATCCCTTGTCTCCAGATGTAATCTCCGGTCTTCAGATGAAATGAAATCCCCAATTTTTTGCGAATTTCATTTTTTTTGTCTTCAACATCTTTATCTTCACTTGGCCCCCTGGTAGATGTGCACAATTTGATTGTGGACATGTACCAAAAGGATGTTGAGTTTTGTTGAAGACGAATTTGCTTCGAACTTGTGGAATTTAGGTCCGAAGTTTTTGATAGTGAAGGTCACCTGAAGTTGTCGGAGCTTAGAAGCTCCGGCACTGTCCATCGCTGGAGCTTAGTAGCTCCGGCAATAGCCTCTATCAACACGTTGAGCGTCGGTAGTTAATACTCCAAGGTGTCGGAGCTTAACAGCTCCGGCAATGACCTTTGCCACACTTGGTTTGTTGGCAACAGACTCCAGTGACGGGGTCTTCTCACCATCTTTTAGTCAACGCCGACGGTTGACGCCCTGGTGGGAGTCGGAGCTTGGTTAGCTCCGGTTTTTCTCCATCAACGTAGGGTTCATTTTTCCTGCACACTTAAGCCAAGAAAAATAGTAAAATTCGTTCCTTGTCTATAACTTTGTCGCGGCTTACGGTTCTCAAGAAAATTTTAAGTTGAACACGATTTTTAATACGACTGGATGAATTGTCTTTTCTTTTAGATCCAATTGTCCATGGACCCACCTTACTTTGGCCTGCCGGGATGTAGGTAGAGTGGCGTACTTAGGGTGCTTGACCAGGCTAAGTCGATAGCGCACTCCGGCCCTAGAATGGCTTGGCGGCTTTCAGGCGAGTTGGCCACAGACGATATTTAAATCCAAAAAATCTGACAATTCAACTCGAATCGTATGTAAACCGGTCAAACTAGAACTTCTTAAGAATTGCACGTTTCTGTTATAGAAAAGAAAGAGAAAAATAAAAATGTCGAGCCTATGCAAAAATGAATGCACGTGGAGTCTATTTCACATGAAAATGTCTTTCATTATAGGTCCGGGGTACAGGAGAAACAAGTACACTCTTAGGGTACGGAACCAGGCTAAGTGTGTTTGGTTTCTCGTTTGACCCAGGGTAGTTAGCCACACTTTCAGTCCGGAGACTGTGTCAAGTGTTGCATGAGCTTTTCAAACCTTTCGGGAAAGGTCTGGCTGCTCTCCCGGAGGAACTACCCGACTCTGTACAATGACTCTATAACATACATTTCAAGTTACTTAAGACTCACCTCCGTGGAATTAAGTGTAGAACTTACGGAGGTGCTCGATGTTCCAAGGATTTGGGAGAGGTGTCCCATCCTCGGTAGCCAAGCGAACGCTTCCGGGACGTGATACTTTGATCACTCGAAAGGGCCCTTCCCAGCCGGGGGAGAGTTTGTTTTGCCCTTCTCTGGATAGTATTCTCCGTAGCACCAGATCGTCTTCCTCGAGCTGTCGGTTGTGTACATGCCGCTGGTGATAGCGCCGTAGAGCTTGGCGGTATCGGGCATTCCGAACAGCTGCTTGGCACCTTCCCTCCTCGAGGAGGTCTAGGTCTTCGCGCCGGAGCTGGTCCTGCGCGGCTTCGTCGAAGGTCCGGACTCGGAGGGAACCCAAGGTGATTTCCGGAGGAAGGATCGCTTTAGCTCCGTACACCAGAAAGAAGGGTGTTTCTCCGGTTGCCCGACTTGGAGAAGTCCTGTTGACCCATAGAGTGGGCGGAAGCTCTTCGATCCAATTGGCTCCGTGCTTTTTCAAGCGCTCATAAGTGCGTGTTTTGAGTCCTTTAAGGATCTCTGCATTTGCTCTCTCGGCTTGTCCATTGCTGGCAGGATGAGCTACGGAAGCGTAGCAAACTTGTATGCCGAGGTCTTCGCAATATCCTTGAAATGCGGAGCTTGTGAATTGAGTCCCATTATGAGTGATGATCTTATTTGGGACTCCGAATCTGCTCACGATGGATTGTAGAAAATTGATTGCAGATTGTTTGTTGATCGTCACAACGGGAGTTGCTTCCGGCCACTTGGTGAACTTGTCGATGGCGACGTACAGGAACTTGTAACCTCCGACGGCTCTAGGGAAGGGTCCCAAGATGTCCATCCCCCACACAGCGAAAGGCCATGTGGGAGGTATCATTTGTAAGGACTGAGCAGGTGTATGAATTTGCTTTGCATGAAATTGGCATGCTTTGCATTTCTTCACCAGCTCAGTGGCATCCTGGAGCGCTGTAGGCCAGTAGAAACCGTGTCGAAAGGCTTTTCCGACCAGCGTGCGGGAAGATGCGTGGTTCCCACACTCGCCTCCATGGATTTCTGCGAGGAGCTCGCAGCCTTCTTCCCTTGTGATGCACCGCATTAGGATGCCGTTGGCACTGCGCCGGTAGAGATCCCCTTCTACCAACGTGTATCTTTTAGCCAATCTGACTACCCGATCAGCGGATACATCATCGTCAGGAAGGATGTTGTCTTTCAAGTAGCTCCGGATCTCCGAGATCCATGCATCGGAACTGACTTGAGCATTTGAGTCTTGCGTGCTGGGTTGCTCGGAGCTTCCGGCAGCACCTACGACCCTTGATGGCTGCCATGGTAACAGGGCCATCGGGACCGTCAGCTTCGGGATGCTGATCTCGCCCCCTTCGTTCAGTTCGTCAGGCTGAACTGTGGGTTTTGACAACCTTCGGACAAAGGTTCCATCAGGAGCCGGAGCTCCATTTGACACCTTGGTCGAGAGTTCGTCAGCTTCAGCGTTGTGAGCGCGCTGAACATGGTGAAGGTCTAGGACTTCGAAGTCCTTCTGAAGCCTCTGGACTTCGAGGAGGTAAGCAGCCAGCTGGAGATTATTGCAGGAGCATTCACCCTTCACCTGCTTGATGACGAGTTGTGAATCTCCTTTGACCAGCAATTGCTTGACACCGTATGATAGTGCCACCTTTAATCTATAGATGAGTGCTTCATACTCCGCCATGTTGTTGGTTGCCTTGAAGTCAAGGTGTACCATGTATTTCACCTTCTCCCCAGTTGGTGCGAGGAGAAGGATTCCAGCTCCGGCTCCCTGCTTCTGCATGGAGCCGTCGAAGTAAAGGGTCCAGTGAGGCTTAGTGAAGGTTGGAACTTGAGGTTCCGTCTTCTGCTCGCTGGGGCCCCCAGGGTTTAATGGAGAGGGAGTCCATTCTGCCACGAAATCTGCCAACGCTTGACTCTTGATTGCTTGTCTCGGAATAAATTCAAGATCGAATTCAGCCAATTCCGCTGCCCACTTTGCAATATTCCCAGTTGAATTGGGATTATGCAGGATCGCTCGAAGTGGATATGAGGTCACCACCGAGACTTTGTGAGCTTGGAAATAGTGTCGAAGCTTCCTTGAGGCAATAAGAACTGCATAAAGCAGTTTATGCACCTCTAGGTATCGAGTCTTGGCATCATGTAACACTTCACTGATGAAGTATACCGGGCGTTGAATGGTCCAGACCCTCCCGGAGGGGTCCGGAGCTTCCTCTTCATTGATCCAGACCCTCTCGGAGGGGTCCAGACTCTCTTCGGGGACCTCCGGGTTCTGGGTGGAGGAACCCGGAGCTTCTTCAGAAATGACCTGGACCCTCTTAGAGGGGTCCAGGTCTTCTGAAGTGGCTTCCTGTGGGTTTGAGTCTGGGAGCTGGGACCCAGACCCGCTTTCAGGAACCTCCGGACCCTCCCGAAGGGGTCTGGATTCCTGAGTATTGGGTAGTTCCGGTCTCTCCGCAACCAGAACCATACTGACGACTTCGTCAGTAGCTGAAATGTAAAGCAACAAAGGCTCACCAGGGTTCGGAGCTACCAGGACTGGTAGGGTGGTGAGGAACTGTTTCAGCTCCTGGAATGCCTTCTCTGCTTCTTCAGACCATTGGAATGGTCCGGACTTCCTCAGTAACTTGAAGAAGGGAAGTGCTCTTTCCGCCAGTCTTGAAATGAACCGGCTGAGGGCTGCTAGACATCCAGTTAATTTTTGGACATCTTTGATGTGGGTTGGTGGCCGCATGTCTTCAATGGCTTTTATCTTCGCCGGATTAGCCTCTATGCCCCGGTGACTTACCAGGAAACCAAGAAGCTTTCCGGAACTAACCCCGAAGACGCACTTGTCTGGGTTTAGCTTCGTGCGGGTGGCCCGCAGCTTGTCGAAGACAGCCTGCAAGGTGTCCAAGAGGGACTCCTTGTTCTTGACTTTGACCACGATGTCATCGACGTACACTTCCACTATGTCTCTGATGAGTTCTTCGAAAGTTTTGTACATAGCTCGTACAAAAGTTGAAGCTGCATTCTTGAGACCAAACGGCATGGCTGTGTAACAATACAATCCATCCACTGTGATGAATGAAGTATGCTCTTCATCCTCCCTAGACATCCTGATTTGATGATATCCAGAATATGCGTCTAGAAAACACAGTAACTCGCACCCGAAGGTGGAATCCACTATCTGATCTATTCTAGGTAGTGGGAATGGATCTTTTGGACATGCCTTATTCAGTGTGGTGTAGTCGATGCACATCCGAAGTTTCCCGTCGGCCTTGGGCACAACGACTGGGTTCGCCAGCCATTTTGGATGGAAGACTTCTCGGATAAATCCGGCTTCGAGCAACTTCTTCACTTCTTGTCGGATGAAGTTCTGTCGCTCTACAGATTGCTTCCGAGGTTTCTGATGCACAGGCCGAGCATCGGGGTAAATTTTCAGATTGTGCTCAATCACTTCCCTGGGGATCCCAGGCATTTGTGACGGTTGCCAAGCAAATACGTCAACGTTAGCCCGGAGGAAAGTGATGAGCGCGAGTTCATATTTGTCATTCAACCCACCCGATATGCGGGTGGTTTGAGTGACATCGGAACCAATTTGGACGACTTTGACGGGGATGTCGGTGTCGCCGCTTGGCTGCACACGGGGAGCAGAGGTTGAGCCTCGTTGCCGAATGCTCGGAGGTTTTGGAGCTTGCCCCTGTCTGGAGTCCTCCTCTTGCGCAGTGGTGAGTGCATGGAGCTCCTCCAGAGCAGTTACTCCGGCGGTGCGATCTCCACGAATCCGGAGAACGCCTGCTGGTGTTCGCATCTTCAACACCAAGTATCCATAATGAGCAGCTGCCATAAATTTGTATAGGGCAGGTCTACCCAAGATGGCGTTGAATGGTAAGTTGATCTAAGCGACGTCGAAGACCAACTTCTCGATGCGGTACTTCTCCCGTGTCCCGAAGGTAACGGCGAGAATTATAGCTCCGAGTGGGGTAATGGCCCCCGGACCTACTCCGGAGAATGGTCGAGAGGGCTGAAGATCCGAAGGTCGAAGCTGAAGTTTGGTAAAAGCTTTAAAGCTTATAAGGTTCAGCCCCGAACCTCCATCCACCATAACATGATGGAGCTGGATGTTGTTGATGGTGGGAGATACCATCAAGGGTAATTGGCCAGCTCCGACCATGCTTCGAGGACAGTCCGAAGCATCAAAAGTGATGGGTGTGTCCATCCACTTTCGATGTGGCTCCGGTCTAGCTGTAGGAGCTACAGCAGCCATATCCCGCCGCATAGTCTTGATGACACGACGAGAAGTGATGTCCCATGATCCACCAAAGATGGTGTTCATGGTTTTCCGACGCTCGTTGTCGGAGACGTCGGAGTGATCGTCGACGGAGGTGTAGACGGCTTTCAGGACCTTTTTGGGGTCCTGAAACCCTAACTCCTCTTCAGCCGGAGCTTCGTCAACCTTCTGTTTTCCCTCCCTCTGTCGGAAAGGAGACCCTTCCCGGTGCTTGTTGTAGCGCTCGGCAAGGTTTTGGACCTCCCGGCAGTCTTCCAGTCTGTGGCTGCCCGTTTTGTGAATGGGGCACCACATTTTGGATTTGCCGCCGTCTTCGGAAGACGGTCGAGGTCGCTTCTCGGGGCGTGGCCCCCGGCCACCAGGAGTTGCAGTGGCTGCAACGTTGGATGTGCCGGCCGACGGCTTCTTCTTGCCGTTGGTCTTCTTTTTCTTCTTGCCACTCCTGGAGGTAGCGGCTTCTTCTTTGGAGGATTTTTTGTGATCCTCCAAGGCTGGTTTGGAGTGCATTTCACGGCCCTCCGCAGCTCTGGCACATTTGTCTACCAAGCTGAAGAGCTCCGTGACGCTGGTGATCTCTTTGATCGCCAGCTTCTCCAACATCTTCTTGTCTCGTACACCCTGTCTGAATGCCACAATGACAGAAGCGCTTGAGATAGAAGGGATTGTGTTGCGTACCTGAGAGAACCTCTGGATGAATGACCGCAAAGATTCTCCCCCTTTTTGCACGACCGCAAAAAGGTCTAGTTCAGTGCCCGGTCGGGTGTATGAGCTCCCGAAGTTGGCAGTGAACTGACGGCACAGCTCCTCCCAACTGTCGATAGAGTTGGGTGGAAGGCTCATAAACCAGGACCTGGCGGTCCCAGTTAAGGCCACTGGAAAGTAGTTGGCCATTACGGCCTCGTTTCCTCCAGCTGCTAAGATTGCAGTGGAGTATATCTGCAGAAATTCTACGGGGTTGACAGTCCCGTCGAATTTTTCCGACAAGTGTGGCCGGAACTTCTGTGGCCATCTAACCATGCGCAGGTGCATGGCTAGGGCGGAACAGCCTCCTCCTACTCCTTCCAGAGTAGAAAGGTCTTGAGCATCCCGTCTTTCTCGAGCTCGCTCGATATGGACATGGCCATCCTGTTGGCGGTATCGGCGATCAAGCTCCGCCCGGAGGTCATGTGTCGAAAGCCGAGATACCGTATGGGTGCGTCGTGCCCCAGAGGGCAACGACGTCACTTGCTGTGACGCAACTCGTCTTCGGTTGTTGGAGACATGCGGACCAAGTCTTCCAGACAACGTCCGTCGCTGCGACGGGGCTCGCCCTGAAGGAGGAGGACCCTGGTTGTTGAGGCGTTCGGCCGCTGCTGCGACCAAATGCTCAACATCATCCCTCCATTGCTCCATGGCATCTCCAGATGCATCCGGAGGTGGTGGTCGCTGGAGAAGAGCACGCGCTGCATGGAGCGTGTGTTCTGGGTTGTCATGACTTGCCGGTGCAGTATGTGACGCCGGCGCACCATCATGTTGCCCGGCACGTTTTGCCAGAGAAGATGGTGGTGGTGGGAGTGTGACTCCTGCTGGTGCTGAGGCTCCTGCTGGTGGCTGCATGTTGGAGGGATTGCCCCCGACAGCCTGAGCAGCAGGTTGCCCATTGGATGATCCAGCCGCAGAATTCACTATTCTTGAAAATCTCAGGATCCCCTACCTGGCGCGCCAACTGTCGACTGTTGGAGTCGGCAGATCTCCTGACACTACTAAAGTGTTGAAGGAGTTTGTAGTTCGGTGTGGGCGCGCGGAGACTCAAGAAGGTGAATCACGATTGGACACGAGAGACACAGTGGTTTACGTGGTTCGGGCCGCCTGAGCGTAATACCCTACTCCACGGGTGTGTGGTGTTGTATTAGTTTATGTATGAAAGCTCACGTCAATGCGTGTGTGCCTGAGAGCGTTCGAGAGCCTTCTTCCCCCCTCCGTGTATCGTCGGTCTGTCCTTTTATAGTACAAGGACAAACCGTTACAAGTTAGCCTGGCCCGACATGTGGCCCCGGCGGTTACTAGTATTGATACACGATTAATTGTTATTAATAACCCTGTAACGGGCTCCGACAGTGCCGTTACAGGTGTTAAGATTGTCTGATTAATTGTCATTAACATGGAATTAATGACAATTAATCGGGTCTTGAAGTCCGCGGCTATCCTTTGAAGATCCGGAGTCGTTACAATGCCTTCCGGAGGTTTGAGGCGGCCAGCTCCGACGTTTGGACACGTGGCAGCTCCGGAGCTTGCTTGTGGGAAGCGGGAAGCTCTGAGGTGGCCTGGCACGTGTCAGGTCCGGAGCTTCTCTCGGTCAGGGGTTAAGTCCGGAGGTGCCGTTTCGGTACCTAGCCCGGAGCTTCACCCTTGTGGGTAGTAGCTCCGGTCTGGCAGTACACGTGGCAACCTAGGGGTTAACCATGTTGGAGAAGCAGGTCCGGTTATGTCTGACAAGTGGGCCTCCGAGGGTCTTCAATTTGAGTAGACGTCCTTCCCTTGAGATCTTTGTAACCTCAGGGGGTGTATGGTTTTTAGGGTACTGACACGGAGCTTCGTTGACCTTCTGTTTTCCTTCCCTCTGTCGGAAAGGAGATCCTTACCGGCGCTTGCTGTAGCACTCGACAAGGTTTTGGACCTCCCGGCAGTCTTCCAAACCGTGGCTGCCCGTTTTGTGAATGGGACACCACACTTTGGGTTTGCCACCGTCTTCAGAAGACGGTCGAGGTCGCTTCTCGGGGTGTGGCCCCCGGCCACCCGGAGTTGCAGCAGCTACAACGTTGGATGTGCCGGCCGACGGCTTCTTCTTGTCGTTGGTCTTCTTTTTCTTCTTGCCACTCCCGGAGGTAGCGGCTTCTTCTTTGGAGGATTTCTTGTGATCCTCCGAGGCTGGTTTGGAGTGCATCTCACGGCCCTCCGCAGCTCTGGCACATTTATCTGCCAGGCTGAAGAGTTCCGTGACGCTGGTGATCTCCTTGATCGCTAGCTTCTCCAATATCTTCTTGTCCCGTACGCCCTGTCTAAATGCCACAATGACAGAGGCGCTAGAGATAGAAGGGATAGTGTTTCGTACCTGAGAGAACCTCTGGATGAATGACCGCAAAGATTCTCCCCCTTTTTGTACGACCGCAAAAAGGTCCAGTTCAGTGCCTCGTCGGGTGTATGAACTCCCGAAGTTGGCAGTGAACTGACGGCACAGCTCCTCCCAACTGTTGATAGAGTTGGGTGGAAGGCTCATAAACCAGGACCTGGCGGTCCCAGTTAAGACCACTGGAAAGTAATTGGCCATCACAACCTCGTTTCCTCCAGCTGCCAAGATTGCAGTGGAGTATATCCGAAGGAATTGGCGGGGTTGACAGTCCCGTCGAATTTTTCTGGCAGGTGTGGCCGGAACTTTTGTGGCCATCTAACCATGCGCAGGTGCATGGCTAGGGCTGAACAGCCTCCTCCTACCCCTTCCAGAGTAAAAAGGTCCTGAGCTTCCCGTCTTTCACGAGCATGCTCAATATGGACACGGCCATCCTGCTGGCGGTATCGGCGATCAAGCTCCGCCCGGAGGTCATGAGTCGAAAGCCTGGATACCGTATGGGTGCGTCGTGCCCCAGAGGGCAACGACGTCACCTGTTGTGACGCATCTCGTCTCCTGTTGCTGGAGACGTGCGGACCAAGTCTACCAGACAAAGTCCGTCGCTGCGACGGGGCCCGTCCTGAAGGAGGAGGACCCTGGTTGCTGATGCGGTCGGCTGCGGCTGCAACCAAATGTTCCACATCAGCTCTCCACTGCTCCAATGCATCCCGGGATGCATCAGGAGGTGGTGGACGTTGAAGAAGAGCACGCGCTGCATGAAGCGCATGTTCCGGATTGTCATGATTCGCCGACGCCGTGAGGGACGCCGGTACACCATCGCGTTGTCCAGCTTGGTTTGCTGGAGGAGGCGACGGTGGTGGCTGTGTGACTCCTGCTGGTGTTGAGGTTCCTGCTGTCGGCTGCCTGTTGGAGGGATTGCCCCCAACAGCCTGAGCGGCAGGTTGGCCATTGGATGATCCAGCAGCAGAGTTCACCATTCTCGAAAATCTCAGGCGCCCCTACCTAGCGCGCCAACTGTCGACTGTTGGAGCCGGCAGATCTCCCTACACTGCTAAAGTGATTGGAGAGTTTGAAGTTCGGTGTGGGCGCGCGGAGATTCAAGAAGGTGAATAGGAGTTTGACACAGGAGACATAAGAGTTTACGTGGTTCGGGCCGCCTGAGCGTAATACCCTACTCCACGGGTGTGTAGGTGTTGTATTAGCAGTAAGAGCTTGTCACGTATGATCGCTCGTGAACCTCCGATCCTCCTTGAGTGTATTGTCGGCCTGTCCTTTTATAGTACAAGGATAGGCCGTTACAAGCTGGCCTGGCCCGACATGTGGCCCCAGCGGTTACTAGTATTGATACACGATTAATTGCTGTTAATGATCCTGTAACGGGCTCCGACAGTGTCGTTACTGGTGTTAAGATCGTCCGTTTAAGTGTCATTAATATGGCATTAATGACATTTAATCGGGTCTTGAAGTTCTTGGCTCTCCTTTGAAGGTCCGGAGCCGTTACAAGGTCTTCCGGAGGTTAGGCTGGAAGGTCTGACGACTTGACACGTGGCACCTCCGGAGCTTGCTGTGGGAAGTAGGTAACTCCGGGGCTACCAGACACGTGTCAGGTCCGGAGCTTCTCTCGGTCTGGGGTTAAGTCCGCAGGTGCCGTTTTGGTACGTGGCCCGGAGCTTCCCCTTGTGGGCGGTAGCTCCGGGTTAGTCGTACACGTGGCGACCCAGGGATTAACCATGTCGGAGAAGCGGGTCCGGTTATGTCTGACAGGTGGACCTCCGAGGGTCTTCAAACCAAGTAGATGACTTTCCTTTGAGATCTTTGTAACCTCAAAGGATGTACGGTTTTTAGGGTACCGACAATGTTGTATTTCGGTTTCTATATGAGGAACGGATCAATTAAGAAACGGACACAACATCTCCCCGTCGCCCATATGATGAACAAATCAATTAAGAATTAAATGTACTCCATATGCGATTAAAGATGGAGACACCTCATAGTACCTGCTTCATCACTGGAGCCTCACCATGATTAACTTGTGAAGGCTGCTCTCATACTATTGGCCAGGTGCAGCAATGCTGAACCTTTTCATAGGCAGCTCCATCGCCCCATCTGGGTAGGGTATAACAAGTCCAAACCGATTTGACATTAGTGGTAAGGTGTAGTGCTCTTATCGGTGAACTGAAAGCAGGAACTCCATTGCATGGTTTGGTACTTGTATTTTTTTTGTCGTGTGTAGTGGTGCCAAGAAGGACAGTGTTTTCCCTTAATTAAATTTTTTTGTTGTAAATAATTATGTAGACCGGTGACGGAGATTCTATAAACATGTATACCTGAATTCAAGCTGCCAGATAAATCTCCAGTCCAAAAGTAAGCAGAAATTAATAGTAATGATTCACTAAGTCAATAATGAAAAACTGACGACGTTACATTACATCTTTGAGATTACAAGTGTTGAAGTTGATAAGCAGCCACGACAATCTTCAGATAGAAAAGCAAGCAGAACCCTATGAAAATAAGTTGTTAGGGATCCGACCAAAGCTAGCTACCCCAATTGACATGAGCAATGGGCGCCTAACGACCACGTGAAGTGAAACAGGTTCCAAATGTGTGTCCACGGCGACGGAACCATGGCATCTCGAGCGCGGCTGCCGCGGTGAGCCGATGCTCCGGGTCGATTTGCAGCAAGCCACTAAGGACGTTGAATCCCGCCCGCGACAGCTTCTTCCGAGGGAACTTCGCCCGCAGGAAGCCAGTGTGGTGATCGTGCTCCTCCAGAAGCTTGCTCACCGGCGTCGCCACGTGCTGCAACCTCGGCCACTCCACGAGACCCTTGCCGTCAACTACCTGCAACAGTCCCTCAGCGTCCAATGCGTCGCGGAAGAATGGCACGCCCTCGCCGGCGAGGAGCTCGGCCATGATGCAGCCAAGGCTCCACGTGTCGATCCGCTCGTCGTAGACGCTGCTAGAGCCGACCAAGAGCTCCGGCGCGCGGTAGGCGCTCGACGATGCTAGGTGCGCCAATGCATCCTTCTTCGCGGTTTGTCCAGATTGCTCTGAGGTGTTAAAGCCGCATATGGTGTACTTAATGCTCGACGCCTTCTTCTTGGTCCTCTTCTTCTCTTTTGTTTCCGGCGGCTGCTGGTAGTCCTCGTCGACTATCACGTTCTCCGGCACGACTTCCCTGTGCACCACGCCGGCCTCGTGCGCGCATGCCACTGCGGAGAGGAGCTGCGCCATGGCATTGCGCACCTCGTCCTCGCTGAACGGTGGCCGGTCCTCGCGGTGCCGCTGCTGCATGTACCGGCGCAGGTTCATCGGACCAGCGAACTCCGTGATGATGAAGCGGTTCCCGCCAGTTCCATGGTCGTCGTTGTCGTCGGAGAACGTGGCCAGGAGCTTCACAACGTTCGGGTGGCCGCGGCACGCCTGGAGCGCCATGACTTCTTGCGCGAACTCGCGGGGGCCCGTCATTACGAACTCGCCGTCGGTCTGTCCGCTGAGCTGCTTGACGGCGACGATCTGGCCCTCGACGCTGTCCCAGGCTGCGTACACCCTCCCGAACATGCCTTGGCCCAACACGATCGCTTCCTTGTACCGTTCCGACAGAGCCGGAGGCCAGCCGCTGGGATCCGCCGCCGCCGTCCCTGCTTCCTCCGTCGTCGCGTAGAAGCCGCCGTTGAAGACGGCCAGCTCGTCCTCGGTCGCCGCCAAGACTGCAGAAGCCATCGTGGAGGGCGGTAGCGACGCTGTTCTCGCGAGGAACGAGCGCCGGCGATCGGAAGAGTGGTCGAAGCGCAGCCGGTTTCTGCGGATGGAGGCGTGGTTCGCATGGGCCGCTGGGCTTGCAGATTTATAGCGGCCGCGTGGATCCTCTGCCGGTTCGACTCGGACATGGGCATGGACTCCGATTCGATTCTGGTGGCCCAGCGAACCTCGACTCGGCTCGTGTACGAAACGGAGCTCTGTTTTTGCATCCAATGCATGCATGTTCCCGCCGGTGGCTCCTCTAGCTAGGTCCACGTAACACCCAAAAATTTGTAAACAAAATGAATAAAATATAGTACAATTGTGTGTGCATTTTTGTGTAAATTTTTTAATTCAAACGAGTAGCATATGTTGAAGTTAAAATTTGAAATTAAATCAAAAGAAAGGAAAAAGAAAAACAATAAAAACCCCTATTGGACAAAAACTCTCACCCGCGGCCCAAATCCCATCTTCCCACCTGCAACCCATCACTCCCCTTCTCCCACTGCCTTGCGGGGCCCGCCTGTCATCTTCTCCAACGAGCAACCGCCGCCTCCCTCTCTCTGCCGCGCCGCGCCGCACACCCCACCCCCTCTGACCGTCGCTCCACGCGCGGAATCGAGCATGGAACCGCCCATCATGCTCGCCTTCAACCGACGCCCATTTCCCCTCTATAAATTACTGCCCTCTCCCTCTCTTTCTCTCTCTCCGCGCTTAACCCTAGCCTCACCGTTGCCAAGGTTCGTCGCATTCGTTCCCGAGGGTCTGACGGTTGTCTCTCTCCCCCCATCTTCTCTAATCACTTCGTCGTGGCTCTAGGAACATGCCGCGCAAGGTTTCGCGGAGAGATCGTCGAATCTTCGCCGGAATCGACGGCTGCCGATGCCGGTTGCCGCCGCCCCTCATCGCCGACTTGTTTACACTAGATTTCGGACCCCTAAAACACCCAAGGTGTGTTTCCCTTCTCCCCCTCTTTCGTTTCGCATAAAAGACACATAGAATAGTGCTAGCCCTCTATGGTTTCCACCACTGAGGCATTTCCGGAGTAACCCTCCGCCTCAGAGCCCCCTCTTGAGCCTTGCGGTTCCCAGAGCAGTACCGTTGCATCATTCCCCGCACTAACCAACTACTAGCATTTCATCAGGAGAAACCTAATTAATTGACCAAGCTGCCACATTTCAGTCTCGTGGTGGTACTATAAAGCTCAGTGACTTCCTCTATAAATCGGTCCTTAGAATCCGGTGGTGCCAAACCCAATCCTGGGTCTCGTGCAAACTGCAACATACAAAATCTATACAACCACCAGATTCCTATCAACTACTATTGTGTGTTCATCATGATTAAAGTAATCATAAAGTATAATATGTCACATTTGTATGAAATCCTATTCCCAAAGTCTAAGCATGGCTAAACATAATTAAAACCTATCTACTTCCGAACCCAAACCAGGTGGCAAGGAATTATGTGGAACAGGGTATGAAACATGAAATAGGACATCATTTTATGTAGCATGCAACTAACTAATATCCTAAAATTGGTACAAGATGGTCAAGGGCACTTGCCTTCTTCGAAGACCTGATTGTTGCTGAAGTCTTGGTCTTGGAGATTAAAGTTGGAGTCATAGTACGACTCTAAATATATTGTGTAAGCATGGAAAAAAGAAATAAAAGCTAAATAAGTAAAGAGCATACAATACATGGCATCACAACATACACATAAGCATAAAATTCTATTCTGGTGGCCCAGCGAACCTCGACTCGGCTCTTCTACGAAACGGAGCTCTGTTTTTGCATCCAATGCATGCATGTTCCCGCCGGTTGCCGCCGCCCCTGGTCGCCGACTTGTTTCCACTCGATTTCAGACCCCGAAAACACCCGAGGTGTGTTCCCCTTCCCCCCCCCTCTTTCCTTTCGCATAAAAGACGCATAGAATAGGCGACGTTTTGGCAAGATTTGGCCAACGCCACCGCGCCGTGCGCCGCCTGCGTCATCGAGGGCGACGTGGCTGCGTCTCAACCGTCGATTTGAGGCCGACGGCCGAGATTAGATCGTCGTACCGGTTTGGTTATTTTAAATCCTACGCGTCCATCTTAGATCCAACGACCCGCATTCAAATTTCGTTTCCCGCCGCCACTTTTGACATGGAAGGGGATGTGAGTCTTTTGACCGAGCTTGCTGACGTCCCATTCATGGAAGTGGAACTCGCGAGGACCGTCTATAAGCATTCCTCTTTTAACCATCATATCTCTCAACGCTCTTTGAGTGAAAAGAAGTATGAATGGTTCCGGTTGCGAACGGTAGACGTGGAACTCGTACCTTCTGAGTCTGAAGTGTTGACATACTGCTTCAGCTAGTTCCTCCCCGGGATGTGACCCCAGGAGACCATGTGAAAGCATCTAGGCCCCATGAGGTACGGTTTCGGTGATTAATGACAACCATTCGATATTACTAATGAATTTGTGAATGCAAGGTCTCAATGACACTCAATCAAATGAAATCAAAATTACATTGGAGACCCATATAAAATCAACGAATGAGATCAAATCAAAACATATGATGACAAGAAGTGAAAGCTCTAACTTGATATCATTCTATGCTTGAAGACAATCAAAACAACATTTCCAACAAGTGTCAAAGAGGTCACAAGTTCAAAATTCCAAAAGAACAACTCAAAACAACTCGAAGTCAACAAGTTGAACACACCGGATCAACCGACGTTCTATGAGTTGACTACATCGGTCAAGTTGGTTCAATTGAAGAAGAAGACCTCAGACAAATGCACTCACCGGATCATCCGATGTGAGTGGCTCAGTGCATCGGTCCATCATCACAGATTGCAATACCATTGGACCAAGTGAAGCACCGGATCATCCGATGTGCAGATTTACACACATCGGTCAATTGCTCCAGTAAGCCTCAAGATCAAGCAAATTCTGGAGGAAGAGCCACAGGATCATCCGATGAGAAGACAGATCAACATCGGTCTAACAACGGTCATATCTGACACAGTGACATCAGCTAATTTGGCTTTGACCGATGACAACTGAAGGGGAGACATCGGATCATCCGGTGTTCGCAGAGAAGTGATGTCAGCCTACTTTTCCAACGGCTATCTCGTGGAGGCTGGCTATTTATACCTCTTCAACCTGTCAAATCGACAAGACTTGAAGCCCAGACATACTCTACACATCCTAGAGCATTCAAGCAATAGAGCAACCACTTTCACATCATTTGTTCATCATTTGTACACCAAGAAATAGGCTAGAACTAGCTAGAGATAGTGCTTGGGTGCCTCCATTCTTGGTGATTGGAGTCTCTAGTGTAGTGAGAGCCCAAAGGGAGTGACCCTTGGTGTGTGCAACTTCCGGAGCTTGCCAAGAGGATTGTGGAAGCCCGGAGGATCCCAAAAGTGTACAAGGCTTGAGCTCCACCTTGCCAAGGTTGGCGAACGGAGAAGAATAGTGAAGAAGCCCCTAGTCTCGGTGACTTGGGAGTGGCAAAACCCTTCGGTGGGTGTCACAACGTGGACGTAGGAAGATCCTTGTGATCTTACCGAACCACGGGATAAACTCCGTGTCCCTTGAGCGTTTGCATCCCTCTTCCTTTTTACTCTTATGCAATCTTCATTCCGCAACTTTAAATTATATTGATTGCATAGTTTAATTGCATAGGGAATTGGGCTTTACGTTGTTAAGTGTTTAATTGTCTTAAAATTTGAAAGAAAGCCCAATTCACCCCCCCTCTTGGGCGTTTCGATCCTTACAATTGGTATCAGAGCCTTGTTGCTCATTGGATCATTCTAGCTTCACCGCTAGAGAGCTTAAATGGCCAAGAATGGGGGTTCGGTTCCTATCTTCGAGGGCAAGAACTTTGCCTATTGGAAAGCACGCATGCGTGCCTACCTAGAGGCCATTGCTCCCGAAGTGTGGGAAGCGACCCATGCGGGATTTGGAGATCTTAATTATGTTGGGGATCAACTAAAATGGGATGCTAAGGCTAGAAATGCCATCTATGAATGCATTAGACAAGATGTATTTGCAAGAATAGCTAGTAAAGAAAAAGCTTGTGAAATTTGGGCATGCTTAATTGAAATTCATGAGGGTTCCTCTCGGGTTAAAGAACTCAAATATCACTTGCTAAAATCCAAGTATGATGAATTCAAAATGCTCCCTCATGAGAATGTTAACCAAATGTTTTCACGCTTAAATGTTCTTATTGAGGAGATTAATGCTCTTGACATTGCATCTCTTGGCAAGGGACTTATCAACCGAAAGATCCTCATGCTCCTTCCCAAGCCTAAGTACAACATCATCAACTCCATGCTCCAAAAGGAATCACTTGACAACATTGAAGTTTCGGAGCTCATTGGAGAAATACACGCTCATGAGATGAGCGTACTTGGAATGATGGAGGAGTCATCATCAAAAACTATTGCTCTCAAGGCTTCAACCAAGAAGACAACTCCCAAGAAAAAGAAAGTGGTTGAGCCTAGCTCAAGCGAAGAAGAGCAAGTAACAAGCGAAGATGACGATGATGAGCTTGCATTGATGATGAGAAAATTCTCACGTCTAAACTCCAAAATCGCAAAGAAGGGATACTCCTTTGATCCAAAGAAGAAAGCCTTCCTCCCAAGAAAAGATGAAAACAAAACATGCTACAATTGTGGTGATCAAGGCCACATATCATATGATTGTCCAAGACCCGACAAGAGGAAGGACAACCACAAAGGAAAGTATAGAAAGCTAGAAGAAAGTGATGAAGATGAAGAAGAGGTCAAACCCAAGCGCGCCTTTGGAAAGAAGAAATTTGACAAGGGCAAGAAAACCAAGCTCTTTCCAAAGAAGAGAAGAGGGCCTCAAAAAGTCTTCATGTGCGAGGCAAATGAGTGGATCACGGATGAAGAGTCAAGCGATGAAGAGAGTGAAGATGAAGAAAACTTGGCGGGCCTTGCCGTCGTCAACAAAGACAACTCACCTCTTCATCCACCTCCTATGTGCCTCATGGCTAAAGGTAACTCTAAGGTAAGTGATGATTCTAGCGATGATGATAATGAGCTCTCCCCCGATGAACTAGCATCAATGATTAATGAATATCATGTCATCATAAAAAGGGAAAAGAGCAAGGTCAAAGCACTTGAACAAGCTTGTGCTAAACTTGAGAGTGCGAAGCTCGATTTGCATGACAAGTATGTAACCATACTTAAAGAGCATGACACGCTCAAAACACATGTCAAGCAAATCGAGAAGGAAAATGCTCAAATCAAGCTTGATCATCATGAGCTTGACTTAGCAAACCAAGCACTCTTGGGAAAGCACGATGATTTGGTTCAAAAACATGAAGTGCTTAACCTTGCTTATGAGAAAATTGAACTAAAAATGAAGAACATGAAAAAGGAAACCCTTGATGGCAAAGTATCAACTTTTTCACATGCCACTAATACTTTGGATAAGTCTTTGCCTTTGAAAGCAAGCCTTAGGGAGAAGGAATTGATGGATGAAATTGAAAGTCTCCGCACTAGTGTGGTGAGACTCTCCAAGGGAGAGGACAAGCACAAGGAAATCCTCTACCAACAAGCCAAAGGCTTCAACAAGAGAGGACTTGGATCCTTCCCGGTGCTCAACAAAGGAAAGGTGCCCTCACCGGAGCTTAGGACGAGCTTCATCAAAGAAGTTGGATCCTATTGCCAACATTGTGAGGTCACCGGACACCACACGAGGGAGTGTCCCCTTCCCAACCGTCCTTCTCCCAAATTGTCTCCTAACTACAAATCTACTTTCCATGATTATAACTATCTCTTAAGCAAAGTAGGTGGCAAGGTGAAGGCAAGGTTCATCGGCAAAGATATTAAGGGCATGAAGGGGAAGCTCCCCAAGCAACTTTGGGTCCCAAAATCACTTGTATCACACATACAAGGACCTAAGTTAGCTTGGGTGCCTAAACTCAAAAACTAACTTCATGTGTGTAGGTGAACTACAAAGCCGGAGGAAAACATTGGGTACTCGATAGCGGGTGCACTCAACATATGACCGGCAATGATGGTATGTTCACCACCATAGAGAACCCCGATAATCATGAACAAGTCACCTTTGGTGACAACTCAAAGGGGAAGGTAATTGGCTTAGGTAAAATTGCTATTTCGCATGATTTGTCTATTTCTAATGTACTATATGTCAAGTCACTTAGTTTCAATCTACTTTCTATTGCACAATTATGTGATCTTGGACTATCGTGCACCTTTGACAAGAATGGTGTTGTAGTAACTAGTGAATCAAGCAAAGAACTAATCTTCAAAGGTTTTCGGCATGGACATCTTTACTTGGTGGACTTCTCCAACAAGGATGCTAGCTTGACCACTTGTCTTTTCACTAAGACAAGCTTGGGTTGGCTATGGCATCGACGTATTGCTCACATTGGGATGAGCAAGCTTAAGAAGTCGTTCAAGCTTGGGATGGTGACCGGCGTGAAGGATGTCACGTTTGAGAAGAACAAGCTTTGTAGTGCTTGTCAAGCCGGGAAGCAAGTTGCTTCACACCACCCAATGAAGACAATGGTGTCAACCTCCAAGCCGCTTGAACTACTCCACATGGACCTCTTCGGACCATCCACATATCAAAGTCTTGGTGGTAACTTCTATTGTCTTGTTATAGTTGACGATTATTCTCGATATGCTTGGACTTTGTTTTTAGGTGACAAGGGTGAAACTCCGGAAGTGTTCAAGACCTTTGCCAAACGTGCTCAAAGGGAATTTCAACTTCCCATCATCAAAGTCCGGAGTGACAACGGCACCGAGTTCAAAAACTACAACATTGGGGAGTGGTGTGATCGTGAAGGCGTGAAGCATGAGTTTTCGGCCACATACACCCCCCAACAAAACGGTGTCGTTGAAAGGAAGAACAAAACCCTTATCATCCTTGAAAGAGCAATGCTTGATGACTATGGCACGTCGGAGAAGTTTTGGGCCGAAGCAATCAACACGGCGTGCCATGCCGCAAATAGGGTCTATCTTCACCGACTACTCCAAAAGACCCCATATGAGCTCCTCATTGGGAGAAAGCCCAACATCTCCTACTTTAGAGTCTTTGGGTGCAAATGCTACATCTACCGCAAGAAAAGGCTCGGTAAGTTTGAAATAAGATGTGATGTTGGTATTTTTCTTGGTTATGCATCAAACTCAAAAGCATATCGAGTATTCAACCAAACCTCCGGTCTAGTTGAAGAAAGTTGTGATGTTGAGTTTGATGAGACTAATGGCTCCCAAGAGGAGAGTTTTGGTCATGATGAAATAGATGATGAGCCTCTACGAGAAGCCATGAAAAACATGACCATTGGAGACATCAAGCCGGAAGTAGAAGAAGGCCATGATCAAGGGGGAGCATCAAGTTCCAACATCAACACCTCCATGATGCCTCAAGTTGATGAAGAAGAAGAAGAAAAAGATGATCCATTGCCAATGCAAGATTCACAAGCCACACAACACCAACAACAAGAAGAAGTCCATGATCAAGTCCAACCACAAGAGGAACAACAAGCTTCACCACCGCCAAGTGACTCACAACCACTTATGAGGCATGGACGCATCTCCAAGGCGCATCCAATGGACCAAATAATTGGAAGTCCTTCAAGGGGCGTAAGTACTCGTTCCCGCCATGTCGCCTCATTTTGTGAGCACTACTCTTTTGTTTCGTGTGTAGAACCCACTCATATAGAGGAAGCACTCCAAGATCCAAATTGGGTGATGTACATGCAAGAAGAACTCAACAACTTCACCCGCAATGAAGTTTGGGTGTTGGAGGAGCGACCCAAGGACAAGAACGTCATCGGTACGAAGTGGGTATACCGGAACAAGCAAGACGAGAATGGCGTCGTGGTCCGCAACAAGGCAAGACTTGTGGCCAAGGGGTTTTCACAAGTTGAAGGACTAGACTTTGGAGAAACATTCGCTCCGGTCGCTCAGTTAGAGGCTATTCGCATACTCCTTGCTTTTGCTTCACATCACAATATAATGCTTTATCAAATGGATGTTAAAAGTGCTTTTCTCAATGGCTATATTAACGAACTTGTTTATGTTGAGCAACCTCCCGGGTTTGAAGATCCGAGGAATCCTAACCATGTGTATAGGTTACACAAGGCGCTCTACGGGCTCAAGCAAGCACCTAGGGTGTGGTATGAACGACTAAGGGATTTCCTAGTCATGCAAGGATTCAAGATCGGGAGGGTGGACACTACACTCTTCACCAAGCACATCGACGGGGATTTATTCATTTGTCAAATTTATGTCGATGATATCATTTTTGGCTCAACTAACAAATCTCTTAGCCATGAGTTTGGCAAAATGATGTCTAGGGAATTCGAGATGTCAATGATTGGAGAGCTCAACTTCTTCCTTGGATTCCAAATCAAGCAACTTCAAGAGGGGACCTTCATCTATCAAGAGAAGTACACAAAGGACCTCTTGAAGAAATTTGAGATGGGAGATTGTAGCTCAAGAAGCACTCCAATGGCGACAAATTGCCATCTCGACGCGGACATGAACGGTAAACCTATTGATCAATCTCATTATCGTTCCATGATTGGCTCGTTGTTATATCTTACCGCATCTAGGCCCGATATTATGTTTAGTGTGTGCTTGTGTGCTCGCTTTCAAGCGGCACCTAAAGAATCGCACAAGAAGGCGGTCTTTAGGATACTTCGGTATCTCAAGCATACCTCAAGTGTAGGTTTGTGGTACCCCAAGAACGCTAGTTTCCATCTCTTGGGATACTCGGATTCGGACTTTGCCGGATGTCGTGTGGATCGCAAGAGTACCTCCGGTGGGTGCCACTTACTTGGGCGTTCCCTAGTATCTTGGTCGAGCAAAAAGCAAAATTCCGTGGCTTTGTCCACCGCGGAAGCGGAGTATATAGCGGCCGGTGCATGTTGTGCCCAAATTCTATATATGAAGCAAACCCTTTTGGACTTTGGAATTAAAATTGGTTGTGTGCCTCTCCTTTGTGACAATGAAAGTGCGGTTAAGATAGCTAGAAACCCCGTTCAACACTCCCGCACTAAGCACATTGATATTCGCCATCACTTCTTGCGTGATTATGAGGCTAAAGGAGACATCTCTTTGCAAGGTGTTAGATCCGAAGAACAATTGGCGGATATCTTCACAAAACCACTTGATGAGAAAACCTTTTCTAGACTTAGAAGTGAATTAAATGTGCTAGATGCATATAACGTCATGTAAGTTGCCATGTTCATGTAAGGATGCATATCATATAGGTCTTGCCTAACTCCCAAAGGATAGGGGCAAGCTAGAAGTAGTTTTCCCTGAGGAAGCCTTTGGAAGGTTCAAACTTGGCAATATAGATTTACTTTATGCCTTGCATGATCCCTGCCATATAAACTTGCACTCATTTAATATCTTGCATTATAATTTGTTTGGCATTGCATAACGGTAGATTGTCACAAAGGGGAACCCACCTCATGAGAAGGAGACTTGTTTGAAATGCAATATCTCAACTCATATAAGGTGGAAAGAACAAAATGTTAGGTACATTAATGCCTAGAGGAACATGCTTCATTGAGATAGTAGTCTTCATACTCTACCTCACAAAGCATGGGCCTTACATTTGGATATTTTTCCTCCATTTTTCTTGGTGTTCCGTTTGTGTTAAGGTCTAGCCTAGGGGTGGGCATTCGGTTAATTCGGTTAATTCGGTTCGGTTAATTCGGTTAATGGGCAATTCGGTTAATAGAAATCGATAACCGAATATGATCGAACAAAAACATTAACCGCACAATTCGGTTGCGGTTAATTCGGTTCGGTTAATCGGTTAACCGAATTAACCGCATATAGATTAAAACACAATTTAAACATAAAAATAAATAAAGAAAATTTGAAATTTTGAATAATAAACAACATGAAATCAACTCAAACATAAAAATACCAATATATAAGTTAATATACAAGCATACATTCATGTTTGATAAATTATAAACTAAGAGAAACAAAAATAGACATGAACAAATCACATAAAATTCGGTTAATTCGGTTAATTCGGTTAATCGGATTAAAAACCGAATTATTAACCGAAAACCGAATAGCGGAAAAATCATAACCGAACCGATAACCGAAAACCGAATTAACCGAAAATTTCGGTTAATTCGGTGCGGTTAATTTCGGTTAACGGTTATGCGGATAACCGCGCCCACCCCTAGTCTAGCCAAGCTATTGGCATATTAGCTTCTTGAGGGGTAAGGGGTTGCCCAAAAAGTCCTAAGACATGTGTTTCTCCTCGATTGTTTGTTTGGTCAAAGGACATATATGGGATGTTTTCGTTCTGTTGTCATCGGATTATCCGATGCCCCTGTCAATCCCTCATCGGTCAAATAGGTGTTCAATCCTCAAAGCCCAACTCTATCAGAACCTCAAATGATCCGACGCGTTCATCCTGGAAAACAGCGGTCCATCCGATGTTCACTCTTCTGGAGCTGTGATCTATTCAACCGATGTCTACCTCCCTCTAACGTCGGATCATCCGATGTCAATATCACTCGGTTGAACACCCTTACTGTGATAATCGACCGATGTTCAAAACCCTAAACATCGGTCAATCCGATGTCAACAGCATTTCTTGAATATCCTTTCTGTGGCAATTGACCGATGCTCGATTCTCATATCATCGGTCCATCCGATGTTTAAAAAACGGCTAGGGTTTGGGTCCCACTATTTAAACGCCCGCGCCGCCGCCACATTCTCTCTCCCCGACCCCTCGCGCCCCCGTGCTCGCGTCGCCGCCTCTCCCTCGCCTGCAGCGCCGCCGCCGGCCGCCGCCGCCGCCCTCTGCTCGCGCCGCCGCCGCCGGCGACCCCCTGAGCCATCTCCGCCGGCAGCCGCAGCCGCAGCCCTAGGCGCCGCCGCCGCCGTGCTCCTCCCGCGCACCGCGCCACCTCCGCCGGCAGCCGCCACCGCCGCCGCCCTAGGCGTCGCCGCCACACCTCTCCACCGCATCCAAGCATCACCACCGTCCCTCCCTCCGTCGAAGCACCTCCACCAAACGTCGTCTTCTCCGGCCCCCGTCGCTAGGTTTTCCCGAGCTCCATCGTCGCTAAGGTGAGCTCCGTGCCGTGCGACGTCTCTCGTTGATTATCTCGTCATCATTCGTTTTCAACCTCGCTAACCCTATCTCTCCGTCGTCTAGATGGGTCGCGACCGCAAAGGAAAGGGAAAAGCGATCGCGGAGCCCGCCGCGAAGAAGCGAAAATTATCGAAGGATGAGAAGAAGGCCTTGATGGCCGCTCGCGCCGCCGAGGAGCGTGAGCGTGGCCGAGGAGGGTCCTTGAGGATCCGTGAGGCCCGTCCGAGGCCGCCTCCAGTGGTCGACGACTCCGACGCCGAAGAGGAGCCAGTTGAGCCCCTCGTCCGCCGGCGCTCAGCCCGGACGCGTGGGGGTCACGTCGAGGCTGCTCCTCGTCCGAGACCGACGGCCGCCGACCGTCGTGAGGACAGGGAGGCTGAGAGGGGCATCCATGAGATGGACACGGCTGTCCGGGTCGGTGAAGGAGTCCGTCTTGTGGACTACCGGAAGATGAAGGCGAAGCAACTCCGGAAGCTCAGATGTAGTGTTCTTCTTGAGGAGTGGTTCCCACAGCCCCGAGAGCTTCTTGTTGACAGTCGCTTCTGGACTGTCACCCAGGCGTCTCTCTATGAGACCTACAAGCGCCGGGGGCACAAGCTCTTTCAGCACAACCACTTGGACTGGAGGCAGCTTGCAGTGGCAGCGGAGACTGAGATCCGCCCCTTCTTTGAGAGATACAGAGGCTTGGTGGAGCTACTGGATTATGAGAGAAGTGCCTATGTGGAAGAGTGGGTCCGTGTCTTCTACGCGACCCTGTACATCTCAGAGGGCAGAAGATCAATTGCCTTCATGTTCAATGGTCAGCACTACCATCTCACGAGGCAGACTTTGGGGCACATTCTTGGCTTGGACCTGCACGACACCAGCATTCACGAGAAAGTCTATGGGCAGGCAGATCCACCGAGGAGGCCACTTACTGGAGGGGTAGCACCACAGCTGGACGAGATCCGCTCTCTGTTTGGCCCCTCTTTATCTCCGGACCAGCCTAGAGTTCCAGCCCTCCTGACCCCAGCTGCGCGCATTGTGCACCTCGCCTTGCGCCGCACGCTCCTGCCGAGGTCAGGTTACTTGGAGGGGTTCACGAGTCTCCAGCAGACCCTCCTGTTCTACATAATGAATGGGATGGATTTTGATATAGTGGACATACTCCTCTGCGAGATGGAGGACGTCATTACAGATGGAGTGGGCATGATGAGGCAGCTAGCATACGGGCACTGGATCAGTTATATTTGCTCTATGGTGGTGCCAGAGGGACATACAGCACAGGCCCGACTTGCTGACGAGAGCGTGACCCGCTTCGGTCACTACCGTGCGTCCGCTCCTGGAGACCGCCGCCTTGGCCGTCCAGTTGAGCGCCAGGTCAGGGCCCGCTTGACTGAGGAGGATTGGTCTGACCTCGATAAGGAAGATGAGCGTCTGGCTGAGGCAGAAGCTCAAGGTGGAGACTTGCAACACGTCTGGTCCGAGAGCGACACAGACGAGAGTGTTGAGGAGTACTTCCCTCCACCTCCACCCTCACCGAGACAGCACGACGCCGAGGCAGGAGGATCAGCTGCTCCGCCACCGACACCACCTCCTGTGTCCGAGGCGCAGGTGTCACAGCCGTCGGAGCTGTCCTCCCTTCTTCAGCAGATGATCGAGCAGCAGCGCCAGGACAGGCTCGCTGCTGAGCAGGCCAGGGCAGAGCAGGCTGCTCACTTGGCACAGCTGCAGCGGCAGCAGCAGGAGCTCCAGCTGGAGATCGCCCGTCAGAGGCGAGAGGATACGGACAGGTTCACCAACCTGGTAGATCAGATGCACCGCCGTACCCTCGACCAGCAGCAGCAGACCCAGCAGGCCATGATGGGGATCCTCGGGTTGATCACCAACCTTTACACTCAGACCGGGATCGCCCTTCCTTCACAGCAGCCTGGACTGGGACTGGCTCCAGGTGTTGCTCAGGTGCCCACTACTCCTATCCCTTCAATCAGCATGTCACCACTTCTGGCATCTAGCGCACCGATTCACTCACCACTGCCGGCGACGACCTTGTTCCAGCAGACACCGGCGTCCGTGGTGAGCGCTCCACTTCCTCCAGCTCCTCCAGCACCTTCAGTACCTGCTTCCTCTCCTCCAGCACCGGCAGCAGACCCTCCAGTTCCCACCGCTCTGGCAGCTCCTTCGACCGGCGACTCCAGCTCCGACGACTGCGACGGTGCTCAGTTCGTCCTCGCGCCTAGCTCTCAGGGTCTGTAGGCGTTCTAATCCCTTTTTGGTGTCTTGATGCCAAAGGGGGAGAAGATGTAGAAGAGTCAGGGGGAGTGGTAGTAGCAGTCTCAGGGGGAGTGTGTTTAGGGGGAGTGTGTGTGTGTGTGCTTATCCTTTGTATTCATGCTTGAGTACTCTTTTGTAATTTTAATTAAGCACTCTTTCACTTGTCTCATTTGTTTATGATTTTAAATCAATTGAGCTTTTCGCACCACAAATTTCTTTTGCAAACTTAATGTATCCTATGTTGTATTCATTGCATATGTTCTTGAGTATTATCATCAAATTCATTATCATTGCGCTTTAAAATATTGTGTTGTCATCAATCACCAAAAAGGGGGAGATTGAAAGCATCTAGGCCCCATGAGGTACGGTTTCGGTGATTAATGACAACCATTCGATATTACTAATGAATTTGTGAATGCAAGGTCTCAATGACACTCAATCAAATGAAATCAAAATTACATTGGAGACCCATATAAAATCAACGAATGAGATCAAATCAAAACATATGATGACAAGAAGTGAAAGCTCTAACTTGATATCATTCCATGCTTGAAGACAATCAAAACAACATTTCCAACAAGTGTCAAAGAGGTCAAAAGTTCAAAATTCCAAAAGAACAACTCAAAACAACTCGAAGTCAACAAGTTGAACACACCGGATCAACCGACGTTCTATGAGTTGACTACATCGGTCAAGTTGGTTCAATTGAAGAAGAAGACCTCAGACAAATGCACTCACCGGATCATCCGATGTGAGTGGCTCAGTGCATCGGTCCATCATCACAGATTGCAATACCATTGGACCAAGTGAAGCACCGGATCATCCGATGTGCAGATTTACACACATCGGTCAATTGCTCCAGTAAGCCTCAAGATCAAGCAAATTCTGGAGGAAGAGCCACAGGATCATCCGATGAGAAGACAGATCAACATCGGTCTAACAACGGTCATATCTGACACAGTGACATCAGCTAATTTGGCTTTGACCGATGACAACTGAAGGGGAGACATCGGATCATCCGGTGTTCGCAGAGAAGTGATGCCAGCCTACTTTTCCAACGGCTATCTCGTGGAGGCTGGCTATTTATACCTCTTCAACCTGTCAAATCGACAAGACTTGAAGCCCAGACATACTCTACACATCCTAGAGCATTCAAGCAATAGAGCAACCACTTTCACATCATTTGTTCATCATTTGTACACCAAGAAATAGGCTAGAACTAGCTAGAGATAGTGCTTGGGTGCCTTCATTCTTGGTGATTGGAGTCTCTAGTGTAGTGAGAGCCCAAAGGGAGTGACCCTTGGTGTGTGCAACTTCCGGAGCTTGCCAAGAGGATTGTGGAAGCCCGGAGGATCCCAAAAGTGTACAAGGCTTGAGCTCCACCTTGCCAAGGTTGGCGAACGGAGAAGAATAGTGAAGAAGCCCCTAGTCTCGGTGACTTGGGAGTGGCAAAACCCTTCGGTGGGTGTCACAACGTGGACGTAGGAAGATCCTTGTGATCTTACCGAACCACGGGATAAACTCCGTGTCCCTTGAGCGTTTGCATCCCTCTTCCTTTTTACTCTTATGCAATCTTCATTCCGCAACTTTAAATTATATTGATTGCATAGTTTAATTGCATAGGGAATTGGGCTTTACGTTGTTAAGTGTTTAATTGTCTTAAAATTTGAAAGAAAGCCCAATTCACCCCCCCTCTTGGGCGTTTCGATCCTTACAATTGGTATCAGAGCCTTGTTGCTCATTGGATCATTCTAGCTTCACCGCTAGAGAGCTTAAATGGCCAAGAATGGGGGTTCGGTTCCTATCTTCGAGGGCAAGAACTTTGCCTATTGGAAAGCACGCATGCGTGCCTACCTAGAGGCCATTGCTCCCGAAGTGTGGGAAGCGACCCATGCGGGATTTGGAGATCTTAATTATGTTGGGGATCAACTAAAATGGGATTCTAAGGCTAGAAATGCCATCTATGAATGCATTAGACAAGATGTATTTGCAAGAATAGCTAGTAAAGAAAAAGCTTGTGAAATTTGGGCATGCTTAATTGAAATTCATGAGGGTTCCTCTCGGGTTAAAGAACTCAAATATCACTTGCTAAAATCCAAGTATGATGAATTCAAAATGCTCCCTCATGAGAATGTTAACCAAATGTTTTCACGCTTAAATGTTCTTATTGAGGAGATTAATGCTCTTGACATTGCATCTCTTGGCAAGGGACTTATCAACCGAAAGATCCTCATGCTCCTTCCCAAGCCTAAGTACAACATCATCAACTCCATGCTCCAAAAGGAATCACTTGACAACATTGAAGTTTCGGAGCTCATTGGAGAAATACACGCTCATGAGATGAGCGTACTTGGAATGATGGAGGAGTCATCATCAAAAACTATTGCTCTCAAGGCTTCAACCAAGAAGACAACTCCCAAGAAAAAGAAAGTGGTTGAGCCTAGCTCAAGCGAAGAAGAGCAAGTAACAAGCGAAGATGACGATGATGAGCTTGCATTGATGATGAGAAAATTCTCACGTCTAAACTCCAAAATCGCAAAGAAGGGATACTCCTTTGATCCAAAGAAGAAAGCCTTCCTCCCAAGAAAAGATGAAAACAAAACATGCTACAATTGTGGTGATCAAGGCCACATATCATATGATTGTCCAAGACCCGACAAGAGGAAGGACAACCACAAAGGAAAGTATAGAAAGCTAGAAGAAAGTGATGAAGATGAAGAAGAGGTCAAACCCAAGCGCGCCTTTGGAAAGAAGAAATTTGACAAGGGCAAGAAAACCAAGCTCTTTCCAAAGAAGAGAAGAGGGCCTCAAAAAGTCTTCATGTGCGAGGCAAATGAGTGGATCACGGATGAAGAGTCAAGCGATGAAGAGAGTGAAGATGAAGAAAACTTGGCGGGCCTTGCCGTCGTCAACAAAGACAACTCACCTCTTCATCCACCTCCTATGTGCCTCATGGCTAAAGGTAACTCTAAGGTAAGTGATGATTCTAGCGATGATGATAATGAGCTCTCCCCCGATGAACTAGCATCAATGATTAATGAATATCATGTCATCATAAAAAGGGAAAAGAGCAAGGTCAAAGCACTTGAACAAGCTTGTGCTAAACTTGAGAGTGCGAAGCTCGATTTGCATGACAAGTATGTAACCATACTTAAAGAGCATGACACGCTCAAAACACATGTCAAGCAAATCGAGAAGGAAAATGCTCAAATCAAGCTTGATCATCATGAGCTTGACTTAGCAAACCAAGCACTCTTGGGAAAGCACGATGATTTGGTTCAAAAACATGAAGTGCTTAACCTTGCTTATGAGAAAATTGAACTAAAAATGAAGAACATGAAAAAGGAAACCCTTGATGGCAAAGTATCAACTTTTTCACATGCCACTAATACTTTGGATAAGTCTTTGCCTTTGAAAGCAAGCCTTAGGGAGAAGGAATTGATGGACGAAATTGAAAGTCTCCGCACTAGTGTGGTGAGACTCTCCAAGGGAGAGGACAAGCACAAGGAAATCCTCTACCAACAAGCCAAAGGCTTCAACAAGAGAGGACTTGGATCCTTCCCGGTGCTCAACAAAGGAAAGGTGCCCTCACCGGAGCTTAGGACGAGCTTCATCAAAGAAGTTGGATCCTATTGCCAACATTGTGAGGTCACCGGACACCACACGAGGGAGTGTCCCCTTCCCAACCGTCCTTCTCCCAAATTGTCTCCTAACTACAAATCTACTTTCCATGATTATAACTATCTCTTAAGCAAAGTAGGTGGCAAGGTGAAGGCATCTAGGCCCCATGAGGTACGGTTTCGGTGATTAATGACAACCATTCGATATTACTAATGAATTTGTGAATGCAAGGTCTCAATGACACTCAATCAAATGAAATCAAAATTACATTGGAGACCCATATAAAATCAACGAATGAGATCAAATCAAAACATATGATGACAAGAAGTGAAAGCTCTAACTTGATATCATTCTATGCTTGAAGACAATCAAAACAACATTTCCAACAAGTGTCAAAGAGGTCACAAGTTCAAAATTCCAAAAGAACAACTCAAAACAACTCGAAGTCAACAAGTTGAACACACCGGATCAACCGACGTTCTATGAGTTGACTACATCGGTCAAGTTGGTTCAATTGAAGAAGAAGACCTCAGACAAATGCACTCACCGGATCATCCGATGTGAGTGGCTCAGTGCATCGGTCCATCATCACAGATTGCAATACCATTGGACCAAGTGAAGCACCGGATCATCCGATGTGCAGATTTACACACATCGGTCAATTGCTCCAGTAAGCCTCAAGATCAAGCAAATTCTGGAGGAAGAGCCACAGGATCATCCGATGAGAAGACAGATCAACATCGGTCTAACAACGGTCATATCTGACACAGTGACATCAGCTAATTTGGCTTTGACCGATGACAACTGAAGGGGAGACATCGGATCATCCGGTGTTCGCAGAGAAGTGATGTCAGCCTACTTTTCCAACGGCTATCTCGTGGAGGCTGGCTATTTATACCTCTTCAACCTGTCAAATCGACAAGACTTGAAGCCCAGACATACTCTACACATCCTAGAGCATTCAAGCAATAGAGCAACCACTTTCACATCATTTGTTCATCATTTGTACACCAAGAAATAGGCTAGAACTAGCTAGAGATAGTGCTTGGGTGCCTTCATTCTTGGTGATTGGAGTCTCTAGTGTAGTGAGAGCCCAAAGGGAGTGACCCTTGGTGTGTGCAACTTCCGGAGCTTGCCAAGAGGATTGTGGAAGCCCGGAGGATCCCAAAAGTGTACAAGGCTTGAGCTCCACCTTGCCAAGGTTGGCGAACGGAGAAGAATAGTGAAGAAGCCCCTAGTCTCGGTGACTTGGGAGTGGCAAAACCCTTCGGTGGGTGTCACAACGTGGACGTAGGAAGATCCTTGTGATCTTACCGAACCACGGGATAAACTCCGTGCCCCTTGAGCGTTTGCATCCCTCTTCCTTTTTACTCTTATGCAATCTTCATTCCGCAACTTTAAATTATATTGATTGCATAGTTTAATTGCATAGGGAATTGGGCTTTACGTTGTTAAGTGTTTAATTGTCTTAAAATTTGAAAGAAAGCCCAATTCACCCCCCCTCTTGGGCGTTTCGATCCTTACAATTGGTATCAGAGCCTTGTTGCTCATTGGATCATTCTAGCTTCACCGCTAGAGAGCTTAAATGGCCAAGAATGGGGGTTCGGTTCCTATCTTCGAGGGCAAGAACTTTGCCTATTGGAAAGCACGCATGCGTGCCTACCTAGAGGCCATTGCTCCCGAAGTGTGGGAAGCGACCCATGCGGGATTTGGAGATCTTAATTATGTTGGGGATCAACTAAAATGGGATGCTAAGGCTAGAAATGCCATCTATGAATGCATTAGACAAGATGTATTTGCAAGAATAGCTAGTAAAGAAAAAGCTTGTGAAATTTGGGCATGCTTAATTGAAATTCATGAGGGTTCCTCTCGGGTTAAAGAACTCAAATATCACTTGCTAAAATCCAAGTATGATGAATTCAAAATGCTCCCTCATGAGAATGTTAACCAAATGTTTTCACGCTTAAATGTTCTTATTGAGGAGATTAATGCTCTTGACATTGCATCTCTTGGCAAGGGACTTATCAACCGAAAGATCCTCATGCTCCTTCCCAAGCCTAAGTACAACATCATCAACTCCATGCTCCAAAAGGAATCACTTGACAACATTGAAGTTTCGGAGCTCATTGGAGAAATACACGCTCATGAGATGAGCGTACTTGGAATGATGGAGGAGTCATCATCAAAAACTATTGCTCTCAAGGCTTCAACCAAGAAGACAACTCCCAAGAAAAAGAAAGTGGTTGAGCCTAGCTCAAGCGAAGAAGAGCAAGTAACAAGCGAAGATGACGATGATGAGCTTGCATTGATGATGAGAAAATTCTCACGTCTAAACTCCAAAATCGCAAAGAAGGGATACTCCTTTGATCCAAAGAAGAAAGCCTTCCTCCCAAGAAAAGATGAAAACAAAACATGCTACAATTGTGGTGATCAAGGCCACATATCATATGATTGTCCAAGACCCGACAAGAGGAAGGACAACCACAAAGGAAAGTATAGAAAGCTAGAAGAAAGTGATGAAGATGAAGAAGAGGTCAAACCCAAGCGCGCCTTTGGAAAGAAGAAATTTGACAAGGGCAAGAAAACCAAGCTCTTTCCAAAGAAGAGAAGAGGGCCTCAAAAAGTCTTCATGTGCGAGGCAAATGAGTGGATCACGGATGAAGAGTCAAGCGATGAAGAGAGTGAAGATGAAGAAAACTTGGCGGGCCTTGCCGTCGTCAACAAAGACAACTCACCTCTTCATCCACCTCCTATGTGCCTCATGGCTAAAGGTAACTCTAAGGTAAGTGATGATTCTAGCGATGATGATAATGAGCTCTCCCCCGATGAACTAGCATCAATGATTAATGAATATCATGTCATCATAAAAAGGGAAAAGAGCAAGGTCAAAGCACTTGAACAAGCTTGTGCTAAACTTGAGAGTGCGAAGCTCGATTTGCATGACAAGTATGTAACCATACTTAAAGAGCATGACACGCTCAAAACACATGTCAAGCAAATCGAGAAGGAAAATGCTCAAATCAAGCTTGATCATCATGAGCTTGACTTAGCAAACCAAGCACTCTTGGGAAAGCACGATGATTTGGTTCAAAAACATGAAGTGCTTAACCTTGCTTATGAGAAAATTGAACTAAAAATGAAGAACATGAAAAAGGAAACCCTTGATGGCAAAGTATCAACTTTTTCACATGCCACTAATACTTTGGATAAGTCTTTGCCTTTGAAAGCAAGCCTTAGGGAGAAGGAATTGATGGACGAAATTGAAAGTCTCCGCACTAGTGTGGTGAGACTCTCCAAGGGAGAGGACAAGCACAAGGAAATCCTCTACCAACAAGCCAAAGGCTTCAACAAGAGAGGACTTGGATCCTTCCCGGTGCTCAACAAAGGAAAGGTGCCCTCACCGGAGCTTAGGACGAGCTTCATCAAAGAAGTTGGATCCTATTGCCAACATTGTGAGGTCACCGGACACCACACGAGGGAGTGTCCCCTTCCCAACCGTCCTTCTCCCAAATTGTCTCCTAACTACAAATCTACTTTCCATGATTATAACTATCTCTTAAGCAAAGTAGGTGGCAAGGTGAAGGCATCTAGGCCCCATGAGGTACGGTTTCGGTGATTAATGACAACCATTCGATATTACTAATGAATTTGTGAATGCAAGGTCTCAATGACACTCAATCAAATGAAATCAAAATTACATTGGAGACCCATATAAAATCAACGAATGAGATCAAATCAAAACATATGATGACAAGAAGTGAAAGCTCTAACTTGATATCATTCTATGCTTGAAGACAATCAAAACAACATTTCCAACAAGTGTCAAAGAGGTCACAAGTTCAAAATTCCAAAAGAACAACTCAAAACAACTCGAAGTCAACAAGTTGAACACACCGGATCAACCGACGTTCTATGAGTTGACTACATCGGTCAAGTTGGTTCAATTGAAGAAGAAGACCTCAGACAAATGCACTCACCGGATCATCCGATGTGAGTGGCTCAGTGCATCGGTCCATCATCACAGATTGCAATACCATTGGACCAAGTGAAGCACCGGATCATCCGATGTGCAGATTTACACACATCGGTCAATTGCTCCAGTAAGCCTCAAGATCAAGCAAATTCTGGAGGAAGAGCCACAGGATCATCCGATGAGAAGACAGATCAACATCGGTCTAACAACGGTCATATCTGACACAGTGACATCAGCTAATTTGGCTTTGACCGATGACAACTGAAGGGGAGACATCGGATCATCCGGTGTTCGCAGAGAAGTGATGTCAGCCTACTTTTCCAACGGCTATCTCGTGGAGGCTGGCTATTTATACCTCTTCAACCTGTCAAATCGACAAGACTTGAAGCCCAGACATACTCTACACATCCTAGAGCATTCAAGCAATAGAGCAACCACTTTCACATCATTTGTTCATCATTTGTACACCAAGAAATAGGCTAGAACTAGCTAGAGATAGTGCTTGGGTGCCTCCATTCTTGGTGATTGGAGTCTCTAGTGTAGTGAGAGCCCAAAGGGAGTGACCCTTGGTGTGTGCAACTTCCGGAGCTTGCCAAGAGGATTGTGGAAGCCCGGAGGATCCCAAAAGTGTACAAGGCTTGAGCTCCACCTTGCCAAGGTTGGCGAACGGAGAAGAATAGTGAAGAAGCCCCTAGTCTCGGTGACTTGGGAGTGGCAAAACCCTTCGGTGGGTGTCACAACGTGGACGTAGGAAGATCCTTGTGATCTTACCGAACCACGGGATAAACTCCGTGTCCCTTGAGCGTTTGCATCCCTCTTCCTTTTTACTCTTATGCAATCTTCATTCCGCAACTTTAAATTATATTGATTGCATAGTTTAATTGCATAGGGAATTGGGCTTTACGTTGTTAAGTGTTTAATTGTCTTAAAATTTGAAAGAAAGCCCAATTCACCCCCCTCTTGGGCGTTTCGATCCTTACACCATGCTCCTTGACAAGTACTGCATGCCTGCTCTTCCTCTTCATGTCTTCTGTAACCCATGCCGTCTTCTCCATCACCTTTGGACGCAGCCTAGAATTCCCCAGGAACAGGAGTGTACCTTTGCCTGCTTCGTGCTCCCTAATCGGTGGCAGTCGCACATCCTGATGAGGATGGGGTTGTCCCCTCCATCGATAGGGATTCTCCGGCTCCACCTCCTCCACCATTGATAGCACCTTCCCCTCAGGGGGGTGCTCCTTCCAAGGTCGCTTCCATCTTGGATCCTCCCATCGAGGAGTCAAATGAGGTTATGGATGTTGTTCTTTGTCCCCCCGCAGATGGAGCGAGTCTTCTCTCCGAGGTGTGCATCGGGGCATCAGCTCCGAGCTAGGTGGTCGTGGATGATGCTCCTCTACGTGACGATGTTTCCAGTTCACGGCTTCCAAGCGAAAGGCGGTGCTCCATTCTCTCTGTGGAGTTTGTGGCTCGATTTGTTCTTCGGGTGAGTTGAAAACTGCTTGGACAGTGTGAGGAAATGTGTCCACTGCGCTTGCATAACCAGCATCGAGTTGGGTCTCTGCATTGACTCCTCATGTGATCACACGCCAGACAATTGAAGCATCTACCTGCCAACCATTGTTTTCGCTAGCTGTTTATGCGTCCTTCCTTGCGTATTTCTCGGGGTGCCCTTCTACGGAGTGTACGCCACCAATACTTTGGTTTGACTAGTTGCCACTGACCTATTGAAATGTCTTGACTGGACCTCTCAGTCCCCTGTGGTGGCGCCGAAAGTCCCTGCCCAAGAATAAATGTTTCGCATGATTCCAAGGTCGGCGTAGTTCTGCCTCCTTTCTCTGTTCTGAGCTTTCTACTTTGTCTTGGGCTTATTGGGCCTGCTGACCTTCCTATTGATGGAATTGGCCCGTTTCCTTGTCGGCCCAACAGTTGTGCTGGCGGCTCAGTCGAGACGAAGGAGACAACCTCTGGATGAAGTGCAAAGTGGACCTTCCGGCGATCCTCCGGCAGCAGCAGCTCTTTTTTGACAGATTCCTTATCAAGAATTTGTGGGAGCTTTCTTCCAACTGGCACTGTCCGGAGGGATTTCTGCACCTTGATCTCACACCTTGTACGCTGAGGATATTTCTCCTTCGTAGCACCATGCTTCCCGTATACCTCCGTGTTTGCCTGCGAGCATCCAAGAGATCCAAATCTAATCGCATTAGATCTAGTTACAGAGCCATACCAGCGAGCTTTCTTTTCCTTCTCCTGTGGTGAAGACTCTGTGCTCAGCCCTCTTCTCTTCTCCTGTCGTTGGGTCGAAGAGTCTCTCCCCCACTGAACCGAGTTGCTTTGTGGAGGTTGGCGTGGGGTTCTCTCCAGGACACCAGCGATGAGCTCTGGCTGGATCGGGGAAGTTTTCTAGCCGATGGCGGAGGAGAGTGTGGATTGCCTACAAGTCGCCTTCGTTGCCCCGCACTCGACAGTTAGACCCCCATGATCCACTTTCCTTGTTGTCGGCCCTGATGCGACTTGTTAGTCTACATATGCTCTTTTAAACAGTTTACACTGCTCTAGACTGCTTAGTTTCACAGCATAGGAGCCTTCCCAACACCGAAGAAATAATCTCTCTAGCTAGTTTGATGTTTTGATGTCTGTTCCTGAACTTTTTTGCGCTTGTTATTTGTTTATTGATTGTATATATTTTCTTTTCAGATGTGTAGAAATGTTCCAAGATGTTTTTAACTTGATCTGGGAGAACATGTTGATTATTGTACGTGATCATTGTTATGCTTACATAACCCATGTAAGCCACCACTCAGCCGTCAGCCCTGTGCTTCTGTGCTTACATAAGTTTTTAGGTTGTTTTAGTTCTTGACGGTCAAGGGTCAAGCTTCAGTTCAGAGTCAAGAGACAAGTTTTTATATGAACAAATGTATACCACTTAATTAATATTTTCGTGTCATGGTCACTTACTGCTATTTACTTACTGGTATTATTATTATTATTATTATTATTATTATTATTATTATTATTATTATACTATTTGGACTTCAATGTTCTGTCTCTTGATTGGTTAGCTGTTTCCCTCCTCTTGGGGTATTCATAATCATGTGTTACGATGGTCGTATGTGATTGCATCTGCAAGTTTCATCTGGTTAACGTACTGACTATTTCACGAACTGACCAAGGCTCAGATGAGCCCATTTTATGTACTGACCAAGGCTCAATACAGAGCGATCGATTTTGGGCAAAACTCGAATACGTGAGTCGAGCTGGGAGCGAGTTCAGGCCGAACTCGAGCTGTAATGATATAACATGGGCCGATCTGAGAGTTCAGGCCGAACTCGAGCTGTAATGATATAACATGGGCCGATCTGAACACAGGGCCTATAACAATGTGATATGAGCCTGTCGGTGGTTTGGAACCGGCAGATCTCCCAACAATACTAAAGTGTTAGAGGAGTTTGATGTTCTCTGTGGGCGCGCGGAGATTCGAGAAGGTGAATAGTAAATGACGTAGGAGACACAAGAGTTTACGTGGTTCGGGCTGCCTGAGCGTAATACCCTACTCCACGGGTGTGTTGGTGTTGTATTAGCTGTATGAGCTCGTGTTGAGCGTCTATGGCGCGTGTGTAGCGTCACTGAACCTCCCTAGAGTCCGTCGTCGGCCTATCCTTTTATAGTACAAGGGCAGGCCGTTACAAGTTAGCCTGGCCCGACATGTGGCCCCGGCGGTTACTAGTATTGATATTCATTCAACAAGTTTAATTGCCCTTAATGACCGGGTAATGGGCTTTGACAGCACCGTTACTGGTAATTAAGGTCATCCGACCATGTGTTATTAATATGGTATTAATGACACTTAATCCGCTCTTGAAGTCCTTGATTCCCCTTTGAAGATCCGGAGCTGTTATGAAGTCTTCCGGAGGTCAGAGGCTGAAGATCCGACGATTGGACACGTGGCAGTTACAGAGCATACTGTGGGAAACAGGTAGCTCCAGAGCTACCTGACACATATTAGGTCCGGAGCTTCTCTCGGTCTGGGGTTAAGTCCGGAGGTACCATTTCGGTACATGGCCCGGAGCTTCCCCCTTATGGGCGGTAGCTCCGGTTTGATAGTACACGTGGCGACCCTGGGATTAACCATGTTGGAGAAGCGGGTCCGGTTACATCTGACAGGTGGGCCTACGAAGGTCTTCAAATCAAGTGGGTGACTTTCCCTTGATATCTTTGTACCCTCAAGGGGTGTACGGTTTCTAGGGTACCGACAGTGGCCCCCTGGACCTACCTCCGGAGAAGACCACTGGGGTGAAGTCATTCCGCCGGAGGTAGGTCCATCCTCACGACTTTTGAACTGAGTCTTCAAAGGTCTTCAGAGGTGCCGTTGGCGAGGGTATAGAGTTAAATCCTTGCCACGTGGCGTGTCCCGCATGCGGCAGATGAGATCTTTGGCGTGCGGATCTCACGCAATCGAAGGTCGCCGGTTCCCGATACGAAAACCGTATCGGTTCCGCGCGCCTTGTCAGGCCGCCGCCTTCGGGTTTCCCGCCTCTTGATGACAACCGTTCGTCTGGGTAAGAACCTCGACTTGATCGTCGGGGTGGTCCCGGGCCCCCTTGTCATCGGCTGGGTGGAATTTTTGAATGGTATCTTCGACTTCCTTGCGGTTTCCATCCAAGCGTTGTGAGGGCTTACTTAAGAAGGAAAGCACGCACCGTCGGGAGTTCTTCACGCCTCCCATCTGATCTTGCGCTCAAACTCCCAACTTGTGCTTCGCTTTTATTCTCTTGCCTAGCCGTGCCGCGATGGAGTTGGGTCTCCGCGAGAGTCGCTTGAAGACCGACGATGACCTGAAGAAGGTCCGGGCCCTCATGGGGTGGTCCTCGGACTTCTTCACGCGCCGGTGGAGAGCTCCCGTTCGAGAAGGAGCACTCCAGCGAAATGGTGTACTTCTCCTCGTACGCCATGGTGGGGTTGATCCCACCTTTTTCTTCCTTTTTCTTGATGCTGCTGGACTTTTATGGTTTGCAGCTATACCACCTTGGCCCTCACTCCATTCTCCTCGTGTCTATCTTCGTCCACTTCTGTGAGATGTGGGTGGGCATCCCCCCTGCATTGAACTCTTCCGGACCTTCTTCACTGTCCACACCACCGGTAGGAGCAATGAGTACCTTGGCTTCTACTACTTCGTGAAGCGCAAGAAGTGCCCATTCAAGTACCTCCAGTCGTTCCCCTCTGGGAAGTGGGATGACTGGAAGAAGGACTGGATAGTCATCTGGGTGGAGGAGCACGAGAGGCTGGAGTTGCCCGAAGGCCTCCCCAACATTGACACGACGATCTGGAGTGAAGCTCCGGTGCTGGCGGACGCCTTCGACCCTATTCTGACCAGGATTCGCCGGTGCGTGGAGGGGGGATTGACCCCTCAAGCGGTGTTTTGTAACTTCCTGGTCAACAGGTGGGCACCGCTGAAGAAGAGGGAGAAACTCGCTTGGGCCCTCAACAGCGTGATGGACGACGACCGGGTCGAGACCGGGTTGAAGTCCAACATGGTGGGGAAAACCTTGGAGTTCCACCTCAAGAAGTTCCAGCACGGCATCGACATCGAGTGTGACGACTTGACTCCGCCATCAGCTTTTCTTCCTCTGAATGTGGAAGTTGAGTTCAGTAGGGAGCTCCGGCGGAAGATGCCCATGCTTGACGACCTTGGTGTCGTCGAGAGAAGATCAACTACCAGGGTGGCGATCCCTGGAGTGTCCGAAGGTGGCTCCGACCCAGCTCCGAAGCCGAGGGAAGAGGTCGTCGGCAAGGGCAAGGAGCTAGCGGATGAACCCGTGAGCCGGAAGAGGAAGCTGCAGTATGCCGACGGAAGGTCCGTCAGGCCCGCTACTTCTGCATCGGCTCCTTCTCCCCGAAGGGTAAGGTCTTCCACAACTCCGGCGACTGTTCCCGTAGTGGGGTCCTCCAGGGGAGAGACTGTTCCCGCAGTGCGGTCCTCCCGGGGTGTTAGCTCCGGGCACGCGACTCCAGCACCTGGGCCGGTGGAGGCCTCTAGGTCTGGGGGTTCTTCCCGATCGAGGGGGGCCTCGACCCGGGAAACACCCGTGGCCGCGGTGAGTTCCGGGGGGCCTTCCGGAGCTTCCACGCCGGCTATGACCAGCCCGGAACGCCCGGAAAAAAGATTCCACGCAAGCTGGTGCGGAAGCCTGCCAAGGTAATTCTTAATCTTTACCTTGGACAATTGTTTTGCTGTAGTGATTGCTTTTTTAAGTTCCTTCGTCCATCATTTGCAGTGTTCCTAAGAAGAGGAGTGAGGCTCCACCCTCAGCCACAGCAACTGAAGCTGTGAGGGCGGAAGCTTCTGCTCCTATCCCAGTGCCGCCCCAAGTGGTGGCAGAAGCTGCGACAGCTCTGACGCTGGCTGTCGTGGTCATAGACCTCGACTCATCCCCAGAAGCTCCTGTGGTAGCGCCAGACCACGGGAGAGAAGATGCGCCAGCGACACCTGTCTCGGAGGTTGAAGCTCCGGGTCCTGGTGCTGAAATGACGGAAGTTCCAGCTATTGAGCCGGAGGAAGCAGTAATTCCGGCCTCTGAGCCGGAAATTGTCGAAGCCCCGGCGGTTGAGCCGGAGGTGATTGAAGCCCCGGTGTGCGCGCCGGAAGCTGAGGAAGTTCCAGCAGGTTGGCCGGCTACCTCCGAAGCATCGGCTGCAGAGCCGGTCATTGCTGAAGCTCCGGCCGCAGGGCCGGTCGAGGTTGAAGATCTTCCAGCTCCCAAGCCAGTTGTTGAAGAGGTGATGGAGCTCGAGCCCCCATCAGAGGAGGTGCCAAGGCCGGAGCCAGCAGTGGCTCCTGCTCCAGAAGTGACGACGTCAGAGGTACCTGCGGCCGAGCCGGAGTACCCAAGCGAAGTCGCTGGCCCCCTGCCCGAGGGGGTGAACGAAGACCTGGTGGCGGGGCCTTCCTCGATGGCGACTGAGGTCATCCTGGAGGACGTCCCTAGTGCCATGGAGACTCGGGGGACCACTCTTGTGTAGTGGGACCCAATTTTTGTATCTGAAAACCCGCTGGAACCAGCAGAGGAGACCCCAGCAGGTCCGGAACCTATCCCGTTGTCACTGTCTATTGACAACGCATGTTCCAGTCTGCGTCAAGTCCAACTGGCCTTCTTCCAGGAAAGCAAGGCTCTTGAAGAGGAGCGCCAAACCCTTAGGCGGTGGCGTAACCGACTCTACTTCGAGACCAAGCTGGCGCAGTCGAGGCTAGCGGATGACAAAGAGTGGATCAAGCGGGAGAAGATCCGCCTGGAGTACTGGGGCAAGTTACTGGATGACAGAGAGAGTTTGACCCGCGCCCTCGATGCTCAATCCCGGGAGATCTACGATCAGGCCAAAGCAGCCAATAGTGCGGCCGATGAACGCCACGAAAGGCTTGAGGCCATTAACACTACACTCATCAAGCGCCGGGAGGCACTTGAGGAGAGGGAGAAACGGCTTGAGGATGAAGAGCAGAAACTCCTAGAGCTGCGGGATGACGTCCTGAGGAGGGAGGAGGAGCTCGCCGAGAAGGTGGCTCTGGCTGACAAGGGTCTCGAGGAGCGCACCAAGAAATTGGAAGAGCGCTGCCAAGAGGAAGAGGAGAAGGCCTGGGTGCGAGGGCAGGAACTCTACGAACAAGAGTGTGCCCTTACTGCCAGGGAGAAGAAAGTGAGGGGTAGAGAGAAGGACCTGGTCGACCGTCGGAACAAGATCCACCTCCGGGAGGAGGAGCTCGGAAAACTCGAAAAGCGGGTTGCTGAGAAGATTCAGCAAAACACCAAAGAAGTTGAGCGCCTCGCCCGTGAGAATTCTGAACTGATGGCGGCCAGAAGATCCCTGGAAGAAATGAAGGGCTTGAGGACTGCAGACTCCCTACAGATTTGGGAGTTCCTGGGCAAGGCCAACGACGCGCTGACACCGATGGGTTTCAGCCCCGTGCGCCCGGATGATCCGGAGCCAGAGCCGGACCTAGCGCTGCAGGCGTTGAGCTCGGCAGGTAGCAAGCTCTCCAAGGTGGGCGATGTCATCGCGGACCAATTGGAGGTTGAGGGGCAATCCCTGGCGAAGAACGTTGCAGAATATGTGCTGACGTGCTACACCAGCCGGAACTCCCAATTTCCTCTAGACCTGGTGCTTGAAGGTCCGGTTGAAGGAGAAGGCGAAGCTGCCCGAGCCAACGTATCGGAGGTTGCCCAGAAGGTTGCCCAATTCTTCCATAGGGTCTAGGACCATCTATGTAGTTCTCACTTGTATTTTCTCTTCTTCTTACTCAATTTTGTAATCCCTTGTCTCCAGATGTAATTCCTTGTCTCCAGATGAATGAAATCCCCAAATTTTTGCGAATTTCACTTTTTGTCTTCAACACTTTTGTCTTCACTTGGCCCTCTGGTAGATGTACACAATTTGATTGTGAACATGTACCAAGAGGATATTGCGTTTTGTTGAATACTCATTTGCTCCGAACTTGTAGAATTTAGGTTCGAAGTCTTCGATAGTGAAGGCCCCCTGAGGTTGTTGGAGCTTAGAAGCTCCAGCATTGTCTATCGCCGGAGCTTAGTAGCTCCGGCAATAGTCTCTATCAACGCGTAGAGCATCGATAGTTAGTCCTCCGGGGTGTCGGAGCTTAGTAGCTCCAACAGTGACCTTTGCCAACACTTAGTTTGTTGGCAGCAGACTCCGTTTGTGGAGTCTTCTCACCATCTTTTATTCAGCATCGACGGCTGACCCCCCTAGCTTTATTGGAGCTTGATTACTCCGGTGATGCTCGTTTTCAATGCGTAACATCGATTACAAGCCACCTAGGGGAGTCGGAGCTTTCTTAGCTCCGACTTTTCTCCATCAACGTGTATTTTATTTTTCCTGCACACTGAAGTCAAGAAAAATAGTAAAATTAGTTTCTCGCCTATAACTTCGTCGTGGCTTACGATTCTCAAGAAAATTTTAGGTCAAACGCGATTTTTTGACACAATCGAATGCGTTGCCTTTTCTTCCAGATTCAATTGTATTTGGACTCGCCTTACTTCGGCCTGCCGGGGTGTAGGTAGAGTGGCGTACTTAGGGTGCTTGACCAGGCTAAGTCGATAGCGCACTCCAGCCCTAGATTGGCTTGGCGGCTTTCAGGCGAGTTGGCCAGGAACAATATTTGAATCCAAAAGAATTGACAATACAACTCGTATTGTATATAAACTGGTCGAACTAAAATTTCTTAAGAATTGCACGTCTTTGTTATAGACAAGAAAGAGAAAAATAAAAAATGTTGAGCCTGTACAAAATAAATGCACGTGGAGTCTGTTTCACATGAAAATGTCTTTCATTATAGGTCCGGGGTACACGGGAAACAAGTACACTCTTAGGTAACGGAACCAGGCTAAGCGTGTTTCATTTCTCGTTTTACCCAGGGTAGTTAGCCACACTTTTAGTCCGGAGACTGTGACAAGTGTTGCATGAACTTTGCGAACCTTTTGGGAAAGGTCCGGCTGCTCTCCCGGAGGAACTACCCGACTCTGTACAATGACTCTATAACATACATCTCAAGTTACTCAAGACTCACCCCCGTGGTATTAAGTGTAGAACTTACGGAGGTGCTCGATGTTCCAAGGATTTGGGAGAGGTGTCCCATCCTCGGTAGCCAAGCGAACGCTTCTGGGACGGGATACTTTAATCACTCGGAAGGGTCCCTCCCAGCTGGGGGAGAGTTTGTTTAACCCTTCTATGGATTGTATTCTCCGTAGCACCAGGTCGCCTTCCTTGAGCTGTCGGTTGTGTACATGCCGTTGATGATAGCGCCGAAGGGCTTGGCGGTATCGGGCATTCCGAACAGCTGCTTGGCACCTTCCCTCCTCAAGGAGGTCTAGGTCTTCACGCCGGAGCTGGTCCTGCGCGGCTTCGTCGAAGGTCCGGACCCGGAGTGAACCCAAGGTGATTTCCGGAGGAAGGATTGCTTCAGCTCCGTACACCAGAAAAAAAGGGTGTCTCTCCGGTTGACTGGTTTGGAGATGTCCTGTTGGCCCATAAGGTGGGTGGAAGCTCTTCGATCCAGTTGGCTCCATGTTTTTTCAAGCGCTCATAGGTGCGCGTTTTGAGTCCTTTAAGGATTTCAGCATTTGCTCTCTCGGCTTGGCCATTGCTGGCTGGGTGAGCTACAGAGGCGTAGCAAACTTGAATGCCGAGGTCTTCGCAATATCCTTGAAATGCAGAGCTTGTGAATTGGGTCCCATTATCAGTGATGATTCTGTTTGGGACTCCATATCTGCATACAATGGACTGCAAAAAGTTGATAGCAGATTGCTTGTTGATTGTCACAACTGGAGTTGCTTCCGGCCACTTGGTGAACTTATCAATGACGACGTACAGGAACTTGTAACCTCCGACGGCTCTTGGGAAAGGTCCCAAGATGTCCATCCCCCACACAACGAAAGGCCATGTAGGAGGTATCATTTGTAGGGGCTGAGCCGGTGTGTGAATTTGCTTTGCATGAAATTGGCATGCTTCACATTTCTTCACCAGCTCAGTTGCATCCTGGAGTGCTATAGGCCAGTAGAAGCCATGCCGAAAGGCTTTACCAACCAGCGTGTGGGAAGACGCGTGGTTCCCACACTCGCCTCCATGGATTTCTGCGAGGAGCTCGCAGCCTTCTTCCCTTGTGATGCACCACATTAGGATGCCGTTGGCACCGCGCCGTTAGAGATCCCCTTCTACCAACGTGTATCTTTTAGCCAATCTGACTACCCGGTCAGCGGATACATCATCGTCAGGAAGTATGTTGTCTTTCAAGTAGTTCCGGATCTCCGAGATCCATGCATCGGAACTAACTTGAGCATTTGAGTCTTGCGTGCTGGGTTGCTCGGATCTTCCGACAGCACCTACGACCCTTGATGGCTGCCATGGTAACAGGGCCATCGGCTCCGTCAGCTTCGAGATGTTGATCTCGCCCCCTTCGCCCAGTTCGGCAGGCTGAGCTGTTGACTTTGACAACCTCCAGACAAAAATTCTGCCAGGAGCCGGAGCTCCGGTTGACGCTTTCGTCGAGAGTTCGTCAGCTTCAGCGTTATGGGCATGCTGGACATGGTGGAGATCTAGGACTTCAAAGTCCTTCTGAAGCCTCTGGACTTCAAGGAGGTAAGTAGCTAACTGGAGATTATTGCAGGAATATTCACCCTCCACCTGCTTAATGATGAGCTGCGAATCTCCCTTGACAAGTAGTTGCTTGACACCATATGTCAGTGCCACCTTTAGTCTGTAGATGAGTGCTTCGTACTCTGCCATGTTGTTGGTCGCCTTGAAGTCAAGGTGTACCATGTATTTCACCTTCTCCCCGGTCGGTGCAAGGAGAAGGATTCTAGCTCCGGCCCCCTGCTTCTGCATGGAGCCGTCGAAGTAGAGGGTCCAGTGAGGCTTGGTGAAGGTTGGAGCTTGATGCTCCGTCTTCTGCTCACTGGGGCCCCCAGGGTTTGATGGATAGGGAGTCCATTCTTCCACAAAATCTGCCAATGCTTGACTCTTGACTGCTTGCCTTGAAATAAATTCAAGATCAAATTCAGCCAATTCCGCTGCCCACTTTACAATATTCCCAGTTGAATTGGGATTATGCAAAATTGCTCGAAGTGGGTAAGAGGTCACCACTGATACTTTGTGAGCTTGTAAGTAATGGTGAAGCTTCCTAGGGGCAATAAGAACTGCATAGAGTAGCTTATGCACCTCTAGGTATCGAGTCTTGGCATCATGTAGTACTTCGCTAATGAAGTACACTGGGCGCTGAATGGTCCGGACCCTCCTGGAGAGGTCCGGAGTTTCCTCTTCACTGACCCGGATCCTCTCGAAGGAATCTGGATTTTCTTCGGGGACCTCCGGGTCCTGGCTGGAGGAACCCGGGGCTTCTTCAGAAGCGACCTGGACCCTCCCCGAGGGGTCTGGGTCTCCTGAAGTAACTTCTCGTGGATTCGAGTCTGGGAGCTAGGACCCAGACTCGCTTTCAGGTACCTCCGGACCCTCCTAAAGGGGTCTGGATTCCTGAGTATGAGGTAGCTCTGGTCTCTCCGCATCCAGAACCATACTGACGTCTTCGTCAGTTGCTAAAATGTAAAGCAACAAAGGCTCACCAGGGTTCGGAGCTACCAGAATTGGTAGGGTGGTGAGGAACTGTTTCAGATCCTAGAATGCCTTCTCTGCTTCTTCGGACCATTGAAATGGTCCAGACTTCCTCAATAACTTAAAGAAGGGGAGTGCCCGTTCCGCCAGTCTTGAAATGAACCGGCTAAGGGCTGCTAGACATCCAGTCAACTTTTGGACGTCTTTGATGCGGGTTGGTGGCCGCATGTCTTCAATGGCCTTAATCTTCGCCGGATTAGCTTCTATGCCCCGGTGACTTACCAGGAAACCAAGAAGTTTTCCGGAGCTAACCCTGAAGACACACTTGTCTGGGTTTAGCTTTGTACGGGTGGCCCGCAGCTTGTCGAAGACAGCCTGCAAGGTGTCAAGGAGTGACTCCTTGTCCCTGACCTTGACCACGATGTCATCGACGTACACTTCCACTATGTCTCTAATGAGTTCTTCAAAAGTTTTGTACATAGCTCGTACAAAAGTTGAAGCTGCATTCTTGATACCAAAGGACATGGCTGTATAACAGTACAATCCATCTACTGTGATGAATGAGGTATGCTCTTCATCTTCCCTAGACATCCTGATTTGATGATACCCGGAATATGAGTCTAGGAAACACAGTAATTCACACCTAGAGGTGGAATCCACTATCTGATCTATTCTAGGTAGTGGGAATGGATCTTTTGGACATGCCTTATTTAGTGTGGTGTAGTCGATGCACATCCGAAGCTTCCCGCCAGCCTTGGGCACAACGACTGGATTTGCCAGCCATTTTGGATGGAAGACTTCTCGGATGAATCCAGCTTCGAGTAACTTCTTCACTTCTTGTCGGATGAAGTTTTGTCGCTCTACGGATTGCTTCCGAGGCTTCTAATGCACAGGCCGGGCATCGGGGTAGATCTTCAGATTGTGCTCAATCACTTCCCTGGGGATCCCAGGCATTTGCGACGGTTGCCAAGCAAACACGTCGACGTTAGCCCGGAGGAAAGTGATGAGCGCGAGTTCCTATTTGTCGTTCAATCCCCCCGATATACGAGTGGTCCGAGCAACATCAGAACCAATTTGGATGACTTTGACGGGGATGTCGGTGTCGTCGCTTGGCTGCACACGAGGTGCAGAAGTCGAGCCTCGTTGACGAATGCTCGGCGGTTTTGGAGCTTGCTCCTGTCTGGAGTCCTCCTCTTGCGCCGTGGTGAGTGCATGGAGTTCTTCCAGAGCAGTTACTCCGGCAGTACGATCTCCACGGATCCGAAGAACGCCTACTGGCTGTGACGCCCGGTTCCGAAAATGAACCAAGCTAACGCATATGTGTGCCCAGGATGTTCACCACACATACACGAGTGAAATCACAAAAGGATATACAGAAAATTACCACAGCTCAAATTATTAAATAAGTATTCTTATTACACAATTCATTAAATCCTCGAATACAAGCTCTAATGAATATTAATGACAAGTTCAACTAATGCAGCGGAAATAAACTAATTAAGCAACTAAGCAAACTAAGCAACTATGCAGCATAAGCGACAGGGTGTGTATATGCGCAGCTCCAATCAACACCACAGGCAAAGCTGACGGTAGACACGGCCTAGAACTCCGCATTATCGCCATTAAAATCCCAGTCCTGACCTGCAACTGTTGGGGTGGGGAATTGCAAGAGTGAGTACATGTCGTACTCAGCAAGTGTGGAAAGTATGACATGTGGCTGATTCAAATGACGACAATAATAATGGTAAAGTGCTGAAAAGTACGGTAAAACATTTGAAAAGCAATATATCTTATGTATGTGAAGTAAACCCATCATAATCATAAATGATATCATAATACCAAATCTGAATTCATTACCATCATCAAAAAAATTCCAGATTTCACCATTGCCAATAACCATATTCATTACCAGAGATTAATCCATAACCATCCATAACCATTATCAAACCATGACCATCCCAAATTCCAATTTCCCTCTAATCATGGAAGTTGTCCAGGTGCTCATAACCGGGAGCACGGCTATCATGATAGTTTTAATTAACTCTGCAGAGTTTGTACCTCTTTACCCACGTGTTTGTGATTTCATCACCCTTCGGCGACTAAGAACCTCCCTTATGCCCATGACCCGTCAGTCATATTACACACTTCCGTTGGTGTGTGGCCAAGAGATCACAAAATAGCCTTTACAAAGGGATTACTAGCCTATTTAGACCCCACTGAGGTTTCACCGGTGGCGATGTCTCCCGCAGAGCACATCTTCAACCAAGGGCCCCCTCTTGAGCCATTCGGATCCCAGGGTAGCCCCACCAATCACCAACAAACCCAATCCGACTACCCCTTCCCCGAGCATCCACAATGGTCCAAACAGCGCTAGCAAAGCCCTAATTAATCAGCTACGCCGCACCCATAACTTGGCCTCGTGGTGGCACTGTAGTCCTGGCTTATTCTCGCATGAACCGGTCCTTAGATCTAAAGCAAGCAAACCACCATAACATCCAACCCATCCACGTACCAGGCTTGCTTAGATCATCCATTACCATACCATGTTTAACCAGTTCATGTTAACCATAATCTCATCCATGCATAGTTAAATTGAGTGATATAGTTGTTTCCCATCCCTGTTGATTAAGCGAAGCAAAAAGGTAAAAAGCCTTCCCGACTCTCTCTACCATAACTTCCAGGTGACAAGGGTGGTCAAACAAAACTAGTAAACTTCCTACCATAGGATTCCCATCAATTTGACACAAGCATGCAGTTTTGCAAACAAAACATTTATTTTAAAACAGGATCAATATGCTTCAAGGACACTTGCCTTGCTCTTGCTGTTGATTAGGGTCAAAGCCTTCAAACTCTTGATGCTGTAGATCCTCCGTGGCACTCTCTAGCGCAAATCCGTCTAATCCACACAATAAACATACAAAACAAAAAAACAAAATCAAAGAGTGCACAAATATTACTCAACATGACATGACATGCATGATTGATGCAATGCAAGGTAGAACTTGTTACTAGATTGCTTTTAATGATCACTAACTAGTTCTAATAGATTTTAACCAGTTTATACAGGTTTGGAGTTGATTAGATCAAATTTTAGAATTAATTCAACACAATTTAACCAGAAAGATCGGACTAGTCCACTTGGGATCGGACAAGTCCGCACTCTGCGAGATCAGCGGATTAGGGTTTTCTAGATCGACGTGAATTTGGAGATTATGGGTTGAATTCTCGTAAGGAAAAGAGAATAGAAGGTATACCAGGTGTTTAGAACTCCAATGAACCAAGAAACTTGGAGGTAACACTTGGATCTTGATGATCTAGGGTTGGTGATGAACTTGGGGATGAATTGGTGGTGAAGGACGAAACTTGGTGGAGATCTTGATCCTCCTTCGTTTCCTCCTCTTCTTCTTCTCGTTTGGGATCTTCTCCTCCCTCCTTGATGGTGGCTCCCCACGAACTAGGGTTTGGGTGGGTGGAAAAAGTGGCAAATAGATGTCAAACCAAGGGGTGGGGTTGTTTATATAGAGGTGGAGGCTAGGGTTAGATGGATTTCGAGTTTTGGGATGAGTAGAGGCCGGTTTAGAGTCCCACATGGGCTCTAAAAGAGTTGGGCACGACGTCCCTAGGCCCACTTGACGTGAAACCCAAGAAACAAGTCGTAAAACAAAAGGTCAATCTCGGAGTCACGAAATATCGGACAAGTCCGAACAGGACCGGACTAGTCCGAAGTCGTCCAGAGAGAAAATCGGACAAGTCTGGCCAAAAATCGGACAAGTCCGATCTTAGTCAGAAAGGAAAACGGACAAGTCCGCTGGAACACCGGACTAGTCCGGAAAAGTCCAGGGACTTAGCAAATTTTCAAGGATTCATGGAATATCGGACTAGTCCGCACAAAATCGGACAAGTCCGAAAGTTTCCAGAGCCAAAATCGGACTAGTCCGCAGCAAAAACGGACAAGTCCGTTTTTAGTCAGAGAGAAATCGGACTAGTCCTCAGACTAGTCCGCACTTTCCTGCGTTTTAAGTGCGGTTTTGCTCCAAATCAATTTTAAACTCGTTCCTCTTGTTGTGGGCTAATGTTAAACATGTATATGAGTGCATGTAGGGCATGATGCATGAAAATGAGGGTGTTACAAACCTACCCCCCTTAAAATGAATCTCGCCCTCGAGATTCGACGCGGAAGAGAAGAGATGGGGAAATTCCTTCTTGAGATCGTCTTCTAGCTCCCAAGTTGCTTCTTTTTCTGTATGGTGCTTCCATTGGACTTTACACCATCGAATCACCTTGTTCCTTGTGACTCTCTCCTTGGTTTCCAAGATCTTGACCGGTTGCTCGGCATACGTCAAATCTTCCTCTAGTTCCAATTCTTCCATTGGCACTTGATCTTCCGGTACCCTCAAGCACTTCTTGAGCTGGGAAACGTGAAACACATCATGTACGTCTGAAAGATGAGCTGGCATCTCCAACTTATATGCTACTTCTCCTCTTTTGTCCAAAATCTTGAATGGTCCAATATAACGAGGTGCGAGCTTGCCTCTTATGTTAAACCTCTTATGACCTCTCATTGGTGACACCTTGAGGTAAACAAAATCTCCAATTTCAAAGGCTAATTTCCTTCTCCTATTGTCCGCATAGCCTTTTTGCCTTGATTGGGCAGCCCTCAAGTTTCCACGAATTATTTGGACTTGCTTTTCGGCTTCTTGCAACACATCCGGACCAAATACCTGAGTTTCTCCTGCCTCATTCCAAAATAAAGGCGTCCTACACTTCCTCCCATAAAGCGCTTCATATGGTGACATTTTCAAGCTTGCTTGGTAACTATTGTTGTATGAAAATTCTGCGTATGGCAAGCTTTTGTCCCAACTTTTCCCATGCTTTAAAGCACAAGCTCTTAACATGTCCTCCAAGATCTAATTGGTCCTCTCGGTTTGTCCATCCGTTTGAGGATGATATGCTGAACTAAAATTCAACCTCGTTCCCAAAGCTTCATGCAATTTTTGCCAAAATCTGGAGGTAAATTGAGAACCTCTATCCGAGACTATCTTCTTAGGGACTCCATGTCGACACACAATATGCTCCATGTATATTTCGGCCAATCGTGCAGCTGTATACTTGGTCTTCACAGGGACAAAATGAGCTGACTTGGTTAAGCGATCCACAATTACCCAAATTGAGTCATACCCGGACTGAGTACGGGGTAACCCAACTATGAAGTCCATACCAATTTCTTCCCACTTCCATTCCGGAATCTTCAACGGTTGCAATAATCCGGCTGGCCTTTGATGTTCCGCCTTGACTCGTTGGCACACATCACATAATGCTACATATTCAGCTATGTCCTTTTTCATGCTATCCCACCAATAACAAGTCTTCAAATCCTTGTACATCTTCGTACAACCAGGGTGAATTGAGTATGGCGAGTCATGTGCCTCCTTTAATATTGTCTCCCGAATATGCTTTACATTAGGCACAACGATTCTCTTTCCAAGCCATAAGGTACCATGTTCATCCTCGTCAAATCTGAATTCTCTCCCTTCTTCGATCCTTTCCTTGATTTCCTTGATATCCTCATCCGTGGTTTGTGCTTCTCGAATTTCTTGCTCTAAGGTTGGATTTAACTCCATCATCTCCATCTCATTTACAAACCCGAGGTTCAACCTTTCAAACTCCTTACATAACTCGAACGGTAACTCTCGAACGGTAAGTTGATGACTTACTCCTTTCCTACTCAAAGCATCGGCCACTACGTTGGCTTTTCCCGGATGATAGTTGATCCCCAAATCATAATCTTTGATGAGATCTAACCATCTTCGTTGCCTCAAGTTCAGATCCGTTTGTGTGAAAATATACTTCAAACTCTTATGATCCGTATAAATTTCACACCTATGTCCAAGAATATAGTGTCTCCAAACCTTCAATGCATGTACCACGGCTGCAAGTTCTAAATCATGCGTGGGGTAATTCTGCTCATGTTTCTTCAATTGTCTTGACGCATAGGCGACCACTTGACCTTCTTGCATCAATACACATCCAAGCCCTTGTCTTGATGCATCGCAATAAATGTCAAAACTCTTGCTTACATCCGGCAATACCAAAACTGGGGCTGTTGTCAACCGCTTCTTCAACTCCTCAAAACTCTCTTGACAAGCATGAGTCCATTGGAATGCCTTTCCCTTCGTTAGCAACTCCGTCATAGGCTTGGCTATCTTAGAAAAATCCTTGATAAACCGACGGTAATATCCAGCCATCCCAAGAAAACTCCTTATTTCTTTGACGTTTTGCGGTGGTTCCCACTTCAACACGTCTCTCACTTTTCCGGGGTCAACCGATACTCCTCCTCCTGAGATTATATGACCCAAAAATGGCACCTCTTTCAACCAAAACTGGCACTTGTTGAACTTGGCATACAATCGATGCTCCCTCAATTTCTGCAGCGTAAGCCTCAAGTGTTCCTCATGTTCCTTCTCATCCTTCGAGTAGATCATAATATCATCAATAAACACCACAACGAACTTATCTAAGTACTCCATGAAGACCTTATTCATGAGGTACATAAAGTAGGCAGGTGCATTTGTCAATCCAAAAGACATCACGGTGTACTCATAAGATCCATACCGTGTCCTAAAAGCTGTCTTGGGTATGTCCGATGGTCTAATCTTCATTTGAAAGTATCCCGACCTCAAGTCAATCTTAGAGAAGACACGAGCACCCTTCATCTGATCAAACAAGTCTTCTATGCGTGGCAAGGTGTACTTGTTCTTGATTGTTACCTCGTTGAGAGCTCGGTAATCCACGCACATCCTTTGGGATCCGTCCTTCTTGTCCACAAATAGAACGGGCGCTCCCCAAGGTGAAGAGCTTGGGCGAATAAAACCCTTCTCTAATTGCTCTTGAATTTGTTTCTTGAGCTCCGCTAATTCCATAGGAGGCATCCTATACGGCCTCTTAGCTATAGGTGCAGTTCCAGGTATTAAATCAATAACAAACTCAATGTCTCGATCGGGTGGCATACCTGGCAACTCATCCGGAAAAACATCCAAAAATTCACACACCACCGGAATCTCCTCAATTGCGACACCGTCTATATGATTCAATTCCAATTGCTTCGGTGCGGTTTGAGATGCTTCAAATTCTACAGTTATCCCTTCCTCATTGGTCAACTTCACTGTCTTTGTGGCACATTCAATAACCCCATTGTGCTTCCTCAACCAGTCCATACCAAGTATAATATCCAACCCTTGAGAATCTAAAACAATGAGGTTGGCGGAGAAGTCTACCCCCCTTATTCTAAGGCTTACTTTTGGACATACTATATTTGTCCTCATCTCTCCTCCAGGAGACTTAACCAACAGAGTAAACTTCATATGAGAGATAGGCAAACTATACTTGGCAACATACTTCAATGCAATGAATGAATGCGATGCTCCAGAATCAAATAACATAGTCGCGGGGTTGGAGTTGGCGAGAAACATACCAATGACCACATCATCCGCTTGTTGAGCATCCTCCGTAGAGACATGGTTCACGTTGCCACGAGCAAAATTCTGCTGTCCACGGCTTCCTTGTGGCTGTCCTCCATTAGGTCTTGGGTTTTGCCTCGATGCATTGCTTCCTTGACCAAGGCCCGACTTAGGACATTGATGTGCAAAGTGTCCAGCTTCTCCACAAGTATAGCACTTCTTGACTCCACCAGAATTATTGGGACGAGCTTGGTTTTGAGCATTGGCTCCAGGAAAATCAGCACGAGGTGCATAAGGCGTCGGAGGCCTAGGTGCTTGCATGACAGGGCGCTGCTGCACAAACTGAGTTGGGCGCGGTGCATATCCAGGGCGCTGAGCAGGAATAGAGGAGCTGTAATTAGGCACATTGGGTGGCGCAAAGCGAGGGCGCACATTACTTCCTTGTTGTTGTCCTTGATATGGCGCCTTCCTCTTGATTTCTTGCTCCATCTCACGGATCTTGTTCTCAACCACAATTGCCTTGTCCACAAGCTTCTGAAAATTGACATAATCACAGTTGAGCAATTGCACTTGGATCGTATTGTTCAATCCCCTCATGAACAGGTATTGCTTCCGGCTGTCCCGGCTAACATCCTCAGGCGCATATCTTGAGAGTTGAGTGAACTTATTGAGATATTCACTCACGCTTGATTTTCCTTGTCTCAAGTTCTCAAATTCTTGCCTCTTCAAGAGCATAACACCTTCCGGCACATAATGAGAACGGAAACTCTCCTTGAATTCCGCCCAGGTAATTCTCTCTTGGTTCTCATGAGCACTGCAATAAGAATCCCACCAATCTGCAGCTGCTCCAACGAGTTGATGAGAAGCAAATAGCACCTTCTCCCGGTCACTGCATTGGACAATGGCTAGCTTCTTCTCCACGGACTTGAGCCAATCATCAGCGTCCATAGGGTCAGCAGCTTGAGCAAAGGTTGGCGGCCTAGTCCTCATAAACTCTCCCAATCGGTTATGAGGAGGTGGGGGTGGCGGTGGAGGCATGTGGGGCTGATTGTTGATATTGCCAGCCTGCAGCTGTCCCATAGTCTGTATCATGGTCTGCATGAGCTGGTTTTGCATGGCCAATAGCTGCTCGATGTTGATAGCTCCCTGAGCCGGTCCTTGTCCATTGTCGTTTTGAGGCACTCCATTGTTCTCCTCTTCATCATTGCCATCCCTCTGGTTGCGAGTCCTCACCATCTGAAGAAAAGCAGTAGGTAAGAATTAGAAAACGCCCCAACCATATGCATCAAGGGATATGAAACTAAACAACTGGCTACACTAGCCTAGGTGGACATGGCAATGCTAAAGCATCCCAAAATCCTCTATTAAGCACACAAGCAAGCAATATATATAGCAAACAGCACTCCAAGCAAAAATACATCGATTCCTGAGTGCTCCTATGTGCTCTAAAGTGTCCATTCTATCTAGGCTGCATCCTACGGTCAACCTGGCTCTGATACCAATCTGTGACGCCCGGTTCCGAAAATGAACCAAGCTAACGCATATGTGTGCCCAGGATGTTCACCACACATACACGAGTGAAATCACAAAAGGATATACAGAAAATTACCACAGCTCAAATTATTAAATAAGTATTCTTATTACACAATTCATTAAATCCTCGAATACAAGCTCTAATGAATATTAATGACAAGTTCAACTAATGCAGCGGAAATAAACTAATTAAGCAACTAAGCAAACTAAGCAACTATGCAGCATAAGCGACAGGGTGTGTATATGCGCAGCTCCAATCAACACCACAGGCAAAGCTGACGGTAGACACGGCCTAGAACTCCGCATTATCGCCATTAAAATCCCAGTCCTGACCTGCAACTGTTGGGGTGGGGAATTGCAAGAGTGAGTACATGTCGTACTCAGCAAGTGTGGAAAGTATGACATGTGGCTGATTCAAATGACGACAATAATAATGGTAAAGTGCTGAAAAGTACGGTAAAACATTTGAAAAGCAATATATCTTATGTATGTGAAGTAAACCCATCATAATCATAAATGATATCATAATACCAAATCTGAATTCATTACCATCATCAAAAAAAATTCCAGATTTCACCATTGCCAATAACCATATTCATTACCAGAGATTAATCCATAACCATCCATAACCATTATCAAACCATGACCATCCCAAATTCCAATTTCCCTCTAATCATGGAAGTTGTCCAGGTGCTCATAACCGGGAGCACGGCTATCATGATAGTTTTAATTAACTCTGCAGAGTTTGTACCTCTTTACCCACGTGTTTGTGATTTCATCACCCTTCGGCGACTAAGAACCTCCCTTATGCCCATGACCCGTCAGTCATATTACACACTTCCGTTGGTGTGTGGCCAAGAGATCACAAAATAGCCTTTACAAAGGGATTACTAGCCTATTTAGACCCCACTGAGGTTTCACCGGTGGCGATGTCTCCCGCAGAGCACATCTTCAACCAAGGGCCCCCTCTTGAGCCATTCGGATCCCAGGGTAGCCCCACCAATCACCAACAAACCCAATCCGACTACCCCTTCCCCGAGCATCCACAATGGTCCAAACAGCGCTAGCAAAGCCCTAATTAATCAGCTACGCCGCACCCATAACTTGGTCTCGTGGTGGCACTGTAGTCCTGGCTTATTCTCGCATGAACCGGTCCTTAGATCTAAAGCAAGCAAACCACCATAACATCCAACCCATCCACGTACCAGGCTTGCTTAGATCATCCATTACCATACCATGTTTAACCAGTTCATGTTAACCATAATCTCATCCATGCATAGTTAAATTGAGTGATATAGTTGTTTCCCATCCCTGTTGATTAAGCGAAGCAAAAAGGTAAAAAGCCTTCCCGACTCTCTCTACCATAACTTCCAGGTGACAAGGGTGGTCAAACAAAACTAGTAAACTTCCTACCATAGGATTCCCATCAATTTGACACAAGCATGCAGTTTTGCAAACAAAACATTTATTTTAAAACAGGATCAATATGCTTCAAGGACACTTGCCTTGCTCTTGCTGTTGATTAGGGTCAAAGCCTTCAAACTCTTGATGCTGTAGATCCTCCGTGGCACTCTCTAGCGCAAATCCGTCTAATCCACACAATAAACATACAAAACAAAAAAACAAAATCAAAGAGTGCACAAATATTACTCAACATGACATGACATGCATGATTGATGCAATGCAAGGTAGAACTTGTTACTAGATTGCTTTTAATGATCACTAACTAGTTCTAATAGATTTTAACCAGTTTATACAGGTTTGGAGTTGATTAGATCAAATTTTAGAATTAATTCAACACAATTTAACCAGAAAGATCGGACTAGTCCGCTTGGGATCGGACAAGTCCGCACTCTGCGAGATCAGCGGATTAGGGTTTTCTAGATCGACGTGAATTTGGAGATTAGGGGTTGAATTCTCGTAAGGAAAAGAGAATAGAAGGTATACCAGGTGTTTAGAACTCCAATGAACCAAGAAACTTGGAGGTAACACTTGGATCTTGATGATCTAGGGTTGGTGATGAACTTGGGGATGAATTGGTGGTGAAGGACGAAACTTGGTGGAGATCTTGATCCTCCTTCGTTTCCTCCTCTTCTTCTTCTCGTTTGGGATCTTCTCCTCCCTCCTTGATGGTGGCTCCCCACGAACTAGGGTTTGGGTGGGTGGAAAAAGTGGCAAATAGATGTCAAACCAAGGGGTGGGGTTGTTTATATAGAGGTGGAGGCTAGGGTTAGATGGATTTCGAGTTTTGGGATGAGTAGAGGCCGGTTTAGAGTCCCACATGGGCTCTAAAAGAGTTGGGCACGACGTCCCTAGGCCCACTTGACGTGAAACCCAAGAAACAAGTCGTAAAACAAAAGGTCAATCTCGGAGTCACGAAATATCGGACAAGTCCGAACAGGACCGGACTAGTCCGAAGTCGTCCAGAGAGAAAATCGGACAAGTCTGGCCAAAAATCGGACAAGTCCGATCTTAGTCAGAAAGGAAAACGGACAAGTCCGCTGGAACACCGGACTAGTCCGGAAAAGTCCAGGGACTTAGCAAATTTTCAAGGATTCATGGAATATCGGACTAGTCCGCACAAAATCGGACAAGTCCGAAAGTTTCCAGAGCCAAAATCGGACTAGTCCGCAGCAAAAACGGACAAGTCCGTTTTTAGTCAGAGAGAAATCGGACTAGTCCTCAGACTAGTCCGCACTTTCCTGCGTTTTAAGTGCGGTTTTGCTCCAAATCAATTTTAAACTCGTTCCTCTTGTTGTGGGCTAATGTTAAACATGTATATGAGTGCATGTAGGGCATGATGCATGAAAATGAGGGTGTTACACTGGCGTTGGCATCTTCAACACCAGATAACCATAATGGGCAGCTGCATGAATTTGTACAGGGCAGGCCTACCCAAGATGGCATTGAAGGGTAAGTTGATCTGAGCGACGTCGAAGACCAACTTCTCGGTGCGGTACTTTTCCCGTGTCCCAAAGGTAACGGGGAGAGTAATAGCTCCGAGTGGGGTAATGGCCCCCGGACCTACTCCGGAGAAAGGTCGAGAGGGGTGGAGATCCGAAGGTCAGAGTTGAAGCTTAGTAAAAGCTTCGAAGCTTATGAGGTTAAGCCCGAACCTCCGTCTACCATGATGTGGTGGAGCTGGATGTTGTTGATGGTAGGAGATACCATCAAAGGTAACTGTCCTGCTCCAACCATGCTCCGAGGGCTGTCCGAAACATCAAAAGTGATGGCTGTGTCCATCCATTTCCGATGAGGTTCCGGCCTGACTGTAAGAGCTACAGTGGCCATATCCCGACGCATAGTCTTGATGATGCGGCAGGAGGTGATGTCCCATGATCCACCAAAAATGGTGTTCATGGTCTTCCGACGCTCGTTATCAGAGACGTCAGAATCATCGTCAACGGAGGTGTAAACGGCCTTCAGGACCTTTTTGGGATCCTGAAATCCTAACTCCTCTTCAGCCGGAGCTTCGTCGACTTTTTGCTTTCCTTCCCTGTGTCGAAAAGGAGATTCTTCCCGGCGCTTGTTGTAGCGCTCGGCAAGGTTTTGGACCTCCCGACAATCTTCCAAACTGTGGCTGCCCGTTTTGTGAATGGGACACCACACTTTGGGTTTGCCACCGTCTTCAGAAGACGATCGAGGTCGCTTCTCGGGGCGTGGCCCCCGGCCACCCGGAGTTGCAACAGCTTCAACATTGGATGTACCAGTCGACGACTTCTTCTTGCCGTTGGTCTTCTTTTTCTTCTTGCCACCCCCGGAGGTAGCGGCTTCTTCTTTGGAGGATTTATTGTGACCCTCCGGGGTTGGTTTGGAGTGCATCTCACGGCCCTCCGCAGCTCTGGCACATTTGTCAGCCAAGCTGAAGAGTTTCGTGACACTGGTGATCTCCTTGATCGCCAGTTTCTCCAACATCTTCTTGTCCCGTACACCCTGTCTGAATGCCACAATGACAGAGGCGCTAGAGATAGAAGGGATAATATTTCGTACCTGAGAGAACCTCTGGATGAATGATCGCAAGGATTCTCCCCTGTCGGTACCCTAAAAACCATACACCCCCTGAGGTTACAAAGATCTCAAGGGAAGGACGTCTACTCAAATTGAAGACCCTCGGAGGCCCACTTGTCAGACATAACCGGACCTGCTTCTCCAACATGGTTAACCCCTAGGTTGCCACGTGTACTGCCAGACCGGAGCTACTACCCACAAGGGTGAAGCTCCGGGCTAGGTACCGAAACGGCACCTCCGGACTTAACCCCTGACCGAGAGAAGCTTCGGACCTGACACGTGCCAGACCACCCCGGAGCTTCCCGCTTCCCACAAGCAAGCTCCGGAGCTGCCACGTGACCAAACGTCGGAGCTGGCCGCCTCAAACCTCTGGAAGACATTGTAACGACTCCGGATCTTCAAAGGATAGCCGCGGACTTCAAGACCCGATTAATTGTCATTAATTCCATGTTAATGACAATTAATCGGACAATCTTAACACCTGTAACGGCACTGTCGGAGCCCGTTACAGGGTTATTAATAACAATTAATCGTGTATCAATACTAGTAACCGCCGGGGCCACATGTCGGGCCAGGCTAACTTGTAACGGTTTGTCCTTGTACTATAAAAGGACAGACCGACGATACACGGAGAGGAGGAGAAGGCTCTCGAACGCTCTCAGGCACACACGCATTGACGTGAGCTTTCATACATAAACTAATACAACACCACACACCCGTGGAGTAGGGTATTACGCTCAGGCGGCCCGAACCACTGTGTCTCTCGTGTCCAATCGTGATTCACCTTCTTGAGTCTCCGCGCGCCCACACCGAACTACAAACTCCTTCAACACTTTAGTAGTGTCAGGAGATCTGCCGACTCCAACAGTCGACAGTTGGCGCGCCAGGTAGGGGCGCCTGAGATTTTCAAGAATGGTGAATTCTGCGGTTGGATCATCCAATGGGCAACCTGCTGCTCAGGCTGTCGGGGGCAATCCCTCCAACATGCAGCCACCAGCAGGAGCCTCAGCACCAGCAGGAGTCACACTCCCACCACCACCATCTTCTCCGGCAAAACGTGCCGGGCAACATGATGGTGCGCCGGCGTCACATACTGCGCCGGCAAGTCATGACAACCCAGAACACGCGCTCCATGCAGCGCGTGCTCTTCTCCAGCGACCACCACCTCCGGATGCATCTGGAGATGCCATGGAGCAATGGAGGGCTGATGTTGAGCATTTGGTCGCAGCAGCGGCCGAACGCCTCAACAACCAGGGTCCTCCTCCTTCAGGGCGAGCCCCGTCGCAGCGACGGACGTTGTCTGGAAGACTTGGTCCGCATGTCTCCAACAACCGAAGACGAGCTGCGTCACAGCAAGTGACATCGTTGCCCTCTGGGGCACGACGCACCCATACGGTATCTTGGCTTTCGACAAATGACCTCCGGGCGGAGCTTGATCGCCGATACTGCCAACAGGATGGCCGTGTCCATATCGAGCGAGCTCGAGAAAGACGGGATGCTCAAGACCTTTCTACTCTGGAAGGAGTAGGAGGAGGCTGTTCCGCCCTAGCCATGCACCTGCGCATGGTTAGATGGCCACAGAAGTTCCGGCCACACTTGCCGGAAAAATTCGACGGGACTGTCAACCCCGTAGAATTTCTGCAGATATACTCCACTGCAATCTTAGCAGCTGGAGGAAACGAGGCCGTAATGGCCAACTACTTTCCAGTGGCCTTAACTGGGACCGCCAGGTCCTGGTTTATGAGCCTTCCACCCAACTCTATCGACAGTTGGGAGGAGCTGTGCCGTCAGTTCACTGCCAACTTCGGGAGTTCATACACCCGACCGGGCACTGAACTAGACCTTTTTGCGGTAGTGCAAAAAGGGGGAGAATCTTTGCGGTCATTCATCCAGAGGTTCTCTCAGGTATGCAACACAATCCCTTCTATCTCAAGCGCTTCTGTCATTGTGGCATTCAGACAGGGTGTACGAGACAAGAAGATGTTGGAGAAGCTGGCGATCAAAGAGATCACCAGCGTCACGGAGCTCTTCAGCTTGGCAGAGACAAATGTGCCAGAGCTGCGGAGGGCCGTGAAATGCACTCCAAACCAGCCTTGGAGGATCACAAAAAATCCTCCAAAGAAGAAGCCGCTACCTCCGGGAGTGGCAAGAAGAAAAAGAAGACCAACGGCAAGAAGAAGCCGTCGGCCGGCACATCCAACGTTGCAGCCACTGCAACTCCTGGTGTCCGGGGGCCACGCCCCGAGAAGCGACCTCGACCGTCTTCCGAAGACGGCGGCAAATCCAAAATGTGGTGCCCCATTCACAAAACGGGCAGCCACAGGCTGGAAGACTGCCGGGAGGTCCAAAACCTTGTCGAGCGCTACAACAAGCACCGGGAAGGGTCTCCTTTCCGACAGAGGGAGGGAAAACAGAAGGTTGACGAAGCTCCGGATGAAGAGGAGTTAGGGTTTCAGGACCCCAAAAAGGTCCTGAAAGCCGTCTACACCTCCGTCGACGATGACTCCGACGTCTCCGACAACGAGCGTCGGAAAACCATGAACACCATCTTTGGTGGATCATGGGACATCACTTCTCGTCGTGTCATCAAGACTATGCGGCGGGATATGGCTGCTGTAGCTCCTACAGCTAGACCGGAGCCACATCGAAAGTGGATGGACACACCCATCACATTTGATGCTTCGGACTGTCCTTGAAGCATGGTCGGAGCTGGCCAATTACCCTTGACGGTATCTCCCACCATCAACAACATCCAGCTCCATCATGTTATGGTGGATGGAGGTTCGGGGCTGAACCTTATAAGCTTTGAAGCTTTTACCAAACTTCAGCTTCGACCTTCGGATCTTCAGCCCTCTCGACCATTCTCCGGAGTAGGTCCGGGGGCCATTACCCCACTCGGAGCTATAATTCTCCCCGTTACCTTCGGGACACGGGAGAAGTACCGCACCGAGAAGTTGGTCTTCGACGTCGCTCAGATCAACTTACCATTCAACGCCATCTTGGGTAGACCTGCCCTATACAAATTTATGGCAGCTGCTCATTATGGATACTTGGTGTTGAAGATGCCAACACCAGCAGGCGTTCTCCGGATTCGTGGAGATCGCACCGCCGGAGTAACTGCTCTGGAGGAGCTCCATGCACTCACCACTGCGCAAGAGGAGGACTCCAGACAGGGGCAAGCTCCAAAACCTCCGAGCATTCGGCAACGAGGCTCAACCTCTGCTCCCCGTGTGCAGCCAAGCGGCGACACCGATATCCCCGTCAAAGTCGTCCAAATTGGTTCCGATGTCACTCAAACCACCCGCATATCGGGTGGGTTGAATGACAAATAGGAACTCACGCTCATCACTTTCCTCCGGGCTAACGTTGACGTATTTGCTTGGCAACCGTCACAAATGCCTGGGATCCCCAGGGAAGTGATTGAGCACAATCTGAAGATTTACCCCGATGCTCGGCCTGTGCATCAGAAACCTCGGAAGCAATCTGTAGAGTGACAAAACTTCATCCGACAAGAAGTGAAGAAGTTGCTCGAAGCCGGATTTATCCGAGAAGTCTTCCATCCAAAATGGCTGGCGAACCCAGTCGTTGTGCCCAAGGCCGGCGGGAAACTTCGGATGTGCATCGACTACACCACACTGAATAAGGCATGTCCAAAAGATCCATTCCCACTACCTAGAATAGATCAGATAGTGGATTCCACCTCCGGGTGCGAGTTACTGTGTTTTCTAGACGCATATTCTGGATATCATCAAATTAGGATGTCTAGGGAGGATGAAGAGCATACTTCATTCATCACAGTGGATGGATTGTATTGTTACACTGCCATGCCGTTTGGTCTCAAGAATGCATCTTCAACTTTTGTACGAGCTATGTACAAAGCTTTCGAAGAACTCATCAGAGACATAGTGGAAGTGTACGTCGATGACATCGTGGTCAAAGTCAAGAACAAGGAGTCCCTCTTGGACACCTTGCAGGCTGTCTTCGACAAGTTGCGGGCCACCCGCACGAAGCTAAACCCAGACAAGTGCGTCTTCGTGGTTAGTTCCGAAAAGCTTCTTGGTTTCCTGGTAAGTCACCGGGGCATAGAGGCTAATCCGGCGAAGATAAAAGCCATTGAAGACATGCGGCCACCAACCCGCATCAAAGACGTCCAAAAATTAACTGGATGTCTAGCAGCCCTCAGCCGGTTCATTTCAAGACTGGCGGAAAGAGCACTTCCCTTCTTCAAGTTACTGAGGAAGTCCGGACCATTCCAATGGTCTGAAGAAGCAGAGAAGGCATTCCAGGAGCTGAAACAGTTCCTCACCACCCTACCAGTCCTGGTAGCTCCGAACCCTGGTGAGCCTTTGTTGCTTTACATTTCAGCTACTGACGAAGTCGTCAGTATGGTTCTGGTTGCGAAGAGACCGGAACTACCCAATACTCAGGAATCTAGACCCCTTCGGGAGGGTCCGGAGGTTCCTGAAAGCGGGTCTGGGTCCCAGCTCCCAGACTCAAACCCACAAGAAGCCACTTCAGAGGACCCGGACCCCTCTAAGAGGGTCCAGGTCATTTCTGAAGAAGCTCCGGGTTCCTCCACCCAGAACCCGGAGGTCCCCGAAGAGAGTCTGGACCCCTCCGAGAGGGTCCGAATCAATGAAGAGGAAGCTCCGGACCCCTCCGGGAGGGTCCGGACCATTCAACGCCCGGTATACTTCATCAGTGAAGTGTTACATGATGCCAAGACTCGATACCTAGAGGTGCATAAACTGCTTTATGCAGTTCTTATTGCCTCAAGGAAGCTTCGACACTATTTCCAAGCTCACAAAGTCTCGGTGGTGACCTCATATCCACTTCGAGCGATCCTGCATAATCCCAATTCAACTGGGAATATTGCAAAGTGGGCAGCGGAATTGGCTGAATTCGATCTTGAATTCATTCCGAGACAAGCAATCAAGAGTCAAGCGTTGGCAGATTTCGTGGCAGAATGGACTCCCTCTCCATTAAACCCTGGGGGCCCCAGCGAGCAGAAGACGGAACCTCAAGTTCCAACCTTCACTAAGCCTCACTGGACCCTTTACTTCGACGGCTCCATGCAGAAGCAGGGAGCCGGAGCTGGAATCCTTCTCCTCGCACCAACTGGGGAGAAGGTGAAATACATGGTACACCTTGACTTCAAGGCAACCAACAACATGGCGGAGTATGAAGCACTCATCTATGGATTAAAGGTGGCACTATCATACGGTGTCAAGCAATTGCTGGTCAAAGGAGATTCACAACTCGTCATCAAGCAGGTGAAGGGTGAATGCTCCTGCAATAATCTCTAGCTGGCTGCTTACCTCCTTGAAGTCCAGAGGCTTCAGAAGGACTTCGAAGTCCTAGACCTTCACCATGTTCAGCGTGCTCACAACGCTGAAGTTGACGAACTCTCGACCAAGGCGTCAACTGGAGCTCCGGCTCCTGATGGAACCTTTGTCCGGAGGTTGTCAAAACCCACAGTTCAGCCTCCCGAACTGAACGAAAGGGGCGAGATCAGCATCCCGAAGCTGACGGTCCCGATGGCCCTATTACCATGGCAGCCATCAAGGGTCGTAGGTGCTGCCGGAAGCTCCGAGCAACCCAGCACGCAAGACTCAAATGCTCAAGTCAGTTCCGATGCATGGATCTCGGAGATCCGGAGCTACTTGAAAGACAACATCCTTCCTGACGATGATGTATCCGCTGATCGGGTAGTCAGATTGGCTAAAAGATACACGTTGGTAGAAGGGGATCTCTACCGGCGCGGTGCCAACGGCATCCTAATGCGGTGCATCACAAGGGAAGAAGGCTGCGAGCTCCTCGCAGAAATCCATGGAGGCGAGTGTGGGAACCACGCATCTTCCCGCACGCTGGTCGGAAAAGCCTTTCGGCACGGTTTCTACTGGCCTACAGCGCTCCAGGATGCCACTGAGCTGGTGAAGAAATGCAAAGCATGCCAATTTCATGCAAAGCAAATTCATACACCTGCTCAGTCCTTACAAATGATACCTCCCACATGGCCTTTCGCTGTGTGGGGGATGGACATCTTGGGACCCTTCCCTAGAGCCGTCGGAGGTTACAAGTTCCTGTACGTCGCCATCGACAAGTTCACCAAGTGGCCGGAAGCAACTCCCGTTGTGACGATCAACAAACAATCTGCAACCAATTTTCTACAATCCATCGTGAGCAGATTCGGAGTCCCAAATAAGATCATCACTGATAATGGGACTCAATTCACAAGCTCTGCATTTCAAGGATATTGCGAAGACCTCGGCATACAAGTTTGCTACGCTTCCATAGCTCATCCTGCCAGCAATGGACAAGCCGAGAGAGCAAATGCAGAGATCCTTAAAGGACTCAAAACACGCACTTATGAGCGCTTGAAAAAGCACGGAGCCAATTGGATCGAAGAGCTTCCGCCCACTCTATGGGCCAACAGGACTTCTCCAAGTCGGGCAACCGGAGAAACACCCTTCTTTCTGGTGTACGGAGCTGAAGCGATCCTTCCTCCGGAAATCACCTTGGGTTCCCTCCGAGTCCGGACCTTCGACGAAGCCGCGCAGGACCAGCTCCGGCACGAAGACCTAGACCTCCTCGAGGAGGGAAGGTGCCAAGCAGCTGTTCGGAATGCCCGATACCGCCAAGCTCTACAGCGCTATCACCAGCGGCATGTACACAACCGATAGCTCGAGGAAGGCGATCTGGTGCTACGGAGAATACTATCCAGAGAAGGGCAAAACAAACTCTCCCCCGACTGGGAAGGGCCCTTTCGAGTGATCAAAGTATCCCGTCCCGGAAGCGTTCGCTTGGCTACCGAGGATGGGACACCTCTCCCAAATCCTTGGAACATCGAGCACCTCCGTAAGTTCTACACTTAATTCCACGGAGGTGAGTCTTAAGTAACTTGAAATGTATGTTATAGAGTCATTGTACAGAGTCGGGTAGTTCCTCCGGGAGAGCAGCCGGACCTTTCCCGAAAGGTTTGAAAAGCTCATGCAACACTTGACACAGTCTCCGGACTAAAAGTGTGGCTAACTACCCTGGGTCAAACGAGAAACCAAACACACTTAGCCTGGTTCCGTACCCTAAGAGTGTACTTGTTTCCCCTGTACCCCGGACCTATAATGAAAGACATCTTCATGTGAAATAGACTCCACGTGCATTCATTTTTGCATAGGCTCGACATTTTTTTTTCTCTTTCTTGTCTATAACAGAAACGTGCAATTCTTAAGAAGTTCTAGTTTGACCGGTTTACATACGATTCGAGTTGAATTGTCAGATTTTTTGGATTTAAATATCGTCTGTGGCCAACTCGCCTGAAAGCCGCCAAGCCATTCTAGGGCCGGAGTGCGCTATCGACTTAGCCTGGTCAAGCACCCTAAGTACGCCACTCTACCTACATCCCGGCAGGCCAAAGTAAGGTGGGTCCATGGACAATTGGATCTAAAAGAAAAGACAATTCATCCAGTCGTATTAAAAATCGTGTTCAACTTAAAATTTTCTTGAGAACCGTAAGCCGCGACAAAGTTATAGACAAGGAACGAATTTTACTATTTTTCTTGGCTTAAGTGTGCAGGAAAAATGAACCCTACGTTGATGGAGAAAAACCGGAGCTAACCAAGCTCCGACTCCCACCAGGGCGTCAACCGTCGGCGTTGACTAAAAGATGGTGAGAAGACCCCGTCACTGGAGTCTGTTGCCAACAAACCAAGTGTGGCAAAGGTCATTGCTGGAGCTGTTAAGCTCCGACACCTTGGAGTATTAACTACCAACGCTCAACGTGTTGATAGAGGCTATTGCCGGAGCTACTAAGCTCCAGCGATGGACAGTGCCGGAGCTTCTAAGCTCCGACAACTTCAGGGGACCTTCACTATCAAAAACTTCGGACCTAAATTCCACAAGTTCGAAGCAAATTCGTCTTCAACAAAACTCAACATCCTTTTGGTACATGTCCACAATCAAATTGTGCACATCTACCAGGGGGCCAAGTGAAGATAAAGATGTTGAAGACAAAAAAAATGAAATTCGCAAAAAATTGGGGATTTCATTTCATCTGAAGACCGGAGATTACATCTGGAGACAAGGGATTACAAAATTGAGGAAGAAGAGAAGATATAAGTAAAGGCTAAAAGAGACGGTCCTAGACCCTATGGAAGAACTCGGCGACCTTCTGGGCGACCTCCGACATGCAGGCTCGGGTAGCTTCGCCTTCTCCTTCGACGGGACCTTCAAGCACCGGGTCCAGAGAAAATCGAGGGTTCCGGCTGGTGTAGCACGTCAACACATATTCTGTGACGTTCCTAGCCAGGGATTGCCCCTCGACCTCCAGCTGGTCCGCGATGACGTCGCCCACCTTGGAGAGCTTGCTGCCTGCGGCGCTCAACGCTTGCAACGTAAGGTCCGGCTCCGGCTCCGGATCGTCCGGGTGCACGGGGCTGAAACCCATCGGCGTCAGCGCGTCGTCGGCCTTGCCTAGCAACTCCCAAATCTGCAGGGAGTCCGCCTTCCTCAAGTTCTTCATCTCTTCCAGGGATCTCCGGGCCGTCGTCAGCTCCGAATTCTCGCGGGCGAGGCGCTCAACTTCTTTGGCGTTTTGCTGGATCTTCGCAGCAACCCGCTTCTCAAGTCTTCCGAGCTCCTCCTCCCGGAGGTGGATCTTGTTCCGGTGGTCGACCAGGTCCTTCTCCCTAGCCTCCACTTTCTTCTCCCGGGCGACAAGGGCACACTCGTATTCGTAGAGTTCCTGCCCCCGCACCCAGGTCTTCTCCTCTTCCTCGAGGCAGCGCTCTTCCAATTTCTTAGTGCGCTCCTCGAGGCCCTTGTCCGCCAGAGCTGTTTTCTGGGCGAGCTCTTCTTCCCGTCGCAAGACGTCATCTCGTAGCTCTAGGAGTTTTTGCTCCTCGTCCTCGAGCCGTCTTTCCCTCCCTTCAAGTGCCTCTCGGCGCTTGATGAGTGCGGTGCTGATGGCCTCGAGCTGATCAAACCGAGCATTGGCCGCGTCGTTAGCAGCCTTAGCTCGGTCGTGGAACTCCCGGGATTGAGCATCGAGGGCGTGAGTCATGCTCTCCCTCTCGTCCAGCAGCTTATCCCAGAGCTCCAGGCGGATCTTCTCCCGCTTGATCCACTCCTTGTCATCCGCAAGCCTCGACTGCGCCAGCTTAGTCTCGAAGTGGAGCCGATTACGCCACCGCCTAAGGGTTTGGCGCTCCTCTTCAAGAGCCTTGCTGTCGTGGAAGAAGGCCAGTTGGACCTGACGTAGACTGGAGCAGGCGTTGTCGATGGACATCGACAGCGAGATGGGCTCCGGACCTGCTGGGATCTCTTCCGCTGGTTCCAGCGGGTCTTCACATACAAAAATTGGGTCCCACTCTACGAGAGTGGAACCCCGAGCTTCCAAAGCGCTAGGGCCTTCCTCCGGGACGGCCTCAGTCGCCATCGAAGGAGGTCCCGCCACCAAGTCTTCGTTCGCCCCCTCAGGCGGGGGGCCGGCGACTTCGTTCAGGAACTCTGGCTCTGCCACAGGTACCATCGACGTCGTCGCCTCCGGAGCAGGAGCCGCTACTGGCTCCGGCCGGGACACCTCTTCTGAGGGAGGCTCAAGCTCCCTCGCCTCTTTAACCGTCGGCTCTGTGACCGGTGCTCCAACAATCACCGGCTCTGCGGCCGGAGCTTCGGAAGTAACCGGCTCAACTGCCAGAACTACTTCGACTTCCGGCTCGCATGCCGGGGCTTCAGCCACCTCCGGCTCAATCGCCGGGGCTTCAGCACTTTCCGGCTCCGAAGCCGGGACTGCTACTTCCTCCGACTCAACAGCTGGAGCTTCTACTACTGCAGCACCAGGACCCGGAGCTTCCACTTCCGGGACGGGTGCCGCTGGCGCATCTTCATTCCCGTGGTCCGGCGCTACCACGGGAACTTCTGGAGACGAGTCGAGGTCCATGACCACGACAGCCGGTGTCGGAGCTGTCACAGCCTCCGCTTGGGGCGGCACCGGGACTGGAGCAGAAGCCCTTGCAGCCTCAGACACTGTGGCTGAGGGTGGAGCTTCACTCCCCTTCTTGGGAACGCTGCAGATGAAGAACGAAGAAATTGAGCAAACAGATGCTACAATTAAAAAGTTAATCGAGGTAAAAAAGAAAAATTACCTTGGGAGGCTCCCGCACCAGCTTGCGCGGAACCTCTTTCCCGGACGATCCGGGCTGGCCACGGTCGGTGTAGGAGCTCCGGGAGGACTCCCAGGACTTGCCACAGCCGCGGGCGTTTCCCGGGTCGGAGCTCTCCTTGATCGGGAGGAACTCCTGGACCTGGAGGCCCTCACCGCTCCAGATGCCGGAGTCGCGCGCCCGGAGCTAGCACCACAGGAGGGATCCACCACGGGGACAGTCGCACTCCGGGAGGATCCCACCGCCGGAACAGTAACGTTCCGGAAGGACCCCACCACGGGGACAGTCGCCACGGCGGCGGAGGATCTTCCTTCCTGAGGAGGGGGAACCGGGGGGGAAGTGGCAGGCCTGATGGACCTTCCGTCAGCATGTCGCAGCTTCCTCTTCCGGCTCTCTGGCTCCTCCGCCAGCTCCTTGCCCTTGCCGATGACCTCAGCTCTTGGCTGTGGGACAAGGGCGGAGCTGTCTTCGGACAACCCGGGGATCGCCAACCGGGTGGTTGATCTTCTCTCGACGACACCAAGGTCGTCAAGCGCGGGCATCGTCCGCCGGAGCTCCCTGCTGAACTCAACTTCCACGTTCAGAGGGAGGAAGGCCGGCGGCGGAGTCAAGTAATCTCCGTCAACGTCGATGCCGTGCTAGAATTTCTTGAGGTGAAACTCCAAGGTCTTCCCCACCATGCTGGACTTCAACCCGGTCTCAACCCGGTCCTCGTCCATCACGCTGTTGAGGGCCCAGGCGAGCTTCTCCCTCCTCTTCAGCGGCGCCCACCTGTTGGACAGGAAGTTGCAGAACACCGCCTGGGGAGTCAATCCTCCCTCCACACATTGGCGGATCCTGGTCAGGACAGGGTCGAAAGCTTCCGCCAGCACCGGAACTTCGCTCCATACCGACGTGTCAATGTCGGGCAGACCGTCTGGCAACTCCAACCGCTCATGCTCCTCCACCCGGACGACTATCCAATCTTTCTTCCAGTCATCCCACTTCCCGGAAGGGAATGACCGGAGGTACTTGAATGAGCACTTCTTGCGCTTCACGAAGTAGTAGAAGCCAAGATTCTCATTGCTTCGGCCGGTGGTGTGGACGGTGAAGAAGGTTCAGAAGAGCTCGATGCAGGGAGGGATGCCCACCCACATCTCGCAGAAGTGGACAAAGATGGACACAAGGAGAATGGAGTGAGGGCCAAGGTGGTACAGCTGCAAACCATAGAAGTCCAGCAGCATCAAGAAGAAAGAAGAAAACGGTGGGATCAGCCCCACCATGGCGTACGAGGAAAAGTACACCATCTCGCCAGCGTGCTCCTTTTCAAAGGGGAGCTCTCCGCCGGCGCGGACCGAGCGGTTGAAGAAGTCCGAAGACCACCCCATGAGGGCTCGGACCTTCTTCAGATCGCTGTCAGTCTTCAAGCGACTCTCACGCAGACCCAACTCCATCGCAGCACAGCTAGGCAAGAGAAGAGGAGCAAAGTACGAGTTGGGAGTTTGAGCGCAAGAACAGATGGGAAGCGTAAAGAACTCCCGACGGTGCGCTTTCCTTCTTAAGTAAGCCCTCGCAACGCTTGGATGGAAACTGCAGGGGAGTCAAGGATACTACTCAAGAATTCAACCCTGCCGATGACAAGAGGGCCCGGGACCACCCTGACAATCAAGTCGAGGCTCTTACCCAGGCGAACAGTTGTCATCACGAGGCGGGAAACCCAAAGGCGGCGACCTGACAAGGCGTGCGGAACCGATACGGTTTTCGTATCGGGAACCGACGACCTTCAATTGCGAGAGATCCGCACGTCAAAGATCTTATCTGCCGCCTGAGGTGCGCCACGCGTCGGGATTTAACCGTAAAGCCCCGCCAACGGCACCTCTGAAGACCCTTGAAGACCCAGTTCAAGAGTCGCGAGTATGGACCCACCTCCGACGGAATGACTTCACCCCGGTGACTTTCCCCGGAGGTAGGTCCAGGGGGCCACTGTCGGTACCCTAAAAACCATACACCCCCTGAGGTTACAAAGATCTCAAGGGAAGGACGTCTACTCAAATTGAAGACCCTCGGAGGCCCACTTGTCAGACATAACCGGACCTGCTTCTCCAACATGGTTAACCCCTAGGTTGCCACGTGTACTGCCAGACCGGAGCTACTACCCACAAGGGTGAAGCTCCGGGCTAGGTACCGAAACGGCACCTCCGGACTTAACCCCTGACCGAGAGAAGCTCCGGACCTGACACGTGCCAGGCCACCCCGGAGCTTCCCGCTTCCCACAAGCAAGCTCCGGAGCTGCCACGTGTCCAAACGTCGGAGCTGGCCGCCTCAAACCTCCGGAAGACATTGTAACGACTCCGGATCTTCAAAGGATAGCTGCGGACTTCAAGACCCGATTAATTGTCATTAATTCCATGTTAATGACAATTAATCGGACAATCTTAACACCTGTAATGGCACTGTCGGAGCCCGTTACAGGGTTATTAATAACAATTAATCGTGTATCAATACTAGTAACCGCCGGGGCCACATGTCGGGCCAGGCTAACTTGTAACGGTTTGTCCTTGTACTATAAAAGGACAGACCGACGATACACGGAGAGGAGGAGAAGGCTCTCGAACGCTCTCAGGCACACACGCATTGACGTGAGCTTTAATACATAAACTAATACAACACCACACACCCGTGGAGTAGGGTATTACGCTCAGGCGGCCCGAACCACGTAAACCACTGTGTCTCTCGTGTCCAATCGTGATTCACCTTCTTGAGTCTCCGTGCGCCCACACCGAACTACAAACTCCTTCAACACTTTAGTAGTGTCAGGAGATCTGCCGACTCCAACAGTCGACATCCCCCTTTTTGCACGACTGCAAAAAGGTCCAGTTCAGTGCCTGGTCGGGTGTATGAACTCCCGAAGTTGGCGGTGAACTGCTGGCACAGCTCCTCCCAACTGTTGATAGAGTTTGTTGGAAGGCTCATAAACCAGGACCTGACGGTCCCAGTTAAGGCCACTGGAAAATAATTGGCCATCACAGCCTCATTTCCTCCAGCTGCCAAGATTGCAGTGGAGTAGATCTGAAGAAATTCGGTGGGATTGACAGTCCCGTCGAATTTTTCCGGCAGGTGAGGCCGGAACTTCTGTGGCCACCTGACCATACGCAGATGCATGGCCAGGGCTGAACAGCCTCCTCCCACTCCTTCGGGAGCGGAAAGGTCCTGAGCTTCCCGTCTTTCACGAGCACGCTCAATATGGACTCAGCCGTCCTGCTGCCGGTATCGAAGATCAAGCTCCGCCCGGAGGTCATGAGTCGAAAGCCTGGATACCGTGTGAGTGCGTTGTGCCCCGGAGGGCAATGACGTCACTTGTTGTGACGCGGCACGTCTCCTGCTATTGGAAACGTGTAGACCAAGTCTACCAGACAAAGTCCGCCGCTGCGACGGGGCTCGTCCTGAAGGAGGAGGACCCTGGTTGCTGAGGCGTCCGGCTGCTGCTGCAACCAAATGCTCCACATCAGCCCCCGGAGGTGGTGGGCGTTGGAGAAGAGCATGCGCTGCATGGAGCGCGTGTTCCGGGTTGTCATGATTTGTCGACGCAGTGATTGACGCCGGCGCACCATCGCGTTGCCCAGCTTGATTTGCTGGTGAAGGCGGTGGTGGTGGGAGTGTGACTCCTGCTGGTGCTGAGGCTTCTGCTGGTGGCTGCATATTGGAGGGATTGCCCCCAACAGCCTGAGCAGCAGGTTGACCGTTGGATGATCCAGCAGCTGAGTTCACCATTCTCAAAATCTCAGGCGACCCTACCTGGCGTGCCAACTGTCGGTGGTTTGGAACCGGCAGATCTCCCGACACTACTAAAGTGTTAGAGGAGTTTGATGTTCAGTGTGGGCGCACGGAGATTCGAAAAGGTGAATAGTAAATGACACAGGAGACACAGGAGTTTACGTGGTTCGGGCCGCCTGAGCGTAATACCCTACTCCACGGGTGTGTTGGTGTTGTATTAGCTGTATGAGCTCGTGTTGAGCGTCTATGGTGCGTGTGTAGCGTCACTGAACCTCCCTAGAGTCCGTCGTCGGCCTGTCCTTTTATAGTACAAGGGCAGACCGTTACAAGTTAGCCTAGCCCGACATGTGGCTCCGGCGGTTACTAGTATTGATATTCATTCAACAAGTTTAATTGCCCTTAATGACCGGGTAATGAGCTTTGACAGCACCGTTACTAGTAATTAAGGTCATCCGACCGTGTGTCATTAATATGGTATTAATGACACTTAATCGGATCTTGAAGTCCTTGATTCCCCTTTGAAGATCCGGAGCTGTTATGAAGTCTTCCGGAGGTCAGAGGCTGAAGATCCGACGATTGGACACGTGGCAGCTTCGGGGCATACTGTGGGAAACAGGTAGCTCCGGAGCTACCAGACACGTGTCAGGTCCGGAGCTTCTCTCGGTCTGGGGTTAAGTCCGGAGGTGCCATTTCGGTACATGGCACGGAGCTTCCTCCTTGTGGGCGATAGCTCCGGTTTGATAGTACACATGGCGACCCTGGGATTAACCATGTTGGAGAAGCGGGTCCGGTTACATCTGACAGGTGGGCCTCCGAAGATCTTCAAATCAAGTGGGTGACTTTCCCTTGATATCTTTGTACCCTCAAGAGGTGTACGGTTTCTAAGGTACCGACAGAGCCGATCCGAGTTTTCAGCCCAAACTCGCCCAATACCAGCGCTACGGGCCATATGATGAACGGATCAATTAAGAAACAGAACTGAATTAAATGTACTCCATATGGCAATTAAAGATGGAGACACCACCTCGTACATGCTTCATCACCGGAGCCTCACCATGATTAACTTGTGAAGGCTGCTCTCATTACTATTGGCCAGGTGCAGCAATGCTGAGCCTTTTTATAGGCAGCTCCATCGCCCCATCTGGGTAGGGTATAACAAGCCCAAACCGATTTGACATTAGTGGTAGGGTGTAGTGCTCTTATCGGTGAACTGAAAGCAGGAACTCTATTGCATGGTTTGGTAATTGTATTTTTTTGTCGTGTGTAGTGGTGCCAAGAAGGACAGTGTTTTCCCTTAATTAAATTTTTTTATTGTAAATAATTATGTAGAGTGGTGACGGGGATTCTATAAACATGTATACCTGAATTCAAGCTGCCAGATAAATCTGCAGTCTAATAGTAAGCAGAAATTAATAGTAATGCTTCACTAAGTCAATAATGAAAAACTGACGACGTTACAATACATCTTTGAGATTACAAGTGTTGAAGTTGATAAGCAGCCACGACAATCTTCAGATAGAAAAGCAAGCAGAACCCTAAGAAAATAATTTGTTAGGGATCCGACCAAAGCTACCTACCCCAATTGACATGAGCAATGCCCGCCTAACGCCCACGTGAAGTGAAACAGGTTCCAAATGTGTGTCCACGGCGACGGAACCATGGCATCTCGAGCGCGGCCGCCGCGGTGAGCCGATGCTCCGGGTCGATTTGCAGCAAGCCACTAAGGACGTTGAATCCCGCCCGCGACAGCTTCTTCCGAGGGAACATCGCCCGCAGGAAGCCAGTGTGGTGATCGTGCTCCTCCAGAAGCTTGCTCACCGGCGTCGCCACGTGCTGCAACCTCGGCCACTCCACGAGACCCTTGCCGTCAACTACCTGCAACAGTCCCTCAGCGTCCAATGCGTCGCGGAAGAATGGCACGCCCTCGCCGGTGAGGAGCTCGGCCATGATGCAGCCAAGGCCCCACGTGTCGATCCGCTCGTCGTAGACGCTCTCGGAGCCGACCAAGAGCTCCGGCGCGCGGTAGGCGCTCGACGACGCCAAGTGCGCCAAGGCATCCTTCTCCGCGGTTTGTCCAGATTGCTCCGAGACGTTAAAGCCGCATACTGTGTACTTAATGCTCGCCTTCTTCGTCTTGGTCCTCTTCTTGTCTTTCGCTTCTTGCTGCTGCTGGTAGTGCTCCTCGTCGACGATCACGTTCTCCGGCACGACTTCCCTGTGCACCACGCCGGCCTCGTGCGCGCAGGCCAATGCTGAGAGGAGCTGCGCCATGGCGCTGCGCACCTCGTCCTCGCTGAACGGCGGCCGGTCCTCGCGGTGTCGCTGCTGCATGTACCGGCGCAGGTTCATCGGACCGGCGAACTCTGTGATGATGAACCGGTTACCGCCGGTCCCATGGTCGTCGTCGGCGCCGCCGGAGAACGTGGCGAGGAGCTTCACGACGTTCGGGTGGCCGCGGCACGCCTGGAGCGCCATGACTTCTTGCGCGAACTCGCGAGGGCCGGTCAGAACGAACTCGCCGTAGGTCCGCCCGCTGAGCTGCTTGACGGCGACGATCTGGCCCTCGACGCTGTCCCAGGCCGCGTACACCCTCCCGAACATGCCTTGGCCCACCACGATCGCTTGCTTGTACCGCTCCGACAGAGCCGAAGGCCAGCCGCTGGGAGCCGCCGCCGTCCCTGCTTCCTCCGTCGTCGAGTAGCAGCCGCCGTTGAAGACGGCCGGCTCGTCCTCGGTCGCCGCCGAGACTGCAGCCATCGTGGAGGGAGGTAGCGACGCTGTTCTCGCGAGGAACGAGAGACACGAGCGCCGGCGAAAGAGGAGTTGAAGCGCAGCTGGTTTCTGCCGATGGAGGCCTGGTTCGCAAAGAGCCGGTGGGCTTGCAGATTTATAGCGGGCGTGGAGCTGAACGGCGGCCGGTTCGACTCGGACATGGACATGGACTCCGATTCGATTCGATTCTGGTTGCCCGGCTCGGACGCGTGGCTGTTGGAAGTGTAACGTTTCCGACCCGTTGCCGGCCTTCCCGGAGCGCACGAACGACCCGTTGTTCCGAGAGCGATGAGGATTCCTGTTCCCTGACTTCCTAATTCGCGCGAGGGACGTCACGTCACATCACGTGTGCATCACTCCACATATGTCTTCAGTGCATGGTAAAGGCAAAGTCACTATCATCTGAGCAATTCCGCTATATACTACTCACATTTCCAAGTTTTTTGAACGGATGTAAACAGTAAAACGATCCATCCACGTGTTTCTATCTAGCCGATTTACAATAACCCCCCTGACCCCGGCCCGTTTGAAGTAGATGATTTGCTTCAAGATGTCTGATAGCTGAAATCGCTATATCTACAGCGGGACAACCGCTACGACCCGTTCATGGCTCGGCCTCAACGGACTCCACCGCAGGACCGGATCTGGGCCTAAGCGGGAGGGGCGTCCGCCTAGAGCCCATGCCGGAGTGGGCCCAAATTTTTTTTAAGCATGTATATACATATAACTGAATTTGAAAGAAATTATTAAGGAGACCAATATTGGAGAGAGGAGCCCAGGCTAAGGCTGAACGGAATGCAGAACTCAGCAGACCAGCAAGTACCGTCAGGCGCTAAGCCCATCTAATTAACTTCTACCTGAGGCTGCTAGTCCAGCAAGGGTTAGGGCCGTCGGTTCCTATTCCGTAGTATCGAGCTGCCACCGTGTTCCTTCATCCTTCGACCATTCCTAATTCCTATTCGGCTATTCCTCTCCGGCAGCCCGGCCTCAGGGAGCGTCGCCACGAAAGGTTCACGTTGCTGCGCGTGTTCCAGGTGACCGCACCGGTGGTGGTGGCAGGCGCCATGTCGTGGCGCTCCTCCCCTGCCGCGACGCAGGACCGGCTCGGCCTGCTCTTCTTCGTGTCCATCTTCTGGGGCATGTTCGCCTCCTTCAACATCGTGTTCGCGTTCCCGCAGGAGCGGCCCGTCCTGGCGCGGGAGCGCGCGTCGAGGATGTACGCGCTGTCGTCCTACTTTGCGTGGCGCGTGGCGGGGGACCTGCTCATGGAGCTCGTCCTGCCCGCCACGTTCACCCCGTGGTGTACCTCATGGCGGGGGTCAGCCCGTCCCCGGCCGCGTTCGCCCTTACCATGGCGGTGGTGCTGGCCTACGTGCTCGTCGCCGCGGGCTGGGCCTCGCCCCGGGCGCCGCCATCATGGACTCCGTCGAGGTGTCTAAACTGACACCTCCCCCAGACTGGCTCGGGAGCACCCCACGGGGGTTCGATGTGTATTCGGGGGCTAGTCCTAGCAAGAATAAGCTCAGTGGAAGATGAACGCAAGAGATTTATGTAGTTCGGGCCGCCTGGGCGTAATACCCTACTCCACAGTGGTTTGTGTGTTTTATTGCTCAAGCGAGTCTCTGGGCGTGCCCGAAAACCCATAAGTCGATTATTGTTCGGTCCTTTTATAGTCCAAGGCCGAGCAGCTTACAAGTGTGGCCCGAGGCCCGGCAGGTGGCCCCGGAAGTAACCAAATCCAATCTAAGATCTAAGTCTTCTTGCGTACGCTGCCTCTGACCGCGCCTTGAAGACTTGATGTCTTGTCGCGTCGGTCGCAGTGGCAGGGCGTAGACGTTGATGATGGCAGGAGATGTCCCGTCCATCTTGTCGTCGTAAGCTACCCACTTGGCGGTGTGTGGTAGGCATGCGGCGCCTTCACTGCGATGTGATTGGGCGTAGCGGTACCTGACAGGGGCGTGCGCTGCATCGTGTGCGTGGGGAAGGCGTGTGCTTTCAATGCGCGACTGTACAGGACGCACCGCCCTTTACTCTTTGGGGTCTACGGCTCATTGCAGGCCGTGTGACACACTCAGCTCCGGAGCCCTCCTCGATTGGAGCGAGGGCTTGATGCCGGAGGGCGCGTGGCAGCTTTGGAGCCCTCCTCGGTGGGAGCAAGGGTCTGGAGCTGGAGGACGTGTGATAGCTCTGGAGCCTTCCTCGGCAGGAGCAAGGGCCCGGAGCCGGAGGACGCGTGGCAGCTCCAGAGCCCTCCTCGATAGGAGCAAGGGTCCGGAGCCGGAGGATGCATGATAGCTCCGGAGCCCTCCTCGGTAGGAGCAAGGGCCTGGAGCCGTAGGACGCGTGGCAGCTCCAGATCCCTCCTGGTCAGGGAGGTCGGGTCCAGAGCTTCTTCTTGTATGCGGGGGTACCCAGTCTTGAGGGTACTGACAGTGGCCCCGGGGCCCACCTCGGGAGAGTTGACGATCTCATGGGTGGGGCCTTCATCTTGTCTTGTAAAAGTGACACCTGCGGGTCCCCTCGGGGGGGGGGGGGGGGGGGGGGTCGGAGCTCGGAGAAGTGATGCCAGCGACCCCCTTGGGGACGCCGAAGCTCGGAGAAGTGACGCCAGCGGCCCCCTTGGGGGGCGCCAGAGCTCGGAGAAGCCTCACCGGCTGCCCCCTTGGGAGCATCAGAGCTCGAAGAAGTGACGACGGCGGCCCCCATGGGAGCATCAGAGCTCGAAGAAGTGACGACGGCGGCCCCCTTAGGGGGGGGGGGTCGCCAGAGCTCGGAGAAGTGACGTCAGCAGCCCCTTTTGGGGGCGCCAGAGCTCGGAGAAGTAATGTCGGCGGTTCCCTTGGGGGCGCCGGGGCTTGAAGAAGTGACGTCAGCGGGCCCCTTGGGGGGCGCCAGAGCTCGGAGAAGTGATGTCGGCGACCCTCTTGGGGGGCGCCAGAGCTCAGACAAGTGGGGCGCTGGAGCTCGAAGAAGTGACATAGACGGCCCCCTTTGGGGGCGTCGGAGCTCAGAGACGCGTCGATGGCGCCTACCATGGACGTGTAGAACGTCAGCGGCGGCTCCTTGTATGTCGTGCACACACGGTAGACAAAAAGTAATTTCTCTCGTCGGTCACCACTTCTCTGCTCTTTAGTTTCGTTATGGCTTACGATCCTTAGCTAAGATAAGGGGCATGGGTAACTCGGTGCATCCAGCGTATGGTCGCTGCCTTGCTCACGGCATGAGCCGTTCGGCCTCATGTACTCAACTGTTAGCACTGGGAGGCAAGATGTGTATGCTTAGGGTATAGAACCAGGCTAAGCAAGTTGCACACCCTGGACCTCCAGCTCGGCGTTAGCCTTTCCGGAGTTAGAACCATTCGACACCATGCACCCCGACCAAGAAAACGATCATCAAATCCCAAACATATTGCAGGTACCTCATGCGGATCCGCCTTTAGTAGGATAGCACAACTCCAACTAGGACAAGACAGGAGAAATGTAACCGGGCATACCGCAGACGATATGTGAAAGTAAGCAAAAAAATTAAAGTATAATGTAAATAATGTTGCTCGTCTGTTACTCCCTTCCTGCTTTTAGTCTCGTTATGTCTTACGGTCCCGAGCCAGGCTTACGGTGCGTGGGTAATTCAGTGCGACAGTATTCGGATTATGGTTATCGCCCTACTTAGGAGTGTGTGTCGTTCGGCTCCCTGTAGTCAGCCGTTAGCGCTGAAGAGGCAAAGTGTACAAGCTTAGGGTGCACAACCAGGCTAAGCAGACTGTACACTTTGGATCTCTCACGAGCGTTAGCTTTTCAGGGGAGCGACCATTCGATGCCACGGGCTCCCAAGCAGGAAAACAACCAAAGAATTCAAATACATCACAGGAACCTCAAGCAGGCCCGCCAACAGCATGATTGCATAACTACACTAGGCGCAAGACAAGAGAGTGCCCTAGCATATGACAGAGAATATGCGAGAACGAGCATGGCCTGGAGGAGCTAGAATTGGAACGGGCGTTCACCATGGTGCAGGTGAAGATCTTTGCCGGGAAAAAGCCCCCCTACTTGGAGCGCCAAATGTCGAGGTGTCTAAATTGACACCTCCCCCGGACTGGCTCAGAAGCAGCCCGTCGGGGTTCGATGTGTATTCGGGGGCTAGTCCTAGCAAGAACAAGCTCAGTAGATGATGAATGCAAGAGATTTATGTGGTTCGGGCCGCCTGGGCGTAATACCCTACTCCACGGTGATTTGTGTGTTGTATTGCTCAAGCGAGTCTCTGGGCCTGCCCGAAAACCCCTAAGTCGATGACTGTCCGATCCTTTTATAGTCCAAGGCTGAGCAGCTTACAAGTGGGGCCTGGGGCCTGACAGGTGGCCCCAGGAGTAACCAAATCCAATCTAAGATCTAAGTCTTCTTGCGTACGTTGCCTCTGACTGCACTTTGAAGACTTGATGTCTTGCCGCGTCGGTTGCAGTGGCAGGGCGTAGACATTGATGATGGCAGGAGATGTCCCGTCCATCTTGTCGTCATAAGCTATCCACTTGGCGGTGTGTGGTAGGCCTGCGGCGCCTTCACTGCGATGTGATTGGGTGTAGCGGTACCTGACAGGGGCGTACGCTGCATCGTGTGCCTGGGGAAGGCGCGTGCTTTCAATGAGCGACTGTACAGGACGTGCCACCCTTTACTCTTTGAGGTCCATGGCTCATTGCAGGCCGTGTGACACACTCCAGCTCTGGAGCCCTCCTTGGTAGGAGTGAGGGCTTGATGCCAGAAGGCGCGTGGCAGCTCCAGAGCCCTCCTCGGTGGGAGCAAGGGTCCGGAGAGCTGGAGGACGTGTGACAGCTCCAGAGCCTTCCTCGGCAGGAGCAAGGGCCCGGAGCCAGAGGACGCGTGGCAGCTCTGAAGCTCTCCTCGGTAGGAGCAAGGTTTCGGGGCCAGAGGACGCGTGTCAGCTCCGGAGCCCTCCTCAGTAGGAGCAAGGACCCGGAGCCGTAGGACGCGTGGCAGCTCCGGAGCCCTCCTGGTCGGGGAGGCCGGGTCCGCAGCTTCTTCTTGTATGTGGGGTACTCAGTCTTGAGGGTAGCGACAGACGCCAAGCGCACATCCACGCCAGTGATCGTCATCATGCTCGCCTACCTCCTAACGGGCGGGTCCTACGTGTGCAACGTGCCGACGTTCATGGCGTGGGCCAAGTACATGTCCTTCACGTACTACTGCTACCGCCTGCTCATCGTTGTGTAGTACAGCGGCCACCAGCGCCACCTACTCCCGGCAGAGGACCTCTCGTCGGCGAGGCCGGCCCGGGCGAGTGCGTCGCCGCACATGTTTGTCGGGTACCATCTGCTGGCGTACCTTGCACTCCGCCGCATCAGGACGTGACGTGATGTGACGATCATCTATATATTCATCCACCACTGCGCGTGCGCACGCGTCGATGAGTTGGCTAGCTTGCTTGGTGCTGTCGATTATGCTTGACTAATGAATGATCAGCTTGGCCCTGGCGGCGGCGGGTAGAGAACAATAGGCAACGCCACCGGCAGACGAGCGTTTTTCTGCTCCATATCGATCGAGATGGCTTCTGATCGAGATGACACCGCTGCTGACAGGAAGGACAGTGATTTCCCTTAATTAAATTTTTTGTTGTAAATAATGAAAAATTGATGATGTTACATTACATCTTCGAGATTACAAGTGCTGAAGTTGATAAGCAGTCATGACAATCTCCACATTGAAAAGCAAGTAGAACCCTATGAAAATAATTTTAGTGAAGGACCTGAACAAATCTAGCTACCCCAATTGACATGAGCAATGGGCGCCTAACGACCACGCGAAGTGAAACAGATTCCAAATGTGTGTTCACGGCGACAGAACCATGGCATGTCGAGCGCAGCCGCCGCGGTGAGCCGATCTCCAGGTCGATTTGCAGCAAGCCACTAAGGACGTTGAATCCCGCCTGGGACAGCTTCTTCCTAGGGAACTTCGCCTGCAAGAAGCCAGTGTGGTGATCGTGCTCCTCCAGAAGCTTGCTCACCGGCGTCGCCACGTGCTGCAACCTCGGCCACTCCACAATGCCCTTGCCGTCAACTACCTGCAATAGTCCCTGAGCGTCCAATGCGTTGCGGAAGAAAGGCACTCCCTCGCCGGCGAGGAGCTCGGCCATGATGCACCCGGGGCTCCACGTGTCGATACGCTCGTCGTAGATGTGATATTTGAAGAAACAGTGTTCTCGTTTGAGAAAATGCATGGGAATGCTGTATCAAGACTAAGATAAGAGATTTTGCTCCTTCCAAAACATTTATATTCAAATACATTTAATAGAGGGGAAGAATCATGTACTGCTGATATGACTAACCCAACTAATGTAGTGCATAATGAGGATGATGTGCAGGAACAGGATAAAGAAGAAGGAAGCACGGGAACACAACAAATAATTTTTTCGGTTGGAAATAGTGTTGGTGAACCTAGCAATTTTCATCCGGGTTGCCTGGAAAGGAAGGCGTTGAAACCCAACGCGATCTGGTGCACGATCCCATGATGTCTCCACCTGCAGCACCTGATCCGAGACAGATTCTGCCTGGCTCCCCAGTGCGACAATCTCCCGCGCCTGGTTCTCACTTGGTGTGCGATGCGGGGGAGGGGGGGGGGGACAAATCAATCTGACACCAAATTGATGATCCAAGCCATTGAAGCCACCGGTGCTGATATCAATGGATCCGCTGCGAACAACAACTCTATTACTCCACCTGTTGATCGACCAAGGACTAGACTTCAATCGGGTATATATCTTCCAAAAACTTATACAAATAGAACCATCCGGTATTCGTATTTTCTATCAACAGGTGAACCTTCGAATCTTCAGGAGGCCTTCAGCGGTGATAAATGGAAACAAGTTATGAATGTTGAGTTTCAAGCTTTGCAAGATAATGAAACTTGGGATCTTGTACCACAAAGGGCTGGTAAAAATTTGATTGAGTGCAAATGGGTGTACAAGGTCAAAAGAAAAGCTGATGGTACGATTGATAGATACAAGGCTCGTCTTGTGGCAGAGGGGTTCAAACAAAGATTCAGAATAGACTATGAAGACACTTTTAGCCCGGTTGTTAAAGTGGCCACCGTCTGACTTGTGTTGTCAATTGCGGTATCAAACAAGTGGTGTATGAGACAACTACATGTGCAGAATGTGTTCCTCCATGACATTTTAGAAGAGGAAGTATATATGAGACAACCTTCTGGGTTTGAGGATGTAACACCCATTATTTCATGTGTAAAAATTTGAACAAAACATTGTGCATTGTAGCCTGCATTTTTGTGTGAATTTTGAAGTTTAAATGAGTAGTAAACGTTGAAGTTTGAATTTGAATTCAAATCAAAAGAAAAGAAAAGAAAAGAAAAAAGAAAAAGAAAAAGGAATAAAACCCCAGTTGGGCCAAACCTCCCCCCTGGCCCAATTCCCTTTTCCCCCCTGCGGCCCAGCCGAATTCCCCCCACCTCTTCTCCCCTCTCTCTCTCTCTCTGCGCCACGGACCCCACCTGTCATCCCCTACCCCCAGCAACCGCCACCCTTTTCCCTCCCGCGCCACGCCGCACCACACCACGCCACCCCCCTCGCAACCACCATTCCACGTCGAATCAACCCGGGGAAAACCTCCCTCGCGCGCGCCAGCAACCGCCGCGCCCGTCCCCTCCATAAATTTCCCCCTTCCCCCTCTGTTCTCGCCCCTCCGTGCCCAAACCCTAGCAAACCGCCACTCTCGGTATGTTCCGTGCGTTCCCAACGATCCATCGCCTAATCCTCGCTCCTTCCTTCTCTAACCTCATCGCCGTGTCACCAGGAGCACGCCGGACAAGTCTGCGCGGGGAGATCACCGAGGTTTCGCCGGAGTCGACGTGCACCGACGCCCACCGCCGCCCCCTCTCGTCACCGACCGTCTTCCACCCAATTTTGCACTCCGAGAACCTCCTAGGTGAGTTCCCCTACTCCTCCTCTCTCGGTTCATGTCCTTGGCGCGTAGAATTGACGTAGGAATCGCCGTTTGGGTGATCTCCGGCGAGATCGCCGCCGGCAACCGTCGGGCGCCGCCGCGCCGCGCGCGTGCGCCGGTTTGAGGCAACGTGGCCTCATATGGGTCGTCGGTTTCGACCGAACGGCCACGATTATAAGATCGTACCGGTTCGGGTAATAAAATCCCATGCGTCCATCTAAGATCCAACGGCCCATATTCAACTTAGTTTTCCCGCCTTCAGTTTTACACCGCAGTCCCTAGAAACTAGCGAGCTACCCCCTACGCTTCTCTGGAATTGAAGTCTAGCCCCTGGAAATTGCAGACTAGCCCCTGGACCCCTAAAAATTGGATTTAATCATTTAAATAAGCAATCTAACCCCTGTAAATTGGTAGAATCATGGATTTAGCCCCTGTGCAGTTTAGAAAACTAATTAATTAGTACCTGGACTTTTATTTATTTGCTGAATATGGTTTTTAGGTATATTTGAAGTGTAGAAAATAGATAAAAATGGTAATTAAGTGTAGAAATGCTAGGAAAAATTTGTATAAACTATTTTATGCTGTGAATAAATTGTAGAGTTCAGTTGAAATATATTTTGTCCATGGAATATTTATTATAAATGTTTAAAAATACATTTTGGCCATAGAAAATTCAATAAAATGGTTTTAGGCTATACTTAAATTCCAAAAATGTAGGATAAATATGAAAAGCATACTTTGGCCCTGTTATGTAATAAATACTTTGTAGGGACGCATTAGTATAGGATTTTATGCTTATGTATGTGTTGTGATGCATTGTTTTGCGTGCCCTTTTCTTATTTAGCTTTATTCTATTCTTGCCATGCTTGGGTATATATCTAGAGTCGTACTACGACCCTAATCTTAACCTCCAAGACCAGGACTTCGCCAACACTCAAGTCTTCAACGAAGGCAAGTGCCCTTGACCATCTTGTACCAATTCTAGGGATTTAGATAGATGCATGCTAATTAATTTGATGTCCTATTTCATGTTTACATGCTCTGTTCCACATAATTCCTTGTTACCTAAAATGGGTTGGGAAGTAGATAGGTCTTATTTATGCTTAGCCATGCTTAGACATTGGGATTGAGATTTCATACAACTGTGCTATGTTAAACTTTATGGTTACTTGAAACTTGTGGTGATTACACAACTGTAGTGGATAGGAATCTGGTGGTTGGATAGTATTGGTATGGTGCAGTTTGCACGAGACCCGGGATTGGGGTTTGTTACCACTGGATTCTAAGGACCGGTTTATGGAGGAAGTCACTAAGCTTTATAGTACCACCACGAGACTGAGATGGGGTAGCATGGTCAATTAATTAGGTTTCTCCTGATGAAATGCTAGTGGTTGGAAGGTGCGGGGAATGATGCAGGGGAACTGCTCTGGGATCCGCAAGGCTCAAGAGGGGGCTCTGAGGCGGAGGGTTACTCCGAGAATCCTCAGTGGTGGAAACCTTAGAGGGCTAGCACTAGTCGGGAGTACCTTTGTAAAGACCATGTAGTGATCTTCGGGCCACACACCTACGGAAGTGTGAAATGTGGTTGATCACCACGAGCTACATGGAGGTTTACTCAAGTCCACCTGGCAACAGGGGATGGAATCACTGCTTGTGGGGAAAGGGTACACTCTCTGCAGAGATTTGGTAAAACTGTCACGACAGCCGTGCTCACGGACAAGAGCTGCTTGGGGCCAGTTCATAATTAGTCTATGGTTGGGAAATGGTGGTTAATTATGATTCAAGTACATTCATTACTTATGAGTTGATTACTTCTTGAATTATGTTATTGGAATTTGGAAGCTAAGGTTAGGTTTCAAGCATAGTGCTAAGCCATAATTGGCCTTCCCTTTGCTCTAGCCATTCATGTCATCTCTTTCCGCACTTGCTGAGTACTTTATGTACTCAAGCGTTTAATTTTCCATTAGAATATGAAGAAGAAGAAGAAGCGGCACTGGAGGACTTCTACGTCAATCCGGAGGACTTGGTCTAGGCTGGCGACCTCACGCGCAACGGCTGCCTGTGGAGATGGAGCTACCCTCATCTATTAGTCTTCTTCTGTAGTTTGGATTATGTTAACTTTGTAGTTGATGTAAATAGTTGTGGTGTGTATTTGTAGACCTTCGGGTCATACTGTAAGACTATGTATGTATTCAAACATGGCAATGTATGATATTTCACTTTCGTCGACGCGTGTACGATTCAACTAATCCTGGCGTACATGTGATTAGCGTCTGTTCATCTTTATGATGACCGGGCGTGACAGAGGATAAAATATTTTAATCTCATGTATGTAATCTCAAGAAGGCAATATATGGGCTAAAACAGGCTCCAAGAGCTTGGTACTCAAGATTAAGTATGAAGCTGCAACAGCTCAATTTTGTTCCATCAAGGTCGGATCAATCTTTGTTCATCTTCCAAGAAACTAATATAACTATGTTTATGTTAATCTATGTGGACGACATCATAGTCACTGGCTCATCAGACCAAGCTATTATGAAGTTGCTTACTGAGCTGAAAAATAGCTTTGCTCTAAAAGATCTTGGAGACTTGCACTATTTTCTTAGAATAGAAGTTAAACAAACAAATGATGAACTGGTTTTATCACAAGAGAAATATGCCAGAGAGGTATTGAAGAAAGTTAACATGAATGGGTGCAAGCAGGTTTCTATGCCAATGACTACCCTCAACAAACTATCAGCACATAGTGGAGAATTTTGAGGTGATGAAGATGGAAAGAAATATCGAAGCATAGTTGGGTCCTTGCAATATCTAACTATCACCCGACCGGACTTGGCTTTTGCAGTAAATAAGGTATCACAATACCTCCATGCACCTACTATGGATCATTGGATAGCAGTGAAAAGAATCCTTTGGTTTGTTCAAGGAACCTTGAAGATTGGATTGTCATTCAAAAAATCATACACTACTATTAACGCATTCTCGGATGTTGATTGGGCCGGGTGTGTGGACGATCGCCGTTCCACTGGCGGATTTGCTATTTTCCTTGGCTCAAATCTTATATCATGGAGCTCTAAGAAGCAACCAACGGTTTCTAGATCATCAATTGAAGCAGAATACAAAGCCATGGATAATGCAACGGTCAAGGTAATGTGGCTGGAAAGTATTCTCAAAGAACTAAAAATAAAAGAGAATGATACACCATGTCTCTGGTGTGACAATGTGGGAGCCACGTATTTATCTGCAAATCCCATATTTCACGAGAAAGTCAAGCATGTGGAAATCGATTATCATTTCATCAGAGAAAAGGTAGCAAGCAAGATGATTGACATACGTCACATATCAGCAAAAGATCAAATTGCCGATGTATTTACAAAACCACTGACTCTTCCTCTGCAAAAAAAGTATCAGCACAATCTTAACTTATTAAAGTTATGATTGAGGGGGACTGTTAGAAGAAAACTTTATATACAAATAAGAGTCCTAGTATGTATTAGATCGTGATCGGTTCAAACTTGTAAATAGCAGATGAGTTGTAATCAAGTCGGTCTGTACTTTGTTCATCTATAAATAAACACTGCGGGCCTCTACGGAGGTCAAGACTCTTCTCTAGTTTTTACACCCTTCACAATGATCGATGATTCCTAAACGTCAGGGCCAGACCCACTGCGCATATTGTTGGTTGGAACCCAATATTAATTCATTTTTTCTCTACAAAGGTGTTCTTTGTGATTGTGGCACACAAACCAAAGGTGAAAAATATCATCGAGGATTGTTTTTTATTCTAATGAGACGACCATCAACTATGATTTCTCAAAATAATATAATGTCCCTATTTAAAGGCGGGATCAAAAGTACTCCTTTCGTCTTTAAAAGTTTATCGCTTTGTAGTTCATTTTTTAATTACAAAGCAACAAACTTTTAGACCCCGTTTGGAACAAAATATTTTCAAAGGAAATATGTAAGAAAATGTTCCTGAGGAAAGGAACGGTAGGCTGCGTTTGGAACAAGGGAATGGCTGCATCCTTTCCAGAGGAAAGGAATACTAGAACATGCAAAACAAGAGAAATAAACTATCCATTCAAAACAAAGGAAACTCACCACTTCTCTTCCTCTTGTAATGGTTTGAGCCGCTGACATTCTGATCTAACCAGTTTGAGGAAGACTTAGACTGTTCGCAGAGAGGATACTAAAAAGCATATTGGATATTGTAAATATAGAGGATTTAGAGTAAGATACTGGAAAAATAGAAAGAGAATAGTGTATAGAGTATGCTTTAGAGTACACGAGTGCGGATAGCTTTAGATCTGGTAAGAAACCTCCATTTTTGTGGGATTTGGCACTAGATCTCATCACCTTTCTCATTTCTCGATCCATTTTGCTACTCTACAAGCTGAGAGCTCCAGAGAGCGTCAATGGCTTTTCAGTTAGTTTGATTTTTTGCCTTTCCGTGAATAAATGACTGGAGAACGGGACGGTAGTGCTGCACCTACAGGTGGGCCTCCCAAGGAACTTGTCTCAAATTGCTAGACACACACAATTACTACACATGAGTGGTGCAACCAGTTCGCGGTCCTGCTCCGTCGCGGCCTCAGGGAGCGTCGCCACGAGACGTTCACGTCGCTTCGCGTGTTCCGCGTGACTGCGCCGGCGGTGGTGGCGGGCGCCATGTGGCGACGCTCCTCCCCGGCCGCGACGCAGGACCGGATCGGCCTGCTCTTCGTCGTGTCCATCCTCTGGGGCGTGTTCGCCTCCTTCAATGCCGTGTTCGCGTTCCCGCAGGAGCGTCCCATCCTGGCACGGGAGCGCGCGCGTCCATGATGTACGCGCTGTCGTCCTACTTCGCGTCGCGCGTGGCGGGGGACCTTCCCATGGAGTTCGCCTTGCCCGCCACGTTCACCGTCCTGGTGTACCTCATGGCGGGGGTCAACCCGTCCCAGGCCGCGTTCGCGCTCACCATGGCGGTGGTGCTGGCCTACGTGCTCATCGCCGCGGGCGCCGCCATCATGGACGCCAAGCGCGCGTCCACGCTGGTGACCGTCATCATGCTCGCCTACCTCCTCACGGGCGGGTTCTACGTGCGCAACGTGTCGGCGTTCATGGCGTGGACCAAGTACACGTCGTTCACGTACTACTGCTACCGCCTGCTTATCGCCGTGCAGTACGTTGGGCACCTGCGCCGCCTACTCCCGGCGGAGGACCTCGTCGGCGAGGCTGGCCCGGGCGAGTGCGTCGCCGCGCTCGCCACCATGTTCGTCGGGTACCGTCTGCTGGTGTACCTCGCGCTCCGCCGCGTTAGGACGTGACGTGACGATCATCCATTCATCCACCACTGCGCGTGCGCGCGTGTCGATGAGTTAGCTAGCTAGCTAGGTATTGTGGCGGCGCGGCGGCGGTAGAGAACGATAGGCAGCGCCGCCGGCAGACGAGCGTCTTTTCTTCTGCTCCATCGATCGAGATGACTGCTGCTGATTTCAGATGTGTTGATGAGTATGATGACCGGATCAACTAAGAAACGGAACGGAATTAAATGTTTACGTTAATAATAATGAAAAATTGACAACGTTACATTACATCTTCGAGATTACATCTTCAGATTGAAAAGGAAGCAGAACCCTATAAAAATAGTTACTCCTGTTGACATGAGCAATGCCCGCCTAACGCCCACGTGAAGTGAAACAGGTTCCAAATGTGTGTCCACGGCGACGGAACCATGGCATCTCGAGCGCGGCCGCCGCGGTGAGCCGATGCTCCGGGTCGATTTGCAGCAAGCCACTAAGGACGTCGAATCCCGCCTGCGACAGCTTCTTCCGAGGGAACTTCGCCCGCAGGAAGCCAGTGTGGTGATGGTGCTCCTCCAGAAGCTTGCTCACCGGCGTCGCCACGTGCTGCAACCTCGGCCACTCCACGAGGCCCTTGCCGTCAACTACCTGCAACAGTCCCTGAGCATCCAATGCGTTGCAGAAGAAAGGCATGCCCTCGCCGGCGAGGAGCTCGGCCATGATGCACCCGAGGCTCCACGTGTCGATCCGCTCGTCGTAGACGCTGCTAGAGCCGACCAAGAGCTCCGGCGCGCGGTAGGCGCTCGACGACGCCAAGTGCGCCAAGGCATCCTTCTCCGCGGTTTGTCCAGATTGCTCTGAGGTGTTAAAGCCGCATACTGTGTACTTAATGCTCGCCTTCTTCGTCTTGGTCCTCTTCTTCTCTTTCGCGTCTTGCTGCTGCTGGTAGTGCTCCTCGTCGACGATCACGTTCTCCGGCACGACTTCCCTGTGCACCACGCCGGCCTCGTGCGCGCATGCCACTGCGGAGAGGAGCTGCGACATGGCGTCGCGCACCTCGTCCTCGCTGAACGGCGGCCGGTCCTCGCGGTGCCGCTGCTGCATGTACCGGCGCAGATTCATCGGACCGGCGAACTCCGTGATGATGAAGCGGTTCCCGGTGCTGCCGCGGCCGTCGTCTTCGTTGGAAAACGTGGCCAGGAGCTTCACGACGTTCGGGTGGCCGCGACACGCCTGCAGCGCCATGACCTCTTGCGCGAACTCGCGAGGGCCGGTCACTACGAACTCGCTGTCGGTCCGCCCGCTGAGCTGCTTGACGGCGACGATCTGACCCTCGACGCTGTCCCAGGCCGCGTACACCCTCCCGAACATGCCTTGGCCCACCACGATCGCTTGCTTGTACCGCTCCGACAGAGCCGAAGGCCAGCCGCCGGGAGCCGCCGCCGTCCCTGCTTCCTCCGTCGTCGCGTAGAAGCCGCCGTTGAAGACGGCCAGCTCGTCCTCGGTCACCGCCAAGACTGCAGAAGCCATCGTGGAGGGCGGTAGCGACGCTGTTCTCGCGAGGAACGAGCGCCGGCGATCGGAAGAGTGGTCGAAGCGCAGCCGGTTTCTGCGGATGGAGGCGTGGTTCGCATGGGCCGCTGGGCTTGCAGATTTATAGCGGCCGCGTGGATCCTCTGCCGGTTCGACTCGGACATGGGCATGGACTCCGATTCGATTCTGGTGGCCCAGCGAACCTCGACTCGGCTCGTGTACGAAACGGAGCTCTGTTTTTGCATCCAATGCATGCATGTTCCCGCCGGTGGCTCCTCTAGTAGGTCCACGTAACACCCAAAAATTTGTAAACAAAATGAATAAAATATAGTACAATTGTGCGTGCACTTTTGTGTAAATTTTTTAATTCAAACGAGTAGCATATGTTGAAGTTTAAATTTGAAATCAAATCAAAAGAAAGGAAAAAGAAAAACAATAAACACCCCTATTGGACAAAAACTCCCACCCGCGGCCCAAATCCCATCTTCCCACCCGCAACCCATCACTCCCCTTCTCCCACTGCCTTGCGGGGCCCGCCTGTCATCTTCTCCAACGAGCAACCGCCGCCTCCCTCTCTCTGCCGCGCCGCGCCGCACACCCCACCCCCTCTAACCGTCGCTCCACGCGCAAAATCGAGCATGGAACTGCCCATCATGCTCGCCTTCAACCGACGCCCATTTCCCCTCTATAAATTACTGCCCTCCCCTTCTCTTTCTCTCTCTCCGCGCTTAACCCTAGCCTCGTCGTTGCCAAGGTTCGTCGCATTCGTTCCCGAGGGGCCGACGGTTGTATCTCTCCCCCCATCTTCTCTAATCACTTCGTCGTGGCTCTAGGAACATGCCGCGCAAGGTTTCGCGGAGAGATCGTCGAAGCTTCGCCGGAATCGACGGCTGCCGATGCCGGTTGCCGCCGCCCCTCGTCGCTGACTTGTTTCCACTAGATTTCGGACCCCTAAAACACCCAAGGTGTGTTCCCCTTCCCCCCCTCTTTCGTTTCGCATAAAAGACACATAGAATAGTGCTAGCCCTCTATGGTTTCCACCACTGAGGCATTTCCGGAGTAACCCTCTGCCTCAGAGCCCCCTCTTGAGCCTTGCGGTTCCCAGAGCAGTACCGTTGCATCATTTCCCGCACCAACCAACTACTAGCATTTCATCAGAAGAAACCTAATTAATTGACCAAGCTGCCACATCTCAGTCTCGTGGTGGTACTATAAAGCTTAGTGACTTCCTCTATAAATCGGTCCTTAGAATCCGGTGGTGCCAAACCCAATCCCGGGTCTCGTGCAAACTGCAACATACCAAATCTATACAACCACCAGATTCCTATCAACTACTATTGTGTGTTCATCATGATTAAAGTAATCATAAAGTATAATATGTCACATTTGCATGAAATCCCATTCCCAAAGTCTAAGCATGGCTAAGCATAATTAAAACCTATCTACTTCCCAACCCAAACCAGGTGACAAGGAGTTATGTGGAACAGGGCATGAAACATGAAATAGGACATCATTTTATGTAGCATGCAACTAACTAATATCCTAAAATTGGTACAAGATGGTCAAGGGCACTTGCCTTCTTCGAAGACCTGATTGTTGCTGAAGTCTTGGTCTTGGAGATTAAAGTTGGAGTCTGTCGACTGTTGGAGTCGGCAGATCCCCTGACACTATGAAAGTGTTTAAAGGAGTTGTGGTTCGGTTTGGGCGCGCGGAGATCTAAGAAAGTGAAGTGCAATTTGGACACGAGTGACACAGTCGTTTACGTGGTTCGGGCCGCCTGGGCGTAATACCCTACTCCACGGGTGTGTGTGTGAGTTGTATTCACTTGTGAGCCTGAGTGTGTTTGAGAGTCCTCTTCTCGTGTATCGGCGGTTTGTCCTTTTATAGTACAAGGACAAACCGTTACAAGTCAGCCTGGCCCGACATGTGGCCCTGGCGGTTATTGGCATTGATACACAAGATTAATTGTTGTTAATAACCCTGTAACGGCTCTGACAGTGCCGTTACGGGAGTTAAGATCATCCGATTAAATATCATTAATGTGGAATTAATGATAATTAACCGGGTCTTGAAGTCCGTGGCTGTCCTTTGGAGATCCGGAGCCGTTACAACGTCTCCCGGGGGTTTAAAGCGGCCAGCTCCGACGTATGGACACGTGGCACCTCCGGAGCTTGCTCGAGGGAGGCGGGAAGCTCCGGGGCGGCCTGCCACGTGTCAGGTCCGGAGCTTCTCTCGGTCAGGGGCTACCTCCGGAGGTGCCGTTTCAGTACTTGGCCCGGAGCTTCACCTTTGCGGGTAATAGCTCTGGGCTGACAGTACACGTGGCAACCTAGAGGTTAACCATGTTGGAGAAGTGGGTCCCGTCATGTCTGGCGAGTGGGCCCCCGAGGGTCTTCAATTTGAGTTGATGTCCTTCCCTTGAGATCTTCGTAACCTCAGGGGGTGTATGGTTTTTAGGGTACCGACAGAGTCGTAGTACGACTCTAAATATATTGCCTAAGCATGGAAAAAAGAAATAAAAGCTAAATAAGTAAAGAGCACACAATACATGGCATCACAACATACACATAAGCATAAAATTCTATTCTGGTGGCCCAGCGAACCTCGACTCGGCTCTTGTACGAAACGGAGCTCTGTTTTTGCATCCAATGCATGCATGTTCCCGCCGGTTGCCGCCGCCCCTGGTCGCTGACTTGTTTCCACTCGATTTCAGACCCCGAAAACACCCGAGGTGTGTTCCCCTTCCCCCCTCTTTCGTTTCGCATAAAAGACGCATAGAATAGGCGACGTTTTGGCAAGATTTGGCCAACGCCACCGCGCCGTGCGCCGCCTGCGTCATCGAGGGCGACGTGGCTGCGTCTCAACCGTCGATTTGAGGCTGACGGCCGAGATTAGATCGTCGTACCGGTTTGGTTATTTTAAATCCTACGCGTCCATCTTAGATCCAATGGCCCGCATTCAAATTTCGTTTCCCGCCACCACTTTTGACATGGAAGGGGATGTGAGTCTTTTGACCGAGCTTGCTGACGTCCCATTCATGGAAGTGGAACTCGTGAGGACCGTCTATAAGCATTCCTCTTTTAACCATCATATCTCTCAACGCTCTTTCAGTGAAAAGAAGTATGAATGGTTCCGGTTGCGAACGGTAGACGTGGAATTCGTACCTTCTGAGTTTGAAGTGTTGACATACTGCTTCAGCTAGTTCCTCCCCGGGATGTGACCCCCAGGAGACCATGCTCCTTGACAAGTATTGCATGCTTGTATAGCATATCCCTCTTCCTCTTCATGTCTTCTGTAACCCATGCCGTCTTCTCCATCACCTTTGGACGCAGCCTAGGATTCCCCGGGAACAGGAGTGTAACTTTGCCTGCTTCGTGCTCCCTAATCGGTGGCAGTCGCACATCCTGATGAGGATGGGGTTGTCCCTCCATCGATAGGGATTCTCCGGCTCCACCTCCTCCACCATTGATAGCACCTTCCCCTCAGGGGAGTGCTCCTTCCAAGGTCGCTTCCATCTTGGATCCTCCCATCGAGGAGTCAAATGAGGTTATGGATGTTGTTCTTTGTCCCCCCGCAGATGGAGCGAGTCTTCTCTCCGAGGTGTGCATCGGGGCATCAGCTCTGAGCTAGGTGGTCGTGGATGATGCTCCTCTACGCGACGATGTTTCCAGTTCACGGCTTCCAAGCGAAAGGCGGTGCTCCATTCTCTCTGTGGAGTTTGTGGCTCGATTTGTTCTTCGGGTGAGTTGAAAACTGCTTGGACAGTGTGAGGAAATGTGTCCACCGCGCTTGCATAACCAGCATCGAGTTGGGTCTCTGCATTGACTCCTGATGTGATCACACGCCAGACAATTGAAGCATCTACCTGCCAACCATTGTTTTCGCTAGCTGTTTATGCGTCCTTCCTTGCGTATTTCTCGGGGTGCCCTTCTACGGAGTGTACGCCACCAATACTTTGGTTTGACTAGTTGCCACTGACCTGTTGAAATGTCTTGACTGGACCTCTCAGTCCCCTGTGGTGGCGCCGAAAGTCCCTGCCCAAGAATAAATGTTTCGCATGATTCCAAGGTCGGCGTAGTTCTGCCTCCTTTCTCTGTTTTGAGCTTTCTACTTTGTCTTGGGCTTATTGGGCCTGCTGACCTTCCTATTGATGGAATTGGCCCGTTTCCTTGTCGGCCCAACAGTTGTGCTGGCGGCTCAGTCGAGACGAAGGAGACAACCTCTGGATGAAGTGCGAAGTGGACCTTCCGGCGATCCTCCGGCAGCAGCAGCTCTTTTTTGACAGATTCCTTATCAAGAATTTGTGGGAGCTTTCTTCCAACTGGCACTGTCCGGAGGGATTTCTGCACCTTGATCTCACACCTTGTACGCTGAGGATATTTCTCCTTCGTAGCACCATGCTTCCCGTATACCTCCGTGTTTGCCTGCGAGCATCCAAGAGATCCAAATCTAATCGCATTAGATCTAGTTACAGAGCCATACCAGCGAGCTTTCTTTTCCTTCTCCTGTGGTGAAGACTCTGTGCTCAGCCCTCTTCTCTTCTCCTGTCGTTGGGTCGAAGAGTCTCTCCCCTACTGAACCGAGTTGCTTTGTGGAGGTTGTGTGGGGTTCTCTCCAGGACACCAGCGATGAGCTCTCGCTGGATCGGGGATGTTTTCTAGCCGATGGCGGAGGAGAGTGTGGATTGCCTACAAGTCGCCTTCGTTGCCCCACACTCGACAGTTAGACCCCCATGATCCACTTTCCTTGTTGTCGGCCCTGATGCCACTTGTTAGTCTACATATGCTCTTTTAAACAGTTTACACTGCTCTAGACTGCTTAGTTTCACAGCATAGGAGCCTTCCCAACACCGAAGAAATAATCTCTCTAGCTAGTTTGATGTTTTGATGTCTGTTCCTGAACTTTTTTGCGCTTGTTATTTGTTTATTGATTGTATATATTTGCTTTTCAGGTGTGTAGAAATGTTCCAAGATGTTTTTGACTTGATCTGGGAGAACATGTTGATTATTGTACGTGATCATTGTTATGCTTACATAACCCGTGTAAGCCACCACTCAGCCGTCAGCCCTGTGCTTTTGTGCTTACATAAGTTTTTAGGTTGCTTTAGTTCTTGACGGTCAAGGGTCAAGCTTCAGTTCAGAGTCAAGAGACAAGTTTTTATATGAACAAATGTATACCACTTAATTAATATTTTCATGTCATGGTCACTTACTGCTATTTACTTACTGGTATTATTATTATTATTATTGTTGTTATTATTTTTATATATTTGGACTTCAATGTTCTATCTCTTGATTGGTTAGCTGTTTCCCTCCTCTTGGGGTATTCATAATCATGTGTTACGATGGTCGTATGTGATTGCATCTGCAAGTTTCATCTGGTTAACGTACTGACTATTTCACGAACTGACCAAGGCTCAGATGAGCCCATTTTATGTACTGACCAAGGCTCAATACAGAGCGATCGATTTTGGGCAAAACTCGAATACGTGAGTCGAGCTGGGAGCGAGTTCAGGCCGAACTCGAGCTGTAATGATATAACATGGGCCGATCTGAGAGTTCAGGACGAACTCGAGCTGTAATGATATAACATGGGCCGATCTGAACACAGGGCCTATAACAATGTGATATGAGCCTGTCGGTGGTTTGGAACCGGCAGATCTCCCGACACTACTAAAGTGTTAGAGGAGTTTGATGTTCGGTGTGGGCGCGTGGAGATTCGAGAAGGTGAATAGTAAATGACGCAGGAGACACAGGAGTTTACGTGGTTCGGGCCGCCTGAGCGTAATACCCTACTCCACGGGTGTGTTGGTGTTGTATTAGCTGTATGAGCTCGTGTTGAACGTCTATAGCGCGTGTGTAGCGTCACTGAACCTCCCTAGAGTCCGCCGTCGGCCTGTCCTGTAATAGTACAAGGGCAGGCCGTTACAAGTTAGCCTGACCCGACATGTGGCCCCGGCAGTTACTAGTATTGATATTCATTCAACAAGTTTAATTGCCCTTAATGACCGGGTAATGGGCTTTGACAGCACCGTTACTGGTAATTAAGGTCATCCGACCGTGTGTCATTAATATGGTATTAATGACACTTAATCGGGTCTTGAAGTCCTTGATTCCCCTTTGAAGATCCGGAGCTGTTATGAAGTCTTCCGGAGGTCAGAGGCTGAAGATCCGATGATTGGACACGTGGCAGCTACGGAGCATACTGTGGGAAACAGGTAGCTCCAGAGCTACCTGACACGTGTCAGGTCTGGAGCTTCTCTCGGTCTGGGGTTAAGTCCGGAGGTGCCATTTCGGTACATGGCCCGGAGCTTCCCCCTTGTGGGCGGTAGCTCCGGTTTGATAGTACACGTGGCGACCCTGGGATTAACCATGTTGGAGAAGCGGGTCCGGTTCATCTGACAGGTGGGCCTCCGAAGGTCTTCAAATCAAGTGGGTGACTTTCCCTTGATATCTTTGTACCCTCAAGGGGTGTACGGTTTCTAGGGTACTGACAGTGGCCCCCTGGACCTACCTCCGGAGAAGACCACTGGGGTGAAGTCATTCCGCCGGAGGTGGGTCCATCCTCGCGACTTTTGAACTGAGTCTTCAAAGGTCTTCAGAGGTGCCGTTGGCGAGGGTTTAGAGTTAAATCATTGCCACGTGGCGTGTCCCGCGTGCGGCAGATGAGATCTTTGGCGTGCGGATCTCACGCAATTGAAGGTCGCCGGTTCCCGATACGAAAACCGTATCGGTTCCGCGCGCCTTATCAGGCCGCCGCCTTCGGGTTTCCCGCCTCTTGATGACAACCGTTCGCCTGGGTAAGAACCTCGACTTGATCGTCGGGGTGGTCCCGGGCCCCCTTGTCATCCGCTGGGTGGAATTTTTGAATGGTATCTTCGACTTTCTTGCGATTTCCATCCAAGCGTTGTGAGGGCTTACTTAAGAAGGAAAGCACGCACCGTCGGGAGTTCTTCACGCCTCCCATCTGATCTTGCGCTCAAACTCCCAACTTGTGTATCACTTTTCTTCTCTTGCCTAGCCGTGCCGCGATGGAGTTGGGTCTCCGCGAGAGTCGCTTGAAGACCGATGGCGACCTGAAGAAGGTCCGGGCCCTCATGGGGTGGTCCTCGGACTTCTTCAACCGCTCGGTCCGCGCCGGTGGAGAGCTCCCGTTCGAGAAGGAGCACTCCGGTGAAATGGTGTACTTCTCCTCGTACGCCATGGTGGGGTTGATCCCACCTTTTTCTTCCTTTTTCTTGATGTTGCTGGACTTTTATGGTTTGCAGCTATACCACCTTGGCCCTCACTCCATTCTCATTGTGTCTATCTTCGTCCACTTCTGTGAGATGTGGGTGGGCATCCCCCCTGCATCGAACTCTTCCGGACCTTCTTCACCGTCCACACCACCGGTAGGAGCAATGAGTACATTGGCTTCTACTACTTCGTGAAGCGCAAGAAGTGCCCATTCAAGTACCTCCAGTCGTTCCCCTCTGGGAAGTGGGATGACTGGAAGAAGGACTGGATAGTCATCCGGGTGGAGGAGCATGAGAGGCTGGAGCTGCGCGAAGGCCTCCCCAACATTGACACGACGATCTGGAGTGAAGCTCCGGTGCTGGCGGACGCCTTCGACCCTGTTCTGACCAGGATTCGCCGGTGCGTGGAGGGGGGATTGACCCCTCAAGCGGTGTTTTGTAACTTCCTGGTCAACAGGTGGGCACCACTGAAGAAGAGGGAGAAACTCGCTTGGGCCCTCAACAGCGTGATGGACGACAACCGGCTCGAGACCGGGTTGAAGTCCAACATGGTGGGGAAAACCTTGGAGTTCCACCTCAAGAAGTTCCAGCACGGCATCAACGTTGAGTGTGACGACTTGACTCCGCCATCGGCTTTTCTTCCTCTGAACGTGGAAGTTGAGTTCAATAGGGAGCTCCGGCGGAAGATGCCCATGCTTGACGACCTTGGTGTCGTCGAGAGAAGATCAACTACCAGGGTGGCGATCCCTGGAGTGTCCGAAGGTGGCTCCGACCCAGCTCCGAAGCCGAGGGAAGAGGTCATCGGCAAGGACAAGGAGCTGGCGGATGAACCCGTGAGCCGAAAGAGGAAGCTGCAGTATGCCGACGGAAGGTCTGTCAGGCCCGCTACTTCTGCATCGGCTCCTTCTCCCCGGAGGGTAAGGTCTTCCACAACTGCGGCGACTGTTCCCGTAGTGGGGTCCTCCCGGGGAGAGATTGTTCCCGCAGTAGGGTCCTCCCGGGGTGTTAGCTCCGGGCACGCGACTCCAGCACCTGGGCCGGTGGAGGCCTCTAGGTCCGGGGGTTCTTCCCGATCGAGGGGGCCTCGACCCGAAAAACACCCGTGGCCGCGGCGAGTTCCGGGGGGCCTTCCGGAGCTTCCACGCCGGCTATGACCAGCCCGGAACGCCCGAGAAAAAGATTCCGCGCAAGCTGGTGCGGAAGCCTCCCAAGGTAATTCTTAATCTTTACCTTGGACAATTGTTTTGCTGTAGTGATTGCTTTTTTAAGTTTCTTCGTCCATCATTTGCAGCGTTCCTAAGAAGAGGAGTGAGGCTCCACCCTCAGCCACAACAACTGAAGCTGTGAGGGCGGAAGCTTCTGCTCCTGTCCCAGTGCCGCCCCAAGTGGTGGTAGAAGCTGCGACAGCTCCGGTGTCGGCTGTCGTGGTCATGGACCTCGACTCATCCCCAGAAGCTCCTGTGGTAGCGCCGGACCACGGGAGAGAAGATGCGCCAGCGGCACTTGTCCCGGAGGTTGAAGCTTCGGGTCCTGGTGCTGAAATGATGGAAGTTCCAGCTATTGAGCCGGAGGAAGCAGTAATTCCGGCCTCTGAGCCGGAAATTGTCGAAGCCCCGGCGGTTGAGCCGGAGGTGATTGAAGCCCCGGTGTGCGCGCCGGAAGCTGAGGAAGTTCCGGCAGGTTGGCCGGCTACCTCCGAAGCATCGGCTGCAGAGCCGGTCATTGCTGAAGCTCCGGCCGCAGGGCTGGTCGAGGTTGAAGATCTTCCGGCTCCCAAGCCAGTTGTTGAAGAGGTGATGGAGCTCGAGCCCCCATCGGAGGAGGTGCCAAGGCCGGAGCCAGCAGCGACTCCTACTCCAGAAGTGACGACGTCGGAGGTACCTGCGGCCGAGCCGGAGTACCCAAGCGAAGTCGTTGGCCCCCTTCCCGAGGGGGTGAACGAAGACCTGGTGGCGGGGCCTTCCTCGATGGCGACTGAGGTCATCCCGGAGGACGGCCCTAGTTCCGTGGAGACTCAGGGGACCACTCTTGTGGAGTGAGACCCAATTTTGTATCTGAAAACCCGTTGGAACCAGCGGAGGAGACCCTAGCAGGTCCAGAACCTATCCCGTTGTCACTGTCTATTGACAACGCATGTTCCAGTCTGCGTCAAGTCCAACTGGCCTTCTTCCACGACAGCAAGGCTCTTGAAGAGGAGCGCCAAACCCTTAGGCGGTGGCGTAACCGGCTCTACTTCGAGACCAAGCTGGCGCAGTCGAGGCTAGCGGATGACAAAGAGTGGATCAAGCGGGAGAAGATCCGCCTGGAGTACTGGGGCAAGTTACTGTATGACAGAGAGAGTTTGACCCGCGCCCTCGATGCTCAATCCCGGGAGATCTACGATCAGGCCAAAGCAGCCAATAGTGCGGCCGATGAACGCCACGAAAGGCTTGAGGCCATTAACACTACACTCATCAAGCGTCAGGAGGCACTTGAGGAGAGGGAGAAACGGCTCGAGGATGAAGAGCAGAAACTCCTAGAGCTGCGGGATGACGTCCTGAGGAGGGAGGAGGAGCTCGCCGAGAAGGTGGCTCTGGCTGACAAGGGTCTCGAGGAGCGCGCCAAGAAATTGGAAGAGCGCTGCCAAGAGGAAGAGGAGAAGGCCTGGGTGCGAGGGCAGGAACTCTACGAACAAGAGTGTGCCCTTACTGCCAGGGAGAAGAAAGTGAGGAGTAGAGAGAAGGACCTGGTCGACCGTCAGAACAAGATCCACCTCTGGGAGGAGGAGCTCGGAAAACTCGAAAAGCGGGTTGCTGAGAAGATTCAGCAAAACGCCAAAGAAGTTGAGCGCCTCGCCCGTGAGAATTCCGAACTGATGGCGGCCAGAAGATCCCTGGAATAAATGAAGGGCTTGAGGACTGCGGACTCCCTACAGATTTGGGAGTTCCTGGGCAAGGCCAACGATGCGCTGACACTGATGGGTTTCAGCCCCGTGCGCCTGGATGATCCGGAGCCGGAGCTGGACCTAGCGCTGCAGGCGTTGAGCTCGGCAGGTAGCAAGCTCTCCAAGGTGGGCGATGTCATCGCGGACCAATTGGAGGTTGAGGGGCAATCCCTGGCGAAGAACGTTGCAGAATATGTGCTGACGTGCTACACCAGCCGGAACTCCCAATTTCCTCTGGACCCGGTGCTTGAAGGTCCGGTTGAAGGAGAAGGCGAAGCTGCCCGAGCCAATGTATCGGAGGTTGCCCAGAAGGTTGCCCAATTCTTCCATAGGTTCTAGGACCATCTCTGTAGTTCTCACTTGTATTTTCTCTTCTTCTTACTCAATTTTGTAATCCCTTGTCTCCAGATGTAATTCCTTATCTCCAGATGAATGAAATCCCCAAATTTTTGTGAATTTCACTTTTTGTCTTCAACACTTTTGTCTTCACTTGGCCCCCTGGTAGATGTACACAATTTGATTGTGAACATGTACCAAGAGGATATTGCGTTTTGTTGAAGACTCATTTGCTCTGAACTTGTAGAATTTAGGTTCGAAGTCTTCGATAGTGAAGGCCCCCTGATGTTGTTGGAGCTTAGAAGCTCCAGCATTGTCTATCGCCGGAGCTTAGTAGCTCCGACAATAGTCTCTATCAACGCGTAGAGCATCGATAGTTAGTCCTCCAGGGTGTCGGAGCTTAGTAGCTCCGGCAGTGACCTTTGCCAACACTTAGTTTGTTGGCAGCAGACTCCGTTTGTGGGGTCTTCTCACCATCTTTTATTCAGCGTCGACGGCTGACCCCCCTAGATTTACTGGAGCTTGATTACTCCAGTGATGCTCGTTTTCAATGCGTAACATCGATTACAAGCCACCTAGGGGAGTCAGAGCTTTCTTAGCTCCGGCTTTTCTCCATCAACGTGTATTTTATTTTTCCTGCACACTGAAGTCAAGAAAAATAGTAAAATTCGTTTCTCGCCTATAACTTCGTCGTGGCTTACGATTCTCAAGAAAATTTTAGGTCAAACGAGATTTTAGACACAATCGAATGCGTTGCCTTTTCTTCCAGATTCAATTGTATTTGGACTCGCCTTACTTCGGCCTGCCGGGGTGTAGGTAGAGTGGCGTACTTAGGGTGCTTGACCAGGCTAAGTCGATAGCGCACTCCAGCCCTAGATTGGCTTGGCGGCTTTCAGGCGAGTTGGCCAGGAACAATATTTGAATCCAAAAGAATTGACAATACAACTCGTATTGTATATAAACCGGTCGAACTAAAATTTCTTAAGAATTGCACGTCTTTGTTATAGACAAGAAAGAGAAAAATAAAAAATGTTGAGCCTGTACAAAATAAATGCACGTGGAGTCTGTTTCACATGAAAATGTCTTTTATTATAGGTCCGGGGTACAGGGGAAACAAGTACACTCTTAGGGTATGGAACCAGGCTAAGCGTGTTTCATTTCTCGTTTGACCCAGGGTAGTTAGCCACACTTTTAGTCCGGAGACTGTGACAAGTGTTGCATGAACTTTGCGGACCTTTCGGGAAAGGTCCGACTGCTCTCCCGGAGGAACTACCCGACTCTGTACAATGACTCTATAACATACATCTCAAGTTACTCAAGACTCACCTCCGTGGTATTAAGTGTAGAACTTACGGAGGTGCTCGATGTTCCAAGGATTTGGGAGAGGTGTCCCATCCTCGGTAGCCAAGCGAACGCTCCCGGGATGGGATACTTTAATCACTCGGAAGGGTCCCTCCCAGCTGGGGGAGAGTTTGTTTAACCCTTCTCTGGATTGTATTCTCCGTAGCACCAGGTCGCCTTCCTCGAGCTGTCGGTTGTGTACATGCCGTTGATGATAGCGCCGAAGGGCTTGCCGGTATCGGGCATTCCGAACAGCTGCTTGGCACCTTCCCTCCTCAAGGAGGTCTAGGTCTTCACGCCGGAGCTGGTCCTGCGCGGCTTCGTCGAAGGTCCGGACCCAGAGTGAACCCAAGGTGATTTCCGGAGGAAGGATAGCTTCAGCTCCGTACACCAGAAAAAAGGGTGTCTCTCTGGTTGACCGGTTTGGAGATGTCCTGTTGGCCCATAAGGTGGGTGGAAGCTCTTCGATCCAGTTGGGTCCATGTTTTTTCAAGCGCTCATAGGTGCGCGTTTTGAGTCCTTTAAGGATTTCAACATTTGCTCTCTCGGCTTGGCCATTGCTGGTTGGGTGAGCTACAGAGGCGTAGCAAACTTGAATGTCGAGGTCTTCGCAATATCCTTGAAATGCAGAGCTTGTGAATTGGGTCCCATTATCAGTGATGATTCTGTTTGGGACTCCATATCTGCATACAATGGACTGCAAAAAGTTGATAGCAGATTGCTTGTTGATTGTCACAACTGGAGTTGCTTCCGACCACTTGGTGAACTTATCAATGGCGACGTACAGGAACTTGTAACCTCCGACGGCTCTTGGGAAAGGTCCCAAGATGTCCATCCCCCACACAGCGAAAGGCCATGTAGGAGGTATCATTCGTAGGGGCTGAGCCGGTGTGTGAATTTGCTTTGCATGAAATTGACATGCTTCACATTTCTTCACCAGCTCAGTTGCATCCTGGAGTGTTGTAGGCCAGTAGAAGCCATGCCGAAAGGCTTTACCGACCAGCGTGCGGGAAGACGCGTGGTTCCCACACTCGCCTCCATGGATTTCTGCGAGGAGCTCGCAGCCTTCTTCCCTTATGATGCACCACATTAGGATGCCGTTGGCACCGCGCCGGTAGAGATCCCCTTCTACCAACGTGTATCTTTTAGCCAATCTGACTACCCGGTCAGCGGATACATCATCGTCAGGAAGGATGTTGTCTTCAAGTAGTTCCGGATCTCCGAGATCCATGCATCGGAACTAACTTGAGCATTTGAGTCTTGCGTGCTGGGTTGCTCGGAGCTTCCGGCAGCACCTACGACCCTTGATGGCTGCCATGGTAACAGGGCCATCAGGACCGTCAGCTTCGGGATGCTGATCTCGCCCCCTTCGCTCAGTTCGGCAGGCTAAGCTGTTGGCTTTGACAACCTCCAGACAAAAATTCCGTCAGGAGCCGGAGCTCTGGTTGACGCTTTCGTCGAGAGTTCGTCAGCTTCAGCGTTATGGGCACGCTGGACATGGTGGAGATCTAGGACTTCGAAGTCCTTCTAAAGCCTCTGGACTTCAAGGAGGTAAGCAGCTAACTGGAGATTATTGCAGGAATATTCACCCTTCACCTGCTTAATGATGAGCTGCGAATCTCCCTTGACCAAAAGTTGCTTGACACCATATGTCAGTGCCACCTTTAGTTCGTAGATGAGTGCTTCGTACTCTGCCATGTTGTTGGTCGCCTTGAAGTCAATGTGTACCATGTATTTCACCTTCTCCCCGGTCGGTGTAAGGAGAAGGATTCCAGCTCTGGCCCCCTGCTTCTGCATGGAGCCGTCGAAGTAGAGGGTCCAGTGAGGCTCGGTGAAGGCTGAAGCTTGATGCTCCATCTTCTGCTCACTGGGGCCCCCAGGGTTTGATGGAGAGGGAGTCCATTCTGCCACAAAATCTGCCAATGCTTGACTCTTGACTGCTTGCCTTGAAATAAATTCAAGATCAAATTCAGCCAATTCCGCTGCCCACTTTGCAATATTCCCAGTTGAATTGGGATTATGCAAAATTGCTCGAAGTGGGTAAGAGGTCACCACTGAGACTTTGTGAGCTTGGAAGTAATGGCAAAGCTTCATGGAGGCAATAAGAACTGCATAGAGCAGCTTATGCACCTCTAGGTATCGAGTCTTGGCATCATGTAGTACTTCGCTAATGAAGTACACTGGGCGTTGAATGGTCCGGACCCTCCCGGAGAGGTCCGAAGTTTCCTCTTCACTGACCCGGATCCTCTCGAAGGAATCCGGATTTTCTTCGGGGACCTCCGGGTCCTGGCTGGAGGAACCTGGGGCTTCTTCAGAAGCGACCTAGACCCTCCCAGAGGGGTCTGGGTCTCCTGAAGTAACTTCTCGTGGATTCGAGTCTGGGAGCTGGGACCCAGACTCGCTTTCAGATACCTCCGGACCCTCCTGAAGGGGTCTGGATTCCTGAGTATGAGGTAGCTCTGGTCTCTCCGCAACCAGAACCATACTGACGACTTCGTCAGTTGCTGAAATGTAAAGCAACAAAGGCTCACCAGGGTTCGGAGCTACCAGAATTGGTAGGGTGGTGAGGAACTGTTTTAGCTCCTGGAATGCCTTCTCTGCTTCTTCGGACCATTGAAATGGTCCAGACTTCCTCAATAACTTGAAGAAGGGGAGTGCCCGTTCCGCCAGTCTTGAAATGAACCGGCTGAGGACTGCTAGACATCTAGTCAACTTTTGGACGTCTTTGATGCGGGTTGGTGGCCGCATGTCTTCAATGGCCTTAATCTTCGCCGAATTAGCTTCTATGCCCCGGTGACTTACCAGGAAATCAAGAAGTTTTCCGGAGCTAACCCCGAAGACACACTTGTCTGGTTTTAGCTTTGTACGGGTGGCCCGCAGCTTGTCGAAGATAGCCTGCAAGGTGTCAAGGAGTGACTCCTTGTCCCTGACCTTGACCACGATGTCATCGACGTACACTTCCACTATGTCTCTAATGAGTTCTTCAAAAGTTTTGTACATAGCTCGTACAAAAGTTGAAGCTGCATTCTTGAGACCAAAGGGCATGGCTGTATAACAGTACAATCCATCTACTGTGATGAATGAGGTATGCTCTTCATCTTCCCTAGACATCCTGATTTGATGATACCCGGAATATGCGTCTAGGAAACACAATAATTCACACCCGGAGGTGGAATCCACTATCTGATCTATTCCAGGTAGTGGGAATGGATCTTTTGGACATGCCTTATTTAGTGTGGTGTAGTCGATGCACATCCGAAGCTTCCCGCCAGCCTTGGGCACAACGACTGGATTTGCCAGCCATTTTGGATGGAAGACTTCTCGGATGAATCCAGCTTCGAGTAACTTCTTCACTTCTTGTCGGATGAAGTTTTGTCGTTCCACGAATTGCTTCCGAGGCTTCTGATGCACAGGTCGGGCATCGGGGTAGATCTTCAGATTGTGCTCAATCACTTCCCTGGGGATCCCAGGCATTTGCGACGATTGCCAAGCAAACACGTCGACGTTAGCCCGGAGGAAAGTGATGAGCGCGAGTTCCTATTTGTCGTTCAATCCCCCCGATATAAGGGTGGTCTGAGCGGCATCAGAACCAATTTGGATGACTTTGACGGGATGTGGATGTCGCCACTTGGCTGCACATGAGGTACAGAAGTCAAGCCTCGTTGACGAATGCTCGAGGGTTTTGGAGCTTGCTCCTGTCTGGAGTCCTCCTCTTGCACCGTGGTGAGTGCATGGAGTTCTTCCAGAGCAGTTACTCCGGCAGTACGATCTCCACGGATCCGAAGAACGCCTACTGGCGTTGGCATCTTCAACACCAGATAACCATAATGGGCAGCTGCCATGAATTTGTACAGGGCAGGCCTACCCAAGATGGCGTTGAAGGGTAAGTTGATCTGAGCGACGTCGAAGACCAACTTCTCGGTGCGGTACTTTTCCCGTGTCCCGAAGGTAACGGGGAGAGTAATAGCTCCGAGTGGGGTAATGGCCCTCGGACCTACTCCGGAGAAAGGTCGAGAGGGGTGGAGATCCAAAGGTCGGAGTTGAAGCTTAGTAAAAGCTTCGAAGCTTATGAGGTTAAGCCCCGAACCTCCGTCTACCATGACGTGGTGGAGCTGGATGTTGTTGATGGTAGGAGATACCATCAAAGGTAACTGTCCTGCTCCAACCATGCTCCGAGGGCAGTCCGAAGCATCAAAAGTGATGGTTGTGTCCATCCACTTCCGATGAGGTTCCGGCCTGACTGTAAGAGCTACAGTGGCCATATCCCAACGCATAGTCTTGATGACGCGGCGGGAGGTGATGTCCCATGATCCACCAAAAATGGTGTTCATGGTCTTCCGACGCTCGTTATCAGAGACGTCAGAATCATCGTCAACGGAGGTGTAAGCGGCCTTCAGGACCTTTTTGGGATCCTGAAATCCTAACTCCTCTTCAGCCGGAGCTTCGTCGACTTTTTGCTTTCCTTCCCTCTGTCGAAAAGGAGGTTCTTCCCGGTGCTTGTTGTAGCGCTCGGCAAGGTTTTGGACCTCCCGACAATCTTCCAAACTGTGGCTGCCCGTTTTGTGAATGGGACACCACACTTTGGGTTTGCCACCGTCTTCAGAAGACGGTCGAGGTCACTTCTCGGGGCGTGGCCCCCGGCCATCCGGAGTTGCAGCAGCTGCAATGTTGGATGTGCCGGTCGACGGCTTCTTCTTGCCGTTGGTCTTCTTTTTCTTCTTGCCACCCCTGAAGGTAGCGACTTCTTCTTTGGAGGATTTCTTGTGACCCTCCGGGGTTGGTTTGGAGTGCATCTCACGGCCCTCCGCAGCTCTGGCACATTTGTCAGCCAAGCTGAAGAGTTCCGTGACACTGGTGATCTCCTTGATCGCCAGTTTCTCCAACATCTTCTTGTCCCGTACACCCTGTCTGAATGCCACAATGACAGAGGCGCTAGAGATAGAAGGGATAGTATTTCGTACCTGAGAGAACCTCTGGATGAATGATCGCAGGGATTCTCCCCCTTTTTGCACGACTGCAAAAAGGTCCAGTTCAATGCCTGGTCGGGTGTATGAACTCCCGAAGTTGGCGGTGAACTGCCGGCACAGCTCCTCCCAACTGTTGATAGAGTTGGTTGGAAGGCTCATAAACCAGGACCTAGCGGTCCTAGTTAAGGCCACTGGAAAATAATTGGCCATCACAGCCTCGTTTCCTCCAGCTGCCAAGATTGCAGTGGAGTAGATCTGAAGAAATTAGGTGGGATTGACACTCCCGTCGAATTTTTCCGGCAGGTGAGGCCGAAACTTCTGTGGCCACCTGACCATACGCAAATGCATGGCCAGGGCTGAACAGCCTCCTCCCACTCCTTCAGGAGCAGAAAGGTCCTGAGCTTCACGTCTTTCACGAGCACGCTCAATATGAACTCGGTCGTCCTGCTGGCGGTATCGGCGATCAAGCTCCGCCCGGAGGTCATGAGTCGAAAGCCTGGATACCGTGTGAGTGTGTCGTGCCCCGGAGGGCAATGACGTCACTTGTTGTGATGCGGCACGTCTCCTGCTATTGGAAACGTGCGGACCAAGTCTAACAAAGTCCGCCGCTGCGACGGGGCTCGTCCTGAAGGAGGAGGACCCTGGTTACTGAGGCGTTCGGCTGCTGCTGCAACCAAATGCTCCACATCGGCCCTCCACTGCTCCAGTGCATCCCGGGATGCATCCGGAGGTGGTGGGCGTTGGAGAAGAGCACGCGCTGCATGGAGCGCGTGTTCTGGGTTGTCATGATTTGCCGACGCAGTGATTGACGCCGGCGCACCATCGCGTTGCCCAGCTTGATTTGCTGGTGAAGCGGTGGTGGTGGGAGTGTGACTCCTGCTGGTGCTGAGGCTCCTGCTGGTGGCTGCATATTGGAGGGATTGCCCCCAATAGCCTGAGCAGCAGGTTGACTGTTGGATGATCCAGCAGCTGAGTTCACCATTCTCAAAATCTCAAGCGCCCCTACCTGGCGCGCCAACTGTCGATGGCTTGGAACCGGCAGATCTCCCGACACTACTAAAGTGTTAGAGGAGTTTGATGTTCGGTGTGGGCGCGCGGAGATTCGAGAAGGTGAATAGTAAATGACACAGGAGACACAAGAGTTTACGTGGTTCGGGCCGCCTGAGCATAATACCCTACTCCACGGGTGTGTTGGTGTTGTATTAGCTGTATGAGCTCGTGTTGAGCGTCTATGGCGCGTGTGTAGCGTCACTGAACCTCCCTAGAGTCCGTCGTCGGCCTGTCCTTTTATAGTACAAGGACATGCCGTTACAAGTTAGCCTGACCCGACATGTGGCCCCGATGATTATTAGTATTGATATTCATTCAACAAGTTTAATTGCCCTTAATGACCGGTAATGGGCTTTGACAGCACCGTTACTGGTAATTAAGGTCATCCAATCGTGTGTCATTAATATGGTATTAATGACACTTAATCGGGTCTTGAAGTCCTTGATTCCCCTTTGAAGATCCGGAGCTGTTATGAAGTCTTCCGGAGGTCAGAGGCTGAAGATCCGACGACTGGACACGTGGCAGCTCCGGAGCATACTGTGGGAAACAGGTAGCTCCGGAGCTACCTGACACGTGTCAGGTCCGGAGCTTCTCTCGGTCTGGGGTTAAGTCCGGAGGTGCCATTTCGGTACATGGCCCGGAGCTTCCCCCTTGTGGGCGGTAGCTCCGGTTTGATAGTACACGTGGCGACCCTGGGATTAACCATGTTGGAGAAACGGGTCCGGTTACATCTGACAGGTGGGCCTCCGAAAGTCTTCAAATCAAGTGGGTGACTTTCCCTTGATATCTTTATACCCTCAAGGGATGTACGGTTTCTAGGGTACCGACAGAGCCGATCCGAGTTTTCAGCCCAAACTCGCCCACTACCAGCGCTACGGGCCATATGATGAACGGATAAATTAAGAAACGGAACTGAAATAAATGTACTCCATATGGCAATTAAAGATGGAGACACCTCCTCGTACATGCTTCATCACCGGAGCCTCACCATGATTAACTTGTGAATGCTGCTCTCATTACTATTGGCCAGGTGCAGCAATGCTGAACCTTTTCATAGGCAGCTCCATCGCCCCATCTGGTTAGGGTATAACAAGCCCAAACCGATTTGACATTAGTGGTAGGGTGTAGTGCTCTTATTGGTGAACTGAAAGCAGGAACTCCATTGCATGGTTTGGTACTTGTATTTTTTTGTCGTGTGTAGTGGTGCCAAGAAGGACAGTGTTTTCCCTTAATTAAATTTTTTTATTGTAAATAATTATGTAGAGTGGTGACGGGATTCTATAAACATGTATACCTGAATTCAAGCTGCCAGATAAATCTGCAGTCTAATAGTAAGCAGAAATTAATAGTAATGATTCACTATGTCAATAATGAAAAACTGACGACGTTACATTACATCTTTGAGATTACAAGTGTTGAAGTTGATAAGCAGCCACGACAATCTTCAGATAGAAAAGCAAGCAGAACCCTATGAAAATAATTTGTTAGGGATCCGACCAAAGCTACCTACCCCAATTGACATGAGCAATGGGCGCCTAACGACCACGTGAAGTGAAACAGGTTCCAAATGTGTGTCCACGGCGACGGAACCATGGCATCTCGAGCGCGGCCGCCGCGGTGAGCCGATGCTCCGGGTCGATTTGCAGCAAGCCACTAAGGACGTTGAATCCCGCCCGCGACAGCTTCTTCCGAGGGAACATCGCCCGCAGGAAGCCAGTGTGGTGATCGTGCTCCTCCAGAAGCTTGCTCACCGGCGTCGCCACGTGCTGCAACCTCGGCCACTCCACGAGACCCTTGCCGTCAACTACCTGCAACAGTCCCTCAGCGTCCAATGCGTCGCGGAAGAATGGCACGCCCTCGCCGGCGAGGAGCTCGGCCATGATGCAGCCAAGGCCCCACGTGTCGATCCGCTCGTCGTAGACGCTCTCGGAGCCGACCAAGAGCTCCGGCGCGCGGTAGGCGCTCGACGACGCCAAGTGCGCCAAGGCATCCTTCTCCGCGGTTTGTCCAGATTGCTCCGAGACGTTAAAGCCGCATACTGTGTACTTAATGCTCGCCTTCTTCGTCTTGGTCCTCTTCTTCTCTTTCGCTTCTTGCTGCTGCTGGTAGTGCTCCTCGTCGACGATCACGTTCTCCGGCACGACTTCCCTGTGCACCACGCCGGCCTCGTGCGCGCAGGCCAATGCTGAGAGGAGCTGCGCCATGGCGCTGCGCAACTCGTCCTCGCTGAACGGCGGCCGGTCCTCGCGGTGTCGCTGCTGCATGTACCGGCGCAGGTTCATCGGACCGGCGAACTCTGTGATGATGAACCGGTTACCGCCGGTCCCATGGTCGTCGTCGGCGTCGCCGGAGAACGTGGCGAGGAGCTTCACGACGTTCGGGTGGCCGCGGCACGCCTGGAGCGCCATGACTTCTTGCGCGAACTCGCGAGGGCCGGTCAGTACGAACTCGCCGTAGGTCCGCCCGCTGAGCTGCTTGACGGCGACGATCTGGCCCTCGACGCTGTCCCAGGCCGCGTACACCCTCCCGAACATGCCTTGGCCCACCACGATCGCTTGCTTGTACCGCTCCGACAGGGCCGGAGGCCAGCCGCTGGGAGCCGTCGCTTCCTCCGTCGTCGCGCCGCAGCCGTTGAAGACCGGCTCCGCCGAGACTGCAGCAGCCATCGTGGAGGACGGTAGCGACTCTGTTCTGGCGAGGAACGAGAGACACGAGCGCCGGCGAAAGAGGAGTTGAGGCGCAGCTGGTTTCTGCGGATGGAGGCGTGGTTCGCATGGGCCGCTGGGCTTGCAGATTTATAGCGGCCGCGTGGAGCCGCTGCCGGTTCGACTCGGACATGGACATGGACTTCGATTCGATTCTGGTGGTCCAGCAAACCTCGACTCGGCTCGTGCGACCTCGCCACGGAATCCGCAGAGGCCTCCGCCCCCGTGTATAGTTCTTGAAATGGACTGGGCCTATCAGGCGGCACGAGGTGTTAGGAAATCAGCGGAAAGCTACTCTAGCAACTCTACCGCATCACCTAGGAAACATGCGAGTACAGCGGTCATGGATCGTTACCACTAGATGCGCAGCGCAGCGGAACGTTGATGCGCGTCGGTGTAAGGGAAGTAGACGATCTCGTTCGTCTTCTCCTCGTGCTCGTCACAGCAGCAGGTAGACGATCACGATCGTCGTAGCCGATCAGCGCAGCAGTAGCAGCAACGCCTCCACGGAGTCCACACGTACGGAGAGGAACGCCGTGCACCGGTGTGCTAGCACCGCGTGCGCGGTAAGGGTCTCGGCGTGAGGCCTGCGAGGGGTGGCGGCTAGGGCTGTCACGTGGTGGGATGATTAGCCCCTAACCCTACCTCTCATATTTATAGGCGTACTAATGGGCTTTTAGGTCGCAGGCCCATTAGTACCCTAATTGCTTACGGATCAAATATCCAATAGGCCTGAACCCGAATTGTTATGATTGCCTCTTGGGCACATCACCAACAATCTCCCACTTGCACTAGAGACAATCATCTAGCCAAGATTTTCGATATTCCAACTCCTTAAGTGTGTGACCCGTTAGGTTCATGAGCAGTCGGTTGTGAATGGAAACCATTTCCAACCACAAGTCAGTAGAGGTACCTAGCAGGACATACTGACTCCCAACTGCACATAAAGATCATATCGGCCGAACCTAGATACATTCAACATGCTAATCCCTTTGCCTCACGATACCAGTCAAGCTCAAGGCGAGATGCGTGCCATCCTTGTGATAGCTCGACCATTCACTCGATCAAATAGTGGATTCATTCCGTGACTAACTTTTAGTCACTGTGATTAACCTTTAATCACCTTGGCATGGCCATGCACTTTCAGATCCAACTATCTCGAGGGGCCCATAGATATCTCTCCTGTTATTTAGGAGGGGCAAATCCCATCTTGATCCGCGCACATCACATTCTATGTTTCATTATATACCCGAAGACTACTTTTATGACTACCCAGTTACGGAGTAGCGTTTGGTAGTCTCAAAGTACACAACTACGCATAGTGAGAAACAATGGCGATCTCAGGTCTAAGGATCTAGCAGGTGTATCACTCAAGACCAACTGATGGCACATATGGAAATAACAATCCCAGCAGTGTCTTGGAGTGGGTCAATCCAACACCATGTTCACTAACATGTGTTCACATTATTAATTTGATATCTCTATATCTATGATCCGTGAAACGTGATCATCAATTAATACATGTGCTAGTCTGTATGCAATCATTATCTCATATAATGATATAGACTAGGGATCATCTAGAGTAACATTACTTTTAACAAAGAGTTTCACGAACAAGTCACATACTTGATGATCAATGTAGATAATGATTACTCATATAACAATTTATTTAATAGTACATAAACATAGCTATGACACAAGTCTCCCACTACACATTATGATCACTGATGTAAGTATCTAATACCCATAGATCTCGTGTGTGCCTCATGCTTTGATTGTGGAAGAGGCTTTGTCAACGGATCTGCAATATTCAAATCCGTGTGCACCTTGCATATCTTCACATCACCTCGGTCGATGATCTCTCGAATGAGGTGATAGCGTCGTAGTATGTGTTTGGATCGTTTGTGTGATCTAGGCTCCTTTGCCTGTGCGATGGCTCCACTATTGTCACAGTAGAGATCCACAGGACTGGACGCGCTAGGAACAACACCCAACTCAGAAACAAATTTTCTGATCCAAACAGCCTCCTTTGCAGCTTCAGAAGCTGCAATATACTCCGCCTCTGTGGTTGAATCTGCTACTGTATCTTGCTTGGAACTTTTCCAGCTCACTGCCCCTCCATTGAGGCAGAATACAAAACCGGATTGCGATCTAGAATCATCCTTATCAGTTTGGAAGCTGGCATCAGTGTAACCTTTTACAACCAGCTCTTCTTCACCTCCAAACACTAAGAATGCATCCTTAGTTCTTCTTAAGTACTTAAGGATGTTTTTGAACAACGGTCCAATGAGCCTCACCAAAATCTGATTGATATCTACTCGTGATACTTAGAGCATAAGATACATCTGAGCGTGTACATAGCATGGCATACATGATGGATCCAATAGCCGAAGCATAAGGAATCGCTCTCATCCTCTTTTGCTCATCAGATGTCGAAGGACACTGACTCTTGCTTAAAGTAATGCCATGTGACATTGGCAAGAAACCTTTCTTGGAATCTTGCATATTGAACCGATTCAATATCTTGTCAATATATGTATCTTGACTTAATCCAATTAGCCTTTTAGATCTATCTCTATAGATCTTTATGCCCAAAATATATGTTGCCTCTCCTAAATCCTTCATTGAGAAACTTTTTCTTAATGAGGATTTAACATCATCAAGCATTGAAATGTCATTTCCGATCAATAATATGTCATCTACATATAGGACCAGAAATACATGTGTGCTCCCACTAAACTTCTTGTAAATACAAGGTTCTTCTACGTTCTTGATGAAACCAAACCCTTTGATTACTTCATCAAAACGCAGATTCCAACTCCGAGATGCTTGCTTCAGTCCATAGATGGACTTTTGAAGCTTGCATATTTTACTAGCATTTTTAGGATCGACAAAACCCTCAGGTTGTGTCATGTACACATCCTCAGTCAGACTTCCATTAAGAAAGGCTGTTTTGACATCCATTTGCCATATTTCATAATCAAAATATGCAGCAATTGCTAGAAGAATCCGAACAGACTTAAGCATTGCAACGGGTGAGAAAGTTTCATCATAATCAACACCTTGAATTTGTTTGAAACCTTTCGCTACCAATCGCGCTTTATAGATGTGAACATTTCCATCCATATCAGTCTTTTTCTTGAAAATCCATCTACAATCGATAGGTCTCACACCTTCGATTGGATCAACCAAGTTCCAAACTTGATTTTCATGCATGGATTCAATTTCAGATTTCATGGCTCCAAGCCACTTCTCAGAGTCGGGTCCCATCATTGCTTCAGTATAGGTCGTGGGCTCATTATTGTCTAACAATACCATGTCATGCTGCTCCGTGGTTAGAAGCGTTAACTTTTCAGTCGCACGACGTACCCTCGTAGACCTTCGTGGGGCTGGTGTTTCATCAACTGGTTGCACAACATCTTGTACATCCTGTATAGGATCGGTGGGTGTTGAAACATTTTCAGGTATTTCTTGAATTTCTTCAAGATGCACCTTGCTCCCACTAACTCCTTTTGAGAGAAACTCTTTCTCCAAGAAGACACCATTGCGAGCGGTAAACACTTTACCCTCTGCTTTATTATAAAAATAATACCCTTTGGTTTCCCTAGGATATCCCACAAAGAAGCATTTGTCTGATTTTGGAGTGAGTTTGTCTGACGTCAAACGTTTGACATAAACATCACATCCCCAAACTTTGAGGAAAGACAATCCGGGACGTTTCCCGGTCCACATCTCATATGGTGTCTTCTCAACAGACTTAGTTGGGACTCTGTTTAGTGTAAACGCAGCAGTTTCAAGAGCATAACCCCAAAAGGATAGTGGAAGATCTGCTTGGCTCATCATCGACCTAACCATGTCCAACAAGGTTCGGTTCCTTCGCTCGGACACCCCATTCCATTGAGGCGTTCCAGGTGGAGTCAATTGTGGAACAATTCCACATTGTTTCAAATGATCATAAAATTCATGGCTCAAATATTCACCCCCACGATCAGATCGTAGAAATTTGATTGTCTTGCCCAATTGATTCTGTACTTCATTCTGAAATTCTTTGAACTTTTCAAAGGATTCAGACTTGTGCCTCATTAGGTAGACATAACCATATCTACTAAAGTCATCGGTAAATGTGATGAAGTACTGAAAACCACCTCTGGCAATTGAACTCATTGGTCCACATACATCTGTGTGTATAAGTCCCAACAAGTCAGTCGCCCTCTCACTTTGACCAGTGAAGGGTGCTTTGGTCATCTTCCCAAACAAACAAGATTCGCATGTGTCAAGTGATTCAAAATCAAATGAGCTTAGTAAACCATCTTTATGGAGTTTTTCAATGCGTTTCTCATTTATATGACCTAAGCGACAATGCCAAATAAAAGTGGGACTTAGATCATTATGACGAGCCCTTTTGGTATTAATGTTACAAACAGTTTTATCCTCAAGATCAAGAACATATAATCCATTCACCAATGGACATTGAGCATAGAATATTATTGTAATAAATAGAACAACATTTGTTCTTTATTACAATCTCATAACCATCAACTTCTTCTAAACACGAAGAAGAGATAATATTCTTGCTCAAAGTAGGAATGCAATAACAATTATTCAATTCCAAAACTAATCCTAAGGGTAATGACAAGTGGTAAGTTCCGACAGCTATGACCGCAACCTTTGCTCCATTGCCAACACGAACATCCAACTCGCCTTTTGCAAATCTTCTAGTCTCACTTAGACCCTGCAATGATTTGCAAGTGTGAATCATCGATCCGGTATCAAATACCCATGATTCACTAGAAGATAATGCAATGTTAATTTCTATAACATTTATACCTGAAGCGGAAGTCTCACTTCCCTTCTTCTTCTTCATATCCTCCAAGTACTTCTTGCAGTTCCTAGACCAGTGTCCCTTACCATGACAGTGAAAGCATTCATCATCAGGAGAAGGGCCAGATTTGCCCTTTGGCTTAGACTTTGAGCTTGAGGGCTCATCGGGAACCTTTCCCTTGCCTTTGCCTTTAGGATGCGTCACACGCTTCCTCTTTTTATTCTCCTTTTGTACCATCATCACATGATTGGCATTTTTCTTAATGCTTTCTTCGGCTGTTTTAAGCATCCCATGCAATTCAGCCAAAGTTTTCTCCATGCCATTCATTTGAAAATTCAATATGAATGGCTCGTAGCTCGGTGGGAGCGACTGGAGAACAACGTCAATAGCCAGATCATCCTTGAGTTCAGAACCAAGTTTGCCCAAAGTTTCAATGTAACCAATCATCTTGATTACATGAGGGCTGACCGGGCTACCCTCCGCCAGCTTGCATGAGAACAAGGACTTTGAGATATTGTATCTTTCAGTTCTTGCTTGATTCTCAAACATTCCACGCAGTCCCTCAATCATAGAATAAGCATCTGTATGCTCATACTGTTTTTGTAGATCAGGGGACATAGTGGCAAGCATGAGGCAGCTTACATTAAGCGCATCATCGCAGTGCTTCGTATAAGCTCTACGTGCTGCATTAGTTGCATCAGCTGGGAGGTCATCAGGGTAAGGCTGCAGAAGAACGTACTCGGTTTTCTCTTGCCTGAGAACGATTCTCAGGTTGCGGTACCAATCGATAAAGTTAGCTCCATTGAGCTTTTCCTTTTCAAGCACAGATCGCAAATTGAAACCGGAATTGTTACTAGCAGACATGATCTACAATAGAAAATAAATATGCAAGGTTTAGCACTATGTTATGTACCAATCTTCTATTAACAGTTTAATAAAAGATATTACCACTATATTATCATCGTCTTCCCTCTAACGATATATAGTGGTTCAAGATCCATATTCACTAATTCCTAGTGAGCTTTGGCTTCACGGCTAGGAAAATAGTGACATAGGTAAACAACAATTGTTAATCATATCCCTATATGACTCTTGTTTGTTGGGTGACATCCAATGCCCCGGCTCCCAACTCTATGCCATAAAGCCCAAAACCGTTTTGATAGCTTTGTTGAGTAAACCAACACTATGCATGTGAATGTCCAACATTCACCCTATGAATTATGATAGATGATGGTACTTTGCTTTGGCAAACCTACCACACAACGATCAAAATAACATAGGTGCAGCTATTGGTAAATGGCATCAAATGCTCAACTTTTGTGAGGGAAGCTATTCTATCATGACAAAACATCCACCATATGAAGAGCATGAAAAGAAAGTAATAAGCATCACAGGCATATGATAATATCACATTGTGAATAGTATGGCCTTTAGAATCATAATGGTCTCCATCGCCATGGTTCCATTAAGATCTGAGCTGCCATGCTTCCTTCTTGTGGTGATCTTCATCTCCACCATGCTTGAGGACATCTCCATGACAATAAAAGAAGCTAATACAATTAATAGCTATCAAATAAATTACAAGAGAGATCAAGCATCACAGGTCGACACACAGGTCGTTATACAATTATGTGACAACCTCAACCCGGTTGTGTTAATTTTGCAGCACGCAGGCCGCACGAATATTACACACAGATTATCACATCACATTAGGCCATACCATTCACATCATTCCCTGCAAAACGAGTTAAGCGTAGAACGGTTTCTAGCGCAAAACGATATTATGTAATCGCTATAGCAGACAGCAAAACGGCGGTCCCGCGGGTTTCAGGGCAGCGCCCTGAACACCAAACGGAATTACATAGATCACATCTATGAAATCACTATGAAAATCTCATCGGATTGATCAAATCATCCCGAATCCGAGACATTCAGAATGTCTCAAATTTTCAATGTGATCGGTTATTCATGAGTAGATCGCGACTCATGACCGTGGTCTGTTGGCTCAATCTGTTAGCTATGTACGCGATTAGTCCCGATGGTGATTCCAGCCGGTAGGGACAGGTTGCGCACACAGCAGAGAAGGAGCACGAACTGACCCTTTAGTCATATACGATCGCAATCTACTCTAACCAATTCCAAACCCCAAAAACCGTGCGAAAAATTCATCGTATGAACATGTCTGCAGTAGATCCAGACCAAAAACTATGCAAGTCGGCTCTGATGCCACTGTTAGGAAATCAGCGGAAAGCTACTCTAGCAACTCTACCGCATCACCCAGGAAACATGCGAGTACAGCGGTCATGGATCGTTACCACTAGATGCGCAGCGCAGCGGAACGTTGATGCGCGTCGGTGTAAGGGAAGTAAACGATCTCGTTCGTCTTCTCCTCGTGCTCGTCACAGCAGCAGGTAGACGATCACGATCGTCGTAGCCGATCAGCGCAGCAGTAGCAGCAACGCCTCCACGGAGTCCACACGTACGGAGAGGAACGCCGTGCACCGGTGTGCTAGCACCGCGTGCGCGGTAAGGGTCTCGGCGTGAGGCCTGCGAGGGGTGGCGGCTAGGGCTGTCACGTGGTGGGATGATTAGCCCCAAACCCTACCTCTCATATTTATAGGCGTACTAATGGGCTTTTAGGTCGCAGGCCCATTAGTACCCTAATTGCTTATGGATCAAATATCCAATAGGCCTGAACCCGAATTGTTATGATTGCCTCTTGGGCACATCACCAACACGAGGCCCAGCATGAAAAAGCATGGCCCGAGCATGAGCTCGACCCGAAATGAATAGTGCTGGGTCTGGGCCGCATGTTTAGCACGACGACACGGCCCGGCTCGGCACGAATAACGGACCGGGCCAGTTCGTGCTGGGCTCCGTTCGGCCAGGACATAACGGGCTCGTGTCGGGCGGCCCATTTGGGGAACTATACCCCCGTGTACGAAACGGAGCTCTGTTTTTGCATCCAATGCAGCTCGCCGTTGCTATTGCGCCTGCTCTCCTGTCGCCATTGTGAACGTTTCCGACCCGTTGCCGTCCTTCCCGTTTCCGACTCCTGTAGGCGCCGCCGACAGTGACACAGTGACAGGTAGTAGCGAGGTGCGCGATCGATCCGATCGAACGTTTGCGCGCTGTTCTGTTGTTCCGAGAGTGACGCGGATTCGTGTTCCCTGGCTTCGTTCCTTCGCGCGGTGGACGTCACGTCGCGTGTGCATCCAAACCATGCACTCGACACCCACGGTATCAGAGCCAGCAGGTCTCCTTGTCTCATCGCCGTTCGACCGCGACACCGCCAGGATCATTCGATTCGATGTGGAGTGGAGGTCCCAGCGCGCGAGACCATGCACGCATGTTCCGGTGCCTCCTCTAGCTAGGTCCACCTAACACCCAAAAAATTGTAAAAAAATAAATAAAATATAGTACAATTGTGTGTGCATTTTTGTGTAAATTTTTGAATTCAAACTAGTAGCATATGTTGAAGTTTGAATTTGAAATCAAATCAAAAGAAAAGAAAAAGAAAAAGAATAAAAACCCCTATTGGGCCAAAACTCCCATCCTAGGGTCAATTTAATAAAAAATAAGGACATATTCGTAATTTAATTCAAAAGTACAGGGATCTATCTGCAAATTTGGTTTTTCTATTTCTTTTCTTATTTATTTTTCAATTGCATAAGGCATGGAATAAGTCTACGGAGCCGTGGACCAAGGGAAAAGAGGACGGATCCATGTCCACCGTGGACCGGAGTCCATACCCCTTGGGGTATTTTAATCTGAGTCATCCATTGAAGATCCAATGGCTAGGAAGCAAAAGAAACCATGTGCTTCTTCTACCTCTGGCCAGAATGGCTATGACGCCATGGCCGCCGGCCATAGCCCATGGGAGCATGCAATGCAAGCGGAAAAATGCCTAAACTATTCCTTGGCTACCAAAATTGAAGGAGGAGATCGCCTAGAACTCACCTAGCAAGGTTGCAGGCACTGAAACAGCGCGGGAAGTGGTCTGTGACGGCAAGGTTGCGGCGGGAGGCATCGGGTGTCGTCGGGTGCACATCACAGTGGCATTCCTTCAGCACCATCTTGCCCGGGAGGCGTTCTAGAGCACGACGAGCATGTGAGGCACGACAAAATGAAGAAATAGCGAGCGAATCACCGAAAACGACGACACCAATGGTGGTGTCTAGGTTTCGGGGTGGAGAGAATGTGGGCGCGAGGAGCGATCGAGTATTTGAAGGGGAAACGGTTGCTTGGTGTTGTGCGATTGCCATGGAACGTGGGTGATGAGGGAAGGGGCAAGAGATGGGTGTGAATCGGCGCGGCGGTTGTCGGAGCATGGCTCGCACGCCAACTGCTCGATAGAATGTTTCCATGGTGCTGGGTGATGGTTGGAGGAGGGAGAAGATGACAAGTCGGGCCCGCATGGCAGTGGGAAGGAGAGAGAGGTAAGGGGAAAATAACTGGTGTCACAATTCTACCCCCCTTAAATGGAATCTCGCCCCGAGATTCTAGAGGGTTCGACTAAGATGAAGATTTAAGTTTTTGTTAATCGAATGTTACTCCATAAAAAGTATTTTCTATGATTCTATTATTTTATTTGGTCTTGAAGTCTTTATTCTAGAATTCTTCAAAGTTTAATATCTCACAGAATGCAAGAATAAAAACATGATGATTGTCGGTACCCTGAGTACCGTATACCCCTTGAGATTGCAAAGATCTCAAGGAAATGTCACCTACTTGATTTGAAGACCTTCGGAGGCCCACATGTCAGACATAATCGGACCCGCTTTTCCAACATGGTTAGTCCCAGCGTCGCCACGTGTACCATCAAACCAGAGCTACCGCCCACAAGGGGGAAGCTCCGTGCTATGTACCATAACGGCACCCCCGGACCTAACCCCAGACCGAGGGAAGCTCCAGAACTGACACGTGTCTGGTGGCACCGGACCTATCTGTTCTCCACAGTATGCTCCGGAGCTGCCACGTGTCCAACCGTCGGATCTTCAGCCTCAAACCTCCGAAAGACTTCACAACGGCACCGGATCTTCAATGGGGAATCAAGGACTTCAAAACCTCATTAAGTGTCATTAATACTATGTTACTGACACACGATCAGACGATCTTAATTGCCAGTAACGGTGCTGTCAAAGCCCATAACTCGGTCATTAAGGGTAACTAAGCGCATCAAATGTTTTTAATACTAGTAACCGCCGGGGCCACATGTCGGGCCAGGCCAACTTGTAACGGCCTGTCCTTATACTATAAAGGACAGGCCAACGATACATAGAGAGAGGACTGATCTGACCTGCTCTGATCTGATCTGGTATAATCGGCTCACACGCGCACTCAACTCACCTGAGTTGAGTTCATACATCCAATACAACACCAACACATCCCGTGGAGTAGGGTATTACGCTCAGGCGGCCCGAAACACGTAAACCTTTGTGTCTTCTGTGTCATTTTATATTTCACCTTCTTGAATCTCCGCGCGCCCGCACCGAATTTCAAACTCCGCAAACACTTTAGTAGTGTAGGGAGATCTGCCGGATCAAAACCACCAACAGTTGGCGCGCCAGGTAGGGGGCGCCTGAGATTCAAGAATGGTGAACTCAGGTGTTAAATCATCCAATGGTCATCCCGCAGTTCAAGCTGCTGGGGGCAATCCCTCCAATATGCAGCCACCAGCAGGAACTTCAGTTCCAGCAGGAGTCACACTTCCACCACCGCCGCCTCCACCAGCAAATCAAGCTGGGCAGCGCGATGGTGCACTGGCATCAATCACTGCGTCGACGAATCATGACAACCCGAAACACGCGCTCCATGCAGTACGTGCTCTCCTTCAGCGCCCACCACCTCAGGACACATCCCGGGATGCAATGGAGCAGTGGAGAGCCGATGTGCAACACTTGGTTGCAGTAGCAGTCGACCGCATCAGTAACCAGGGTCCTCCTCCTTCAGAACAAACCCCTTCGCAGCGACGGACCTTGTCTGGCAGACTTGGTCCGCACGTTTCCAACAACAGGAGACGTGCTGCGTCACAGCAAGTGACGTCGTTGCCCTCCGGGGCGCGACGCACTCACACAGTATCAAGGCTTTCAACTCATGACCTCCGGGCGGAGCTTGATCGCTGATACCGTCAACAAGACGACCGAGTTCATATCGAGCGTGCTCGTGAAAGACGAGAAGCTCAGGACATTCCTGCTCCTGAAGGAGTAGGAGGAGACTGTTCAGCCCTGGCCATGCATCTGCGTATGATCAGGTGGCCACAGAAATTCCGGCCTCACCTGCCGGAGAAGTTTGACGGGACCGTTAATCCCGTCGAATTTCTTCAGATCTACTCCACTGCAATCCTGACAGCTGAAGGAAATGAGGCCGTAATGGCCAACTATTTTCCAGTGGCTTTAACTGGGACCTCCCGGTCCTGGTTTATGAGCCTTCCACCCAACTCCATCAACAGTTGGGAGGAGTTGTGCCGGCAGTTCACCGCCAACTTCGAGAGTTCATACACCCGACCAGGCACCGAACTGCACCTTTTTGCAGTCGTGCAAAAAGGGGGAGAATTCGTGCGATCATTCATCCAGAGATTCTCTCAGGTACGAAATACTATCCCTTCTATCTCTAGCGCTTCTGTCATTGTGGCATTTAGACAGGGCGTACGGGATAAGAAGATGTTGGAGAAACTGGCGATCAAGGAGATCACCAGTGTCACGGAACTCTTCAGCTTGGCTGACAAATGTGCCAGAGCTGCAGAGGGCCGTGAAATGCACTCCAAACCCCCTCCGGAGGATCACAAGAAATCCTCCAAAGGCGAAGCCACTACCTCCGGGAGTGGCAAGAAGAAGAAAAAGACAAACGGCAAGAAGAAGCCGTCGGCCGGCGCATCTAATGCTGCAGCTGCTGCAGCTCCGGGTGGCTGGGGGCCACGCCCCGAGAAGCGACCTCGACTGTCTTCTGAAGATGATGGCAAACCCAAGGTGTGGTGTCCAATTCATAAGACGGATAGCCACAGTTTGGAAGACTGCCGGGAGGTCCAAAACCTTGCCGAGCGCTACAACAAGCGTTGGGAAGAAGTTCCTTTCCGACAGAGTGAAGGAAAACAAAAAGTTGACGAAGCTCCGACTGAAGAGGAGTTAGGTTTTCAGGATCCTAAAAGGGTCCTGAAGGCCATCTACACCTCCATCGACGACGATTCTGATGTCTCTGACAACGAACGTTGGAAGACCATGAACACCATTTTTGGTGGATCATGGGACATCACCTCCCACCGCATCCTCAAGACAATGCGTCGGGACATGGCCGTTGTAGCTCCTACAGTCAGGGCGGAGCCTCATCGGAAGTGGATGGACACAGCCATCACTTTTGATGCTTCGGACTGCCCCGAAGCATGGTTGGAGCAGGCCAGTTACCTTTGATGGTATCTCCTACCATCAATAACATTCAGCTCCACCATGTTATGGTAGACGGAGGTTCGGGGCTGAACCTCATAAGCTTCAGATCCGACCTTCGGATCTTCATCCCTCCCGACCTTTCTCCGGAGTAGGTCCGGGAGCCATTACCCCACTCGATGCTATTACACTCCCCGTTACCTTCGGGGCGCGGGAGAAGTATTGCACTGAAAAGTTGGTCTTTGACGTTGCTCAGATCAACTTACCATTCAACGCCATCTTGGGTAGACCTGCCTTGTACAAATTCATGGGAGCTGCACATTATGGCTACCTAGTGTTAAAGATGCCAACACCAGTAGGCGTTCTCCGGATCCGCGGAGATCGCACTGCCGGAGTAACTGCTCTAGAAGAACTTCATGCGCTTACTACGGCGCAAGAGGAGGACTCCAGGTAGGAGCAAGCTCCAAAACCCCCGAGCATTCGTCAACGAGGCTCAACTTCTGCACCTCGAGTGCAGCCAAGCGGCGACACCGACATTCCTGTCAAAGTTGTCCAAATCGGTTCTGATGCCGCTCAGACCACCCGTATATCGGGAGGACTGAATGACAAATAGGAACTCGCGTTCATCTCTTTCCTCCGGGCTAATGTCAATGTGTTTGTCTGGCAACCGTCACAAATGCCTGGGATCCCCAGGGAAGTGATTGAGCACAATCTGAAGATCTACCCTGACGCCCGGCCCGTGCATCAGAAGCCTTGAAAGCAATCTGTGGAGCGACAGAACTTCATTCGACAAGAAGTGAAGAAGTTGCTCGAAGCTGGATTCATCCGAGAAGTCTTCCATCCAAAATGGCTAGCAAACCCAATCTTTGTGCCTAAGGCCGGCGGGAAGCTTCGGATGTGTATTGACTACACAACACTAAATAAGACATGTCCAAAAGATCCATTCCCACTACCTAAAATAGATCAGATAGTGGATTCCACCTCCGGGTGTGAATTACTGTGTTTCCTAGACGCATATTCTGGGTATCATCAAATCAGAATGTCTAGGGAAGATGAAGAGCATACTTCTTTCATCACAGTAGATGGATTGTACTGTTATACAGCCATGCCATTTGGTGTCAAGAATGCAGCTTCAACCTTTGTACGAGCTATGTACAAAACTTTTGAAGAACTCATTAGAGACATAGTGGAAGTGTACGTCGATGACATCGTGGTCAAGGTCAAGAACAAGGAATCACTCCTTGACACCTTACAGGCTGTCTTCGACAAGTTGCGGGTCACCCGCACAAAGCTAAACCCAAACAAGTGTGTCTTCGGGGTAAGCTCCGGAAAACTTCTTGGTTTCCTGGTAAGTCACCAGGGCATAGAGGCTAATCCGGCGAAGATCAAAGCCATTGAAGACATGCGGCCACCAGCCCGCGTCAAGGATGTCCAAAAGGTGACTGGATGTCTAGCAGCCCTCAGCCGGTTCATTTCAAGACTGACAGAACGGGCACTTCCCTTATTCAAGTTATTGAGGAAGTCCGGACCATTTCAATGGTCTGAAGAAGCAGAAAAGGCGTTCCAGGAACTAAAAAAACTGAATGTAGGCCTAGGGGGGGGGGGGTGAATAGGCCTTCTTGAATTTTCTCGGTTCCTGTAGCACTTCAACAACAAGGTCAAAACCAGATATATCGGACTAGTCCGGTAAAGTGCAGACTAGTCCGGATTTCACGGACTAGGTTGATCAAGTTAGGTCAATTTGATTGTTTCGTTGACGTTTGCAGCGGAAATATAAACTTCAATAACAGTTCAATGATTGTATGTCAAGTTCTATTGCAAGTATGATTCTTGTTCAACTATTTAACTTAAATTCAACAAGATGAATCAAACCCTAGATAATGTTGATCAACTAGAATGATGAACACAAACGAACAAGACACAATATTTATCCCGTGGTTCAGTTACCACGAAGGCAACCTACGTCCACGTTGAGGAGCCCACAAAAGGACCGGGTCTTCACCAACCCTTCCCTCGTCGGATCGCCACGAAGGCCAATCCTCTTCCACTAAACACACAGGGGTAAATCACAAGTTGAAGGGGCGATCTCACAAGTTGAGAGCTCCCTTGATTACCAGTTTCAAGACCACCAATAACACACTTCGAAATATACAAATTGAGATGCAAGAGTGTGTTAGAGATTCAAACCAATAGCTCAATTGTGTGCCAAGTGCCTCTCCAATGATCTACAAGTGATCTTCAATGGATTGATTGATTTTGCACTTAATTTCGTGGAGAGAGACGGTTTTTGAGTCTCTTGGGAGGTGTGACGGCGCTAGGGTTCGAGAGTTGGTGAAAGTGGGCCGTGCACCTCTATTTATATGGGGTTTCTAGAAGTTACCGTTAGGGTTCAGAAAGATCGGACTAGTCCGAGGTGGTGACCGGACTAGTCCGGTGTGCTGTGTGAAGCAAACCCTAAGTGTCCAGGAATCTCGGACTAGTCCGGTTCAAAACGGACTTGTACGATTTCGCTACTGGAAAGCTTCGGACTAGTCCGATTGTCATCGGACTTGTCCGGACACATGAAAGCCTAAGTGTTTAGGATGACAAGTCCGCACTTGGAGGACTTGTCCGATTTAGATCAGGGTGTATATCGGACTAGTCCGTGTAAACACCAGACTTGTCCGAAGTGGATCAGAAAGTATATCGGACTAGTCCGGGTCACAACGGACTTGTCCGATTTTGTGAGACTTGTGCATTGTTTTGAGGACTAGTCCGCACTGGGGAGGACTAGTCCGAAGTGGAACAGAAAGATATCGGACTAGTCCGGTGATGATCGGACTTGTCCGATCTGGTGCAGAATGGGAAATCGGACTAGTCTGGCTGATATCGGACTAGTCCGGTCCTGTATAGCTTTGTGCATTGTGTGTGTGTGATTAAATGAGATTGAGCTCTTGGGTGTGTTTCCTTAACACACTCCATGCATACTAAACTACTAATTTCTTCTCCTTGAGCTCAAATTCATTTTCCTTCTCAGTTTCCCTCTTTTTGGTACTTTGCTCATTTTTCATCATTTTCCTGCATTCATCTCAACAAAAGGATTAGGATCCCAATTGCTTATCATAAATCATCCAAAACCCACAAGGGAGTCCTAGATGCACTTTCAATCTCCCCCTTTTTGGTGATTGATGACAACCAATTGAGATTTCACAAAATGAGGTATAAAATGAGATTCTCATAAAGTATGCACATATGACTCAAAAATTCATCAAGCAACAAGATAATTATTCATATGTGCATTCTTTATGGTGGGATGCATACTAACAGCATGAATGCATTAAGAATGACAGAATTTGCATTGATCAACTAATATCAAGTGAATATGGCATTTCAGGGACAAAAATTCAGATTTCATCACACACTTGCAAATTATTTGAGCAATTCATAACAGGACCAAACATGATATGAAAATAGAGTTAAGCAAATGCAATCACAATTAAAAAAAAGAGAGCCCTCTCCTCGCATCCTATGCAGCTAAAGCTAAGACTAGAGACTCCCCCTCAATCTCTCCCCCTTTGGCATCAAGACACCAAAAAGAGAGAGAGGAAGGTCCTAGGGCTTCACTCTTCGCTGTCAGTCCTCTCGTCGTCTTCATCGTCTTCCTCGCTTTCCGCTTGACGAGGTTGAGAGGTAGGAGGAGGAGCGGAGCTGCTCGAGCCCCCAATGCCAAAATAGGCAAGCTCGGAGGGAGTCAAGGGGCTGAGCTCGGTGATGTCCAGATCAGAATCTTCAGAAAGTACTGGAGATCCAATTGGGTTGATCTCCAGTTTCTCACTCAGCTGCTTCACATTGGCTTTTATGTATCTCATGTTCTCCTTCCTCTTCTGATTTAGCTTGTGAAGCTTCACTTCAGTTTTCTTGCATGAGGAGAAAATTGCAGCCAAGTACTTGAGGATCCCACTGGCGGATCCTTTCTGAGGGGCTTCCCTGGAGGGGGGAGTAGCCCTAGCAGCTTCTTCTTGCCTTGCCGGTGCCTCGGGGCTTGAGGACGGCGATGGAGCAGCCTGGACACTCACTGACTGAGGCTTCTGAGGCCTCAGTGGAGTGTGCTCCACATCCTTCACAAACTCGATTCCTGTGACTTTCTCAATCATGAACATCAAGTAAGGGGCATAGCCACAGGATCGGTTGGGGGTACTTGAGATATTGACCATATCATTCCAAATATAGTCTGCAACATCGAATTGCCTTTTCTTGCTAATGACCCTCATCAGGGTCCGGAGGTAGCCTTGCACACTCCCTGCATCCCCATCCTTGGGGGCAATCGTCTTTCCGAGGACTCTGTTGAGGACCACAAAGAAAGGCTTCATATTCTTTGTGGAGGGAGGGACATACTTGGAGGTGGGCTCATACATGAACTTCATTCCATCCCTCTCAATGACCCCAATGTTGTGGATAATGAGTTGGTCATGTCCTTCAGAGTCAAGGTGCAGCAGGCGGGCAAACTCTTCCTGAGTAATAGAATACTTGGATCCATGAGTCATCCAAGTCACACTTTCTTCGTCTTCACTTGAGAAGTGGCACGTTGCATAGAATTGTGCAATCACTTCATCATTCCAATTATATCTGAAGGCAAACAGATCCTTCATCCCATGTCTCTCTGCAGCTGCTATCACTTCATCAAAAGCTGCACATTTCCTCTTCTCAAGGTGAGCCCAGTCAATCCATTGACTGCGTACCACCGGGGTCTTCATCGGCAAATAGACCAGCTTGTAGAAATCAGCATGGAAATTTGACCAAAACCTGCCATCAGCTGCTTGCTTGGGCCTTGCATAGCAATCAACACTTCTCAACTTCATTGCCACATCGCTGCCCTTGCCATTGAATCTTTCCTCATTGGGGTCCCGGACCCCTTCTCTGGGAGTATGCAGCTTTAGGGGCCCAACAGGCCCTGTGGCAACCCCCTTGCCCTTCCCTTTAGCTTGGCGAAGGCCACTTGAAGGAGGAGCAGCCTTCGAGGCGGGCTTCTTGGCACACACCTTCCTCCGAACCTGGGGAGGTGAGGGAGCAGGCTCGGAGGGTCTCTCTTGGCGTTTCTTGCCAAGACCCGCCGATGACCGAGGTGCCACCTCGTGGTCCAACTCGGCCTCGAAATCGGAGATTTCGTTGTCTGAGCTCGACATGATCTGAGAATGAGTGATCAAGAGAAAGGATAAGTTATACAAGGTATTGGTGAGGTAATATGACAATGGAATGCATTAGGGAATTAAAGAATTAGGTTTTGGTTCAGAAACAACGGACTTGTCCGGTGCACAGGCACGGACTAGTCCGGGGGACCGGACTTGTCCGTACCTGGACCGGACTAGTCCGGTGTTCATCCGCAAAAACCTAACAGACTGGACAAAAATTGATCCCTAAGGTAAAACTAGTCTAGCATACACATAGTACATCAACTAGACATGTAACTAGTGAAGAATGCTAGGCCAAACGATAAGCAATAGAGAAATTTGTGATTTCTTAGGGTTTTGAAGAGTATTTACCAAGAAATCAAAGGAAGCTTGAGATTTTGGGGGTTGGAGGCCGGACTTGTCCGCTAACTTCAATCCCCGAGTCTTCAAGCTTGATCTCCGCCCAAGATTGAGGCTTTTCGACGGAGGAATCAAGGATTCGCCTTGGGAGCTCGAGCGCAAGAGAGAGAAAGCTTGGGGGCGAGTGTGGGGTGAAGGGATTAGGGTTTAGTGGCGGCTAGGGTTATGGACACAAAAAATCGGACAAGTCCGGACATGACCGGACTAGTCCGAAGTCCTCCAGAGACCTATGTCAGACTAGTCCGTGGTCTGTCGGACTAGTCCGGCCTAACCGGCACACTGCGGACTAGTCTGCAATGGCGGACTAGTCCGGGTAACCACAGACTTGTCCGTGGTCACCAGGAGAGAATTGCATAGCCCATTCATATATATTTGAAGGTCCAATAATTGAGAGTAGAGAGGCAAAACAATTCAAATAATCTTGATGAATTTGACCAGGAAGCAAACAACAATCATACTATGATCAAAAATTCATCAAGATCTAATAATTGACATAGTTTTTCGAGAGATAAATGGGGAGGGTTAATTTTCACAATTCAATCAATATTTTGAAGCAATCATACAGGTATGCAACTTTTCAAGCCACACTCCGAGAATCAAGAATGTTTAGCTCATTTCGGAGTTTGCAAAAACGTTTTTCATCAAGTGGCTTGGTGAATATGTCGACCAATTGTTTTTGGGTGTTGACATGAGAGATGGATATGTCTCCTTTCATGGAATAGTCTCTCAAGAAATGGTGTCTTATGTCAATGTGTTTAGTTCTAGAGTGCTCAACTGGATTGTGGGCTATTTTAATGGCACTCTCATTATCACAAAGAAGAGGAATACGGTTCATATTGTAACCGTAATCCCTTAGAGTTTGTCGCATCCAAAGGAGTTGTGCACAACAACTCCCGGCTGCAACATACTCCGCTTCGGCTGTGGATAATGCAATGGAATTCTGTTTCTTGGATGACCAAGAAACTAAGGATCTTCCTAGGAATTGGCAAGTGCCGGAAGTGCTTTTTCTATCAACTTTGCACCCGGCATAATCTGCATCGGAATACCCAATGAGATTGAATTTTGAGCCTTTTGGGTACCAAAGACCAAGATTGGGTGTGTGAACTAAATATCTTAGGATTCTCTTTACGGCTGTCAAATGACATTCCTTAGGGTTGGCTTGAAATCTTGCACACAAACATACACTCAACATAATATCTGGCCTAGATGCACATAAGTAAAGTAAAGATCCAATCATGGAGCGATATACCTTTTGGTCGACGCTCGGTCCATCTTCATTGAGATCCAAGTGACCATTCGTTGCCATGGGAGTCTTTATGGGCTTTGCCTTGTCCATGCCAAACTTCTTGAGGATGTCCTGTGTGTACTTGGTTTGGCTTATGAATGTTCCTTCCCTTTGTTGCCGCACTTGGAATCCCAAGAAGTACTTCAATTCTCCCATCATTGACATTTCAAATCTGTCTGTCATAATTTTACTAAACTCTTCACAGAAAGATTGGTTAGTTGATCCAAAAATTATATCATCAACATAGATTTGGCAAATAAAAAGATCATTATCCAGATTTTTCGTGAATAGTGTATAATCTACTTTGCCAATTTGAAAGCCATTATCAATTAAAAAATCTCTAAGACACTCATACCAAGCTCTAGGAGCTTGTTTGAGGCCATAGAGAGCCTTACGCAGTTTGTACACGTGGTCGGGGAACTCTTCGTCTTCAAATCCGGGTGGTTGCTCCACGTACACCTCTTCCTTGATCGGTCCGTTGAGGAAGACGCTTTTCACGTCCATTTGATACAGCTTGAAATCATGGTGAGTAGCATATGCAAGTAATATTCTAATTGATTCAAGCCTAGCTACTGGAGCAAAGGTTTCATCGAAATCCAAACCTTCGACTTGTGAGTAACCTTTGGCCACAAGTCGTGCCTTGTTTCTTGTCACCACTCTGTGTTCGTCTTGCTTGTTGCGGAAGACCCACTTGGTGCCCACAATATTTGCATTGGGTCTTTCCACAAGTTCCCAAACCTCGTTTCTCTTGAAATTGTTCAACTCTTCTTGCATTGCCACCACCCAGTCCGGATCCTTCAATGCATCCTCAGTCCTTCGGGGTTCCAAAAAGGAGACAAACGAGTAATGTTCACAAAAATTTGCTATACGAGATCTAGTGGTTACTCCCTTTTGGATGTCGCCGATGATGTTGTCGATTGGATGATCCCTTTGAATGCATTGGTGTACTCTTGGGTGTGGCACTTGGGGGGTCGTATGTTGGTGATCATCTTCTTCTCCCCCTGAGTTGTTGTCCTCGTTGATTTGTTGATCATGTTCATATTCCTGTGATTTGTCTTGTATTGAGGCTCCCCCTGAATTGTTGATCTCCTCTTGTGGTTCACTTTCCTCTTGTATTTGTGACGATGACTCTTGTGGTCGTACTTTGCCTAGAGCCATCCTCTTCAATGCTTGATAGGGAGCTTCCTCTTTTCCTAATTCACATTGATCAACTTGCTCCGGTGAGTAGCTCATAGGGAGTCTTCTTTAGTAGTCGATGAAGGTAGAGTCGATTTGTGGCATGGCAAGCGGTGTTGATTGCTTCTGCCCAAAATTGATCCGAAGTCTTGTATTCATCGAGCATTGTTCTTGCCATCTCTATGAGCGTTCGGTTCTTCCTTTCGGCAACTCCGTTTTGCTGTGGAGAGTATGGTGCTGAGAATTCATGCTTGATTCCTTCCTCATCAAGGTATTCCTCCACTTGTATGTTCTTGAACTCCGTGTCGTTGTCACTCCGAATACTCTTGATTGATAGTGAGAACTCGTTTTGCGCTCGCTTGAAGAATTTCTTGAGTGTTCCTTGTGTTTCTGACTTGTCATGCAAAAAGAACACCCAAGTGAACCGGGAAAAATCATCAATAATAACTAGACCGTATTTGTTACCGCCGATGCTTATGTAAGCAATTGGACCAAACAAGTCCATATGAAGTAGTTCGAGCGGTCTTGTCGTGGTCATGATGTTCTTCGCAGGATGTTGTGCTCCAACTTGCTTTCCTGCTTGGCACGTGCTACAAGGCCTGTCTTTCTCAAACACAACATCTTTCAAACCTCGGATGTGATCGCCCTTGAGGAGTTTTTGAAGGTTCCTCATACCAACATGTGCTAGCCGTCTATGCCACAGCCAACCCATGTTGGTTTTTGCAATCAAGCATGTGTCGAGTTCGGCTTTATCCTTGTTGAAGTCAACAAGGTAAAGCTTTCCCTTTAACATACCCTTGAATGCAACGGAACCATCACTTCTCCTTGAGACGGTCACACCCTCGTTAGTAAACAGGCAATTATAACCTTTGTCACATAACTGAGATATGGACAGCAGGTTATAATCTAAAGATTCAACGTGTAAAACATGCGAAAGAGTATGTTCAGAGGATATTGCTATTTTACCGGTACCGAGGACCCTTCCTTGACTGTTATCCCCAAAGTAGATGCCTTCGTTTGGGTCCTGGTTCACTTCATACTCCACAAACATCCTCCTTTCTCCGGTCATGTGGTTGGTGCATCCACTGTCTAGCACCCATTTGGATCCACCGGAGGAGTAGGCCTTGCGTTTACCTTCCTTGGCCATGAGGCAAGTTCCACTTGCTTTCTTTGCAACGAGCGTGGGGAAGAGTGTGGGTTTCTTGGACTTGCTTTCAATGGCTATGCTAGCCATTTCTTCTTCATCGGACGATGAGGACTCATCGTTTGAGTCCCACTCCTTTCCGATGTGTGCTTGTTCAGCTTGTTTCTTCTTCTTGAAGAATTTCTTCGGTTGAGGCTTGGACTCTTTACTCTTCTTCTTGTTGTCCTCATATGGGCAATCAACTATAAAGTGATTGTACTCACCACAATTATAGCATGCCCGCCTCATCTTCGGCTTTGTCTTCTCCTTGTATTTTCCTTCACTCGATTTTGTTCCTTGTCTTTTCTTCATAATTCTTTTGAACTTCTTCATGAACAAAATCATATCTTCTTCGTCCAGCTCGCTGCTTTCATCATCGTTGTCCTCCTCAAGCTGTGCTTCTTTTGCTTCTTTGGATAGAGGCTTGAGTGAGGACTTTAAGGCAACTCCCTTCTTCTTGGCCGATGTGAGGTCGGCTATTTCTTTGACGTGCTTGGCTTGCTTCTCCATCATCTCAAAGTTGATGATTTTGCCAAGCAGTTCATCCGGAGTCATTTTCTTGTACCCGGGACTTTCTCGGATCATAGAGCAAAGTGTGACGTTGCGAGGCATAAAGGCTCTAAGGATGAGCTTTACAACCTCGTGGTCATTCCACTTTTTGCTACCATATGATCGAACCTTGTTCACAAGAGTCTTCAGTCTGTTGTACATGTCCTGGGGAGACTCATCTTCCTCAATCGCGAACCTTCCCAGTTCGCCTTCAATCATCTCAATCTTTGCCTCCCGCACATGCCTGTCACCTTCATGTGCTGTCTGTAGTGTGTCCTAGATTTCTTTGGCAATCTCCAATCCGTCCACCTTTGTGAATTCATCTCTACTTAGAGATGAGGTGATAACGGCTGCGGCTTGGGCATTCCTGTGGATGGCTTGCTCTTGACTTGGTGTGAGTTCTTCATCGTCATCAGGGATGTTTATTCCTGTGCACACAATATGCCATAAACTTGGGTTAAGGGAAATCAGGTGCATCTTCATATTTTGCCTCCACATGGAGTAATCACTCCCATCGAAGTGTGGGGCTTTTCCGAGAGGAATAGATAGATAATGACTGCTGTTAGAATTTAAATGGTCATAATTAAAAGGATATCGGGAGTAGTCGGTGTGACTACTCCCCTTCTTCTTTTCTTCAACTTTAGCTTTCCCTTTGGAAAGTGCTTTCTTTCGGAGCAGTGCTTTCAGCTCCAATGTCTCCTCATCATCATCATCGAAGTCTTGAATGGCTTCGAGATACTTTTCAAGCTTTTGGTGCTTGTCATTGTTCATTCCTTCCTGGTTGTTGATTTTCTGGACTTCCTTCATGTCCGACATGATCTCTTCGAGTGGTTGCACTCTTTCCTGAAGAACCGGCTCTGATACCAATTAAATGTAGGCCTAGAGGGGGGTGAATAGGCCTTCTTGAATTTTCTCGGTTCCTGTAGCACTTCAACAACAAGGTCAAAACCAGATATATCGGACTAGTCCGGTAAAGTGCGGACTAGTCCGGATTTCACGGACTAGGTTGATCAAGTTAGGTCAATTTGATTGTTTCGTTGACGTTTGCAGCGGAAATATAAACTTCAATAACAGTTCAATGATTGTATGTCAAGTTCTATTGCAAGTATGATTCTTGTTCAACTATTTAACTTAAATTCAACAAGATGAATCAAACCCTAGATAATGTTGATCAACTAGAATGATGAACACAAACGAACAAGAAACAAGATTTATCCCGTGGTTCGGTTACCACGAAGGCAACCTACGTCCACGTTGAGGAGCCCACAAAAGGATCGGGTCTTCACCAACCCTTCCCTCGTCGGATCACCACGAAGGCCAATCCTCTTCCACTAAACACACAGGGGTAAATCACCAAGTTGAAGGGGCGATCTCACAAGTTGAGAGCTCCCTTGATTACAAGTTTCAAGACCACCAATAACACACTTCGAAATATACAAATTGAGATGCAAGAGTGTGTTAGAGATTCAAACCAAGAGCTCAATCGTGTGCCAAGTGCCTCTCCAATGATCTACAAGTGATCTTCAATGGATTGATTGATTTTGCACTTAATTTCGTGGAGAGAGACGGTTTTTGAGTCTCTTGGGAGGTGTGACGGCGCTAGGGTTCGAGAGTTGGTGAAAGTGGGTCGTGCACCTCTATTTATATGGGGTTTCTAGAAGTTACCGTTAGGGTTCAGAAAGATCGGACTAGTCCGAGGTGGTGACCGGACTAGTCCGGTGTGCTGTGTGAAGCAAACCCTAAGTGTCCAGGAATCTCGGACTAGTCCGGTTCAAAATGGACTTGTCCGATTTTGCTACTGGAAAGCTTCGGACTAGTCCGATTGTCATCGGACTTGTCCGGACACATGAAAGCCTAAGTGTTTAGGATGACAAGTCCGCACTTGGAGGACTTGTCCGATTTAGATCACGGTGTATATCGGACTAGTCCGTGTAAACACCGGACTTGTCCGAAGTGGATCAGAAAGTATATCGGACTAGTCCGGGTCACAACAGACTTGTCCGATTTTGTGAGACTTGTGCATTGTTTTGAGGACTAGTCCGCACTGGGGAGGACTAGTCCGAAGTGGAACAGAAAGATATCGGACTAGTCCGGTGATGATCGGACTTGTCCGATCTGGTGCAGAATGGGATATCGGACTAGTCTGGCTGATATCGGACTAGTCCGGTCCTGTATAGCTTTGTGCATTGTGTGTGTGTGATTAAATGAGATTGAGCTCTTGGGTGTGTTTCCTTAACACACTCCATGCATACTAAACTACTAATTTCTTCTCCTTGAGCTCAAATTCATTTTCCTTCTCAGTTTCCCTCTTTTTGGTACTTTGCTCATTTTTCATCATTTTCCTGCATTCATCTCAACAAAAGGATTAGGATCCCAATTGCTTGTCATAAATCATCCAAAACCCACAAGGGAGTCCTAGATGCACTTTCAAAAACTCCTCACCACCCTACCAACTCTGGTAGCTCCGAACCCTAGTGAGCCTTTGCTGCTTTACATTTCAGCAACTGGCGAAGTCGTCAGTATGGTCCTGGTTGCGAAGAGACCAGAACCATCCCATGCTCAGGAATCCAGACCCCTCTGGGAGGGTCCGGAGGTTCCTGAAAGCGAGTCTGGGTCCCAGTTCCCAGACTTGAGTCCACAAGAAGTTACTTCAGAAGATCCAGACCCCTCCGAGAGGGTCCAGGTCGCTTCTGAAGAAGCTTCGGGTCCCTCCAACAAGGACCCGGAGGTCCCCAAAGAAGGTTTGGATCCCTCTGAGAGGATCCGGGTCAATGAATAGGAAGCTCTGGGCCCCTCCGGGAAGGTCCGGACCATCCAGCGTCCAGTGTACTTCATCAGTGAAGTATTTCATGACGCTAAGACTCGATACCTAGAGGTGCATAAGCTGCTCTATGCAGTTCTTATCGCCTCCAGGAAGCTTCGCCATTACTTCCAAGCTCACAAGATTTCAGTGGTGACTTCTTACCCACTTCGAGCAATCTTGCATAATCCCAATTCAACTGGGAATATTGCAAAGTGGGCAGCGGAATTGGCCGAATTCGATCTCGAATTCATTCCAAGACAAGCAATCAAGAGTCAAGCATTGGCAGATTTTGTGGCGGAATGGACTCCCTCTCCATCAAACCCTGGGGGCTCCAGTGAGAAGAAGCCGGAACACAAGGCTCCGGTCTTCACCGAGCCTCACTGGACCCTCTACTTCGATGGCTCCATGCAAAAGCAGGGGGGCAGAGCTAGAATCCTTCTCCTCGCACCAACCGGGGAGAAGGTAAAATACATGGTACACCTTGACTTCAAGGCGACCAACAACATGGCAGAGTACGAAGCACTCATCTACGGACTAAAGGTGGCACTGTCATACGGTGTCAAGCAGCTGCTGGTTAAGGGAGATTCACAGCTCATCATTAAACAAGTGAAGGGTGAATGTTCCTGCAACAATCTCCACCTAGCTGCTCACCTCCTTGAAGTCCAGGGGCTTCAGAAGGACTTCGAAGTCCTAGACGTCCACCACGTTCAGCGTGTCCACAACGCTGAAGCCGACGAACTCTCGATGAAAGCGTCAACCGGAGCTCCAGCTCCTGACAGAACTTTTGTCCAGAGGTTGTCAAAACCCACAGCTCAGCCTGCCGAATTGAGCGAAGGGGGCGAGATCAGCATCCCGAAGCTGACGGTCCCGATGGCCCTATTACCATGGCAGCCATCAAGGTTCGTACGTGCTGCCGGAAGCTCCGAGCAACCCAACACGCAAGAATCGAATGCTCAAGTTAGCTCCGATGCATGGATCTTGGAGATCCGGAGCTACTTGAAAGACAATATCCTTCCTGACGATAATGTATCCGCTGACCGGATAGTCAGATTGGCTAAAAGATACACGTTGGTAGAAGGGGATCTCTACCAGCGTGGTGCCAACGGCGTCCTAATGCGGTGCATCACAAGGGAAGAAGGCTGCGAAATCCTCGCAGAAATCCATGGAGGCGAGTGTGGGAACCACGCGTCTTCCCGCACGTTGGTCGGTAAAGCCTTCCGGCATGGCTTCTACTGGCCTACAGCACTCCAGGATGCAACTGAGCTGGTGAAGAAATGTGAAGCATGCCAATTTCATGCAAAGCAAATTCACACACCGGCTCAACCTCTACAAATGATACCTCCTACATGGACCTTCGCCATGTGGGGGATGGACATCTTGGGACCTTTCCCAAGAGCCGTCGGAGGTTACAAGTTCCTGTATGTCGCCATTGACAAGTTCACCAAGTGGCCGGAAGCAACTCCAGTTGTGACAATAAACAAGCAATCTGCTATCAACCTTTTGCAGTCCATTGTATGCATATTTGGAGTCCCAAACAAAATCATTACTGATAACGGGATCCAATTCACAAGCACTGTGTGGGGTCCGGAGTCCACACATCCGAGGATCTCATTGGGTGGTACCGTGCGATGCGGCACCTAACAGCACACACAAAAAGGATACCAAAACATATAAAGTTTTTCTTTCATAATAAGAAGAGTTTACAAAAGAGTGTACAATAGAAGTACACACGCAGCAGAAAATACATACTCATAATCTCACCTAACTAAGCAGGAGAGAAGACGTCCATGCCCTAGGACGATTCTCACTAGCAACACGAAGAACATACAGCAGCGGCGTGGCTCACATGAGATTTATCTCGACACCTCGAGTCTCATGTACAACCTGAACAGCAGAAATAAAACTAATACCTGCAAAAAATCGTTAAAGCGCAAACGTGAGCATAAGGCTCAGCAAGACTTAACCGTCTCACTAGACATATGCAAGGGGACACTAAACATAGGTAAGGTGAAGCATAAATGACTCGCCTACAAGTGGATCCTTATAATCAAGTTTTAAGTAGCAAATGACATTCTCTGAGCACGGCACATCATGGGCTCCACAATCAAACAAGAAACGTTTTACCGATGATATGACATGCTCAGGGCACATAATGCTATTACAGCTAAAGTATGCGGAAATTGTAAACTTTTAATTATACTATCTCTAAATCATACAAGGTTGCAAAGTAATTATAATTCAATACAATATGATTTTTCTGACTTCTTTAGTATTTACTACGTCACCGCTCAGTGAACAAGTGGTACTCTATTACTGCGAGGGACAGTGATTGCAATCAGGACACACCCGGACAACACGACACATACGTCGTTCGGAAGTGTCAGCGAGCACACCCGTACCTACATAACACTTCAGTACTAGGCGTATATGTCAACCTTTCGCAAGACACTCAAATGCCGAACCGGTCGATCCGTCACGGGCAGGAGGTCCCTGCGTGGGGCGTACTCTGACGTGCCCACCAGCGGATTTACACCTTGCTACCCTCAACCCACACCTATAAAATGGAACGGTATGCCTCGACACCCAAGTGACCAAGCTACGTCAGTTTATTGGATTCCATATGTCCATTATGTTGCCGTTACAATTCAAGCTTGTCCGAAGGGGCCGCATACGGACGGGCCTTAATCGACACAGGCAGGGCTATGCGACCGAGACTCAATTCTCGCCGCTTCCTATCCATTCCCTGCCCGGTCTCAGTTTCATTACATTATGTCATTTTCTATCTAACCAATCCTGTGAGACATGTCCTACATCTCTCGCGAGTAGATCCCAACTACTCGACTTCTACCGGATTTCCTATGCATTAGCAAAGCAGTTACTATAGGTCAAACTGTAACTCGTGCCAAATAAACCCTGGGATTTTTGGTCATGCATGTGGAGTATCATTCACCCTAGACGTAATGCACAATTCATATACTACTCATCATAGTGATAAAGCAAAAGTTTATAAACGACTTAAATGCAAACCGGGGCTTGCCTTAGTTTGCGACTGAACAAATGTCAATTGTTAGGGCTTGATCTTCCTCCAGAGAACCTGCCATGGAACCTCAGTGGAAACACCTTGGCCTTCTCCTCCAAGCGAAGTTTCCTGTCGATCACCTATCAGCACGTTCCTATCGACATGATATGCATATAAGTCCTAAGTAATTAAGTAATTTAAGAAAAGACTCCACGGGGTTGTGTAAACTCTAAGAATGAGGAGTTCGACTAGGAAGGACAGATATGCCTTTGTTGTGTAAATGAACAAAGGATGAAGTCAAGTGGTCATAGTAGTATCGAGATGTGAATTGAAAGGTGCAATGTAAGCACACATTGCAACTTGGCACTCAACACTCGACGTTATGCCACTCAAGGACGATACAGCTGAATGGTGTGAAAGTGTTGGACTGGTAGGGTAAGGATGACCTAAGAGTCAAGGTGGAGCATTGAAAGCTTAAGGCATGAGTGAATTGTGCAACAAGAGGTTGTGACTTAGAAGTCGACCAGTGAAGTTACACAAACTCATTAAGGAGTAAACCTAATTACGTGACAAGTGGGGTCGCAGGGTTCTGCTAAGGATGAACCAGGGTGAAACCCTAGCGACACTTGGGAGTGAAGTGAGGTCAACATTCTTTGGACTTAAGACATCATAACGAGCCTTGTTAACCTGACGTGAATACCGAGACAACGTTCAAATGACCTTTAGGTAAAGTAGTTTCTACGGCAAGCTTCTCGAGCATCGTTCAAGTGCTTACGTGACACTATTGCAGTGTCCTTTGCAAGATTGTCCAGATGAGCTCGGTGAACTCCTAGAACTCGAACATGATGCGAGACCTTGTCGTGACGGTCATGCTTTGCCATCACGGGAAGATTGGGTTAGCCAGGTCCACATTGATCCGGACTCGTCAATAGGGTTAGCAGAATCCCGAACACCACCTTGTGAGACTTAAGGTTAGTGATGTCAACTCGGTTGTTGATAAGCGACTCGACGAACCTGCCGTCGAAGAAGGGGTACACCAAGTTAACCAATCCTGTGATCGGCTACGGAACATCCTCGACACAACCAAGGAACTCTTATCCAAGGTTCCACTTGGACTAGTTCTCCTCGTCGGTCGCAACGTTCTCGCAGTATTCTACCATAGGTCATCGGTGATCACCAATACACTCGGTTTGACCTAGAAGGCATTTCATCTAGCATCTAGGCTACACCTAGGACTCGACGAGTCTCACCTCGACTAAACCCTAATTTGGCTAAACGACCATTGTACGACGAGTCGTGCTGGTGTTTCAGCACCACACACATCACAAGCATCCTTCATCTCGATGCCAGGACACGATAACGGCTCGGAGCGTCACGACGATGTCATATGGTCAACGACGTCGACGCGGCTCATGGTGGAGCATCACGAGCACGCACGGACAGGCCAACGTGATACAAACGATAAAGGAGGTCAACTTAGGGACTCCTATAGGAATGATATCAATGCGGAAATTGGATGTACGACTTGACGACACATGAGTAACCTTAGCGATCACGACGAACGGACGTCGGTGACATCAAGCAAGGTATTTCAGGGTAAGGCTCACCTTGTATGCATTTCGCCGAACATCTTGGTGTGTACTAGAGTTCCATCGCGTCATCACCATTCAAAGGGTATCTTGGCACATGTACTTGTCAATTGCCACCCCAGAATAGACCTGCATCCATAGACCAGCATTGAACGGCAACACACTCAGTTTCGCCTTGTAACCATTTCATCGAACACCTTGGCTGCAGTCACTGATTCAATCACTCTTGCAAAATAAGAGCTAACCTTGGACCAGTTGTCGATGCCGGTGTGTCAACGACGTGTTCCTGCATATCCTCCATCACACCCATTACTCGCTTTGCTTCCAGGACATAGCCACGGCGCGGAACGCGGACATGGCGTCATGGTGAACGGCAGAGAGAGTCGGCGGACGGCGTTGACAAGAGGAACGCGGTTGCCGCGGCTTGGCGTGGCGAGGTGCTGCAGCGAGCTGCAAGGACCACGGCGAGCGGCGGCTTGGAGTGGCCATGGCACACGGGCTGGAACGGCGCTGGTGAGGAGGCGACCGACGGGGAGGCGCACACAGCCGAGGGGGAGTGCCTGGGCGGCGGTGTGGCGGCTGGGCGATGCGGGCCAGCGGGGGCGCGCGGCTCGGGGACAGCACCGGAGGCAGGCGCTGGCGGCGGGAGCCGGTGGCCGGGGGACGAGGCGGCGGTGAGCGCGCCGTCGGGAGCGTCGTGGGCGACGAGGAGGCGGCCGGCGTGGGGCGCGGACGCGGAGCGACGCCACGGTGGCCAGGAGATGGAGCGCCGGCGTGAGCGGTCGGAGCGGCGCGGCGTGAGCGGTGCTTGGGGGCGGCTCGGCAGGGAGGAGCTGGGGCGCGGCGCTGCTGGGACCAGAGGGCGAGGCGATGCGGGGAGCGAGCCAGCGGAAGAGGCGCGGCCTGGCGCGAGTAGGCGGCGCAAGTTGCCGTGGGGGCGGGGTAAGCCGGCGGCCGGGAGCGGCTAGGGCGCCGGAGGAGAGGAGGGCGAGCGGCAAGCCGGAAGCGGACTGAGCGGCAAGATAGGGACCGAGAGGGTCGGCCGCGGTGATAAGGACGGGAAAGGGACGTCGAGGTGGCTCTGCATGCGGCTGCGTGGAGGCAGGGGAGAAGGTGCCGACCTGACTGGTGGGGACCACCTGTGGGACCCACCTCCCTAACCCCTCTTTCCAAAATTCAAATAGGGCTCGCAAGCATGCTTCAAAAATAGTCAAATTTGGCCAAGTGACTAAATAAAATGTGGAGAATTTTATGGTGCAATCAGATTTCAAAACTGAGCAAGTTGAATTTGAACTCAGATTTGAATTTGAATTCAAGTGGTGATACTTGACTCAAGGAAATAAATAGTAGATTAGGTTCAAAAATCCTGAAACTTTGAAGTTAACCTTTTTGAACCATAAGGGACCTCAGGAAAAATTTGGAGTTGATTTGGACAAGGTTGAGCACAAAGTTTAAATTTGAAGTCGACGTTGATTAAACTCTCAGTACGTGTCCAATAAATGGGAAATGGGCTTCAAAAATTTTGAAACTTTACCGAGAGTCTAATTGGAATATTAGTAGGTCATGGAAAAATTTACGGCCTGAGATTTGAATATTTTTGGATGTCCCATTTTAGGGTTGGAATAATTCCTTTTTCTTTCTCTCTATTTTGTTTTCTTTTCTCCTTTAATTTTTTTATTGAAAATGTGAATACTTGGAAATTAAGTATTCTTCACCTTAAGTTCCATTCCACATCAGCAACCATGTTCTATATGTAAAGTTTTAACAAGTTCCTATTTTTAGTGAACATAGTTTAACTCATATGGCTCATGTGAGTTTGGATTTCCAAGTCTATTTTCAAAATTTTTAAGTTCGCATTTTTGCGTTTTTGTTCTTCCGAAAAACGGGCTTTTACAATCCTTCCCCCTTAAAGGAATCTCGTCCCGAGATTCTAACAGGAATAACAGAACGATGAGGGAATGATCCGTAAAAGAGGGTCATTGACTAAGGAAAATGGCAATGCCCTTAAAAACTTGGGTTCTACGAAATAGTGATTATCTTCAGGCATCTTAAGAAATTCTAAAGTCTGCTTCAGGATATTCCAATCTTTAGGTTGATAACCTTGACAGGATGCTCGACATGACAATATCACATCGTAAAACTTTCATGTCTGTTAATGATCCTTTATTGTTGTACTCTTGCACTGACATGACATCTTGTCCTGTCCTAGTCTTGATTTGAAGAATTTGCACTTGTTCTTTGCTTCTCTAGGTCACCTTGATAGTTTGAAACTTTTCTTGCATTGATTCTTGGTTGCTTGCTTGGTTTTGCATAGGTCCTTTCAACTTAATGTGGTATTTCCCTTGACATGAGTTAAGATGGTTTACGAGGTTAAACAACAATCATTAACCTCGTTTGATGTTTAGTCAACCATAGGATTCCTTAGCCGTAGCATAAGAGTAGCAAGACACTCAACACTCTTATGTAATCAAAACAGCAGGAATATTGAAGATATGACGACTACAAGGTTTCTGGGTATATCAACGTCTTCAAACAATAGAAGCAGAAGATGAAGACCTTTTTGCGGTGGCACATGAGGATGTAAGGATTCAGTATCCTCATATGTTTCAACACAGCAAAGAACTCAATCATATGGTAACTACAAGGTAATTAGTATAGCAAGGTTACCATATAACAACATAAGATCTTAGATGGACCCAAAGAGTTTCACGAGGTTGACAAACGAACGGTATCCTCGCGAGGAAGGAGATTTCATGGATTTTACAAGGTTGATCATCGAACTGATGACTACTCGATGACGAACGGTATAGTTGCAACAATCAAGGTACTTGAACCTAACAAGTCAAGGATGGAAGTCCAAGTGTTTGTTTAGTTGCAAGTACTCAAGGCGATTTGAGTTTCAACAAGTCAAGGACAAGGACTCAACTGTGTTTTAGTCACAAGGTGTCCCTTGTGCTACTCAAGATAATGAAACCAGTCGAAGGCGTTGCGAACGATAAAATTGATCACAACTCAAAAATGTTAGGCACTACTTAAGTATCTGAACGGGGTCACATATTCTTGCTCAAAACTCCTTAGTAATTACGTTTTATGATGCATCACAAACCGGATGATGTTATGCAGACACAATGCAACTTCGCGGATAATTATGCAAGGTATGGTGCATTCAGTATTATACTTTGAGCAAAAATAGGTAAGACAATCCAAACACAGTCAGAAGTATCCCAAATACAGGAGGATTGATTAAACTTGGGCATGAAAGGCGCTAGAAAAGACTTGCTACTTTCATATCTCGACCAAGTTCGATGGTTTTAAGGTAAAAGTATTAGCAAGGAATGGTGAGGTTCATCTCAAGGCAACGGAGTGTACAAAATGGAACAAAGTGATTGAACTTCTTGTTGATCGGAAGTTCCCTAAAGCTTGTTAATCACAACCTACAGGTAATTGTGGTTCCTTAACAATGGGTCAGGTTTTTCATCTCGTAGTTTTCTTAAAGTACTATGTCTACCCCTTAAAAGGTGCGGTAGGGTTGCCTTCAGAAGTGGCAAAGAGAGTAACCTTTGAAGAGTAAGGTTCTCCTCACTTCCGTAGGTTGCACTAAGTGGTTGACAAGTTACTGTGCTAGGCACGACCTTGGTTAGTAATCCACGTTCTTGCTAAAGAATTTCCAGCTCGTACTACTCACTTATGGCTTCTCGTCTCAAAGACTGAAGCAAAGGAGTGGTTTAGCGTGAAGAATCAACTGACTCCTTTAACTCGTTGATCGAGTTCCACAAGAAACGGGGTTAAAGGTGATCCGTTACTTAATCTTCGCATTGAATTAATGAGTCAATGTTGTACTCGGTCCTACTTACTTGAGCATTGCTCCCAGCACGTTGGTTCGGTGTCGATGTACCTTGGTATGACACCTAGGTGAACGTAATACTTCAATTACTAGATGAACTCCTTCCCCCTTAAGATTCAAGCTAGGTGAGCAAGAAACTTACTCCAAGCAATATTTATGGGGAGGGTCGTCCAACTAAAGGAAGTGTCATACATGCTCAATGCACAATTAAAGTGTGAGATGCAAGGTTGCATAGTCAAAACACTAGCATGTGCATCTGAGCAAAAGGGATTTGCCTTAGTGTAATACTCAACTCTAAAGGCAAATATTGTTGGGTCGCAACACCTGGGATGTTATGAAACTCCTCAAGTTGAACTCGAGAACCAAATCCATAAACACCCTGAAGGGTCATCACCCGGTTAAATCCTGGTGGAGGATGAACGGCTTGGACGCAACTTCGATTTTGGCCAAGTAAATGGCAAAATCAGATCTTGAGGTGAACAACAAAGTTAAAGTAAACTTCAATACCCTTCCAAAAAGTATTGGTTTGCCTCTAGATCATCTCTGGTTTGCAAGTTATGCAATTTTAAAGTTAGCAGATTTCTCTGCACTTTCAGCAGAATCGGCTTAAACAGTAGCAGTTTTGATCTAAAGTTTTCAGGCTGTTATGATGTAAATCTGGAAATATTCTTATTTAAAAAGTTGTAGCCAATGTAATAAGATTTCCAGAATGTACTTACTTGTCTTCATATCAGCTCTGGTTCAAAAGATATGAATTTTTGAAGTTGGGTAAAATTTCAGCATTCAGAATTGAATTCAGTTCAGATTGACCACTCTGTATTCAAACTCGATTTGGAATAGGTAGATGACCAATTCAGGTCTGGAGCCAATTGCAAAAATTGTAGCTGACTCTCTAACCTCTCCAACGGTTACTCGCGTGACACCATTGGATCAAAGGTCTGCGAGTTATGGATTAAATTCAGAGGTGTACAGATTGCTGTTCAGTTTGGGTATGCCTGGACAGTCTCTGCAATTATCCAAATTTCACCCATTTAGAAAAGGATTCTGGTCTGGTGTTGAACATAAAACATGTAGGGGACTTCCAAATATTTCTAAAGAGTATTTACTTGCCCTCGTAGCACTTCTGGTTGAGAAGATATGGCATTTGCAAGTTGACAGTTTTTCTGAAAATTTGGACAGCACCTCCTTTGTTTAAGGCTGATTTTGTCCACAATTCTCAAATATACAAACATCAACATTTGCAAAAGTAATACATAGCAAACTTGTTGCATACATTCTCAGGATACCAGAAATGTAAAATACGAAGCCATTCGATAATTATACAGCGAGTTATGCGAGAAACAGTAACTGTATACAGGACTGTCCACTCGCTGTCCAGATTTGATCAAGTCTAGAAATCTGAAATTTTGAGTATGTTAGAGATGGATTCCGCTCTGAAGTTCTATAGAAATGTTGTAGAGGACTCTCTACACTTTCCAACCACATAAAGTAGGCCTGCAGCAGTGAAGTATGCAGAAGGTTACGATTCAATTGGTGAAGAGTTCAGATTCTGTCCCCTCTTCCGGGCTGTCAGAACCTCTTAAACGACAACTCAATTTAGACCTGATTAATGTGAGTTTTAGCCTTTGTGTTGAATAGAAAGTTGATAGAGGACTCTTTAAGTTTTCCATACATGTATAAACATGCATAGGTTGCATTTCTAGTTTACCAGTTATGGCTATTTAAAATTCAAAATTTTTCTGGCTGTTTCAGATAGCATCGATATACATGTACTATCTTCAACTCTGTTTTTAATTAGTTTTAAACTGAATTTGAGGTATCACTGAATAAAAAAGTTGTAGAATAGCTCTTCCACTTTCCAGAAATGTATCATAATGGAATAGAAGAGCTTTCTCCAAGGAAATATGACAAAAATTCAAATGCTGGTCTGTGTAGTTTCAGAACAGCAGCTGCTGTGATAATGGTGCATTTTCATCACCATAAAAGCATCTCTTGGCTTGGAGGTCAATAGGAAACTATTAGAAGACTCCGAAAGCTTTTCAAAAAGTATTCACTTGCCTCCAAAGCCCTCCAGATTGAAGAGATATGTAATTTCAAAGTCAGGTCCATTCTGTTCGAAAACAGAACTCACCGGCTTCGAAACACAAGAATTTGGAAACAAACTCAAATTTTGAAACTTAGCTCAAAACTCAAGTCCGATGGCTAGAACTTGATTCACAACTAATCATTTCCTTTAGAACCAAATGGAATCTTAAAAGGGACTTGACGACCTTCTTATCCATAGCATATCACTATGGATCTTCAAACTTAACCAAAGTCTTACTCCGGCGAAGTCGAGCTAAACTCTCGCCAGGAGCAAAGGACTTTGGTTCACCTACTCTTGAAAAGAAACATTTTACTTCGTCCACAAGATATCAGCAACTGATACTTGGACTTAATATGAATATGAAGTCATTTCTCTCGTGGGGGATGGTCAAAGTATCAATTGTGATACTGATGGTACTACGTGCCTTACCAAAAGAAAAGTCTAACCCGATACATCCGGATACGTCTATAGGTGGTCCTAATACCGATCACTCGCAAACGTTTGCTACACGGGTCGCTACCGGAGTTAGTGTACCCGCAGAAGACAAACAATCCCCTTCCACACCTTCACACCTCAAGGGCGGCACGGGGAAACACGACAGGCAGTCACAATAAGATATAATCAAAAGTAAATGCATACGACTCTGGTGTGAGTCGCCCTCGAGCGAAGTCATGTCTCGAGGTACATGGCTGTAAATACGTCTGTACAGCAAAGACTCCCGTACGAACCGGCTTATACACGCTCGGGCATACGTGTTTCGCATGATCCCATAGAACATGAATAGTTCTAGAGATACATACTATCGGGTTATACACCACCCGACGGGGGCTCCCACTAATTTTGTGTCACGCTGGGGTACCGCGTGTCATATGTTCTCAGAAACATGGAAAGTTTCAGAGACTCATATTGACTTTCCGTGCTAAGCCACGGAAATTTCACATACCATATCTCGTATGCAGAGTTTACCGAGATTGATCCGCTCTCGGCGGCGTACCTTACCTCTTACCTTGAAGACAGAGCGTCGTTACAGAATAACATAACAAGTTAGTTCACCACCTTTATAACTTATACTAGTAATAGTCCTTAATGGGCATATAGCTAAACCTCACTCGACTACTTTGGAGTTTTCGAAAATAGGCTCTTTTCGAGCGTGCTATTCCCAATGAAGCTCTGATACCATGTCTGTGGGGTCCGGAGTCCACACATCCGAGGATCTCATTGGGTGGTACCGTGCGATGCGGCACCTAACAGCACACACAAAAAGGATACCAAAACATATAAAGTTTTTCTTTCATAATAAGAAGAGTTTACAAAAGAGTGTACAATAGAAGTACACACGCAGCGGAAAATACATACTCATAATATCACCTAACTAAGCAGGAGAGAAGACATCCATGCCCTAGGACGATTCTCACTAGCAACACGAAGAACATACAGCAGCGGCGTGGCTCACATGAGATTTATCTCGACACCTCGAGTCTCATGTACAACCTGAACAGCAGAAATAAAACTAATACCTGCAAAAAATCGTTAAAGCGCAAACGTGAGCATAAGGCTCAGCAAGACTTAACCGTCTCACTAGACATATGCAAGGGGACACTAAACATAGGTAAGGTGAAGCATAAATGACTCGCCTACAAGTGGATCCTTATAATCAAGTTTTAAGTAGCAAATGACATTCTCTGAGCACGGCACATCATGGGCTCCACAATCAAACAAGAAACGTTTTACCGATGATATGACATGCTCAGGGCACATAATGCTATTACAGCTAAAGTATGCGGAAATTGTAAACTTTTAATTATACTATCTCTAAATCATACAAGGTTGCAAAGTAATTATAATTCAATACAATATGATTTTTCTGACTTCTTTAGTATTTACTACGTCACCGCTCAGTGAACAAGTGGTACTCTATTACTGCGAGGGACAGTGATTGCAATCAGGACACACCCGGACAACACGACACATACGTCGTTCGGAAGTGTCAGCGAGCACACCCGTACCTACATAACACTTCAGTACTAGGCGTATATGTCAACCTTTCGCAAGACACTCAAATGCCGAACCGGTCGATCCGTCACGGGCAGGAGGTCCCTGCGTGGGGCGTACTCTGACGTGCCCACCAGCGGATTTACACCTTGCTACCCTCAACCCACACCTATAAAATGGAACGGTATGCCTCGACACCCAAGTGACCAAGCTACGTCAGTTTATTGGATTCCATATGTCCATTATGTTGCCGTTACAATTCAAGCTTGTCCGAAGGGGCCGCATACGGACGGGCCTTAATCGACACAGGCAGGGCTATGCGACCGAGACTCAATTCTCGCCGCTTCCTATCCATTCCCTGCCCGGTCTCAGTTTCATTACATTATGTCATTTTCTATCTAACCAATCCTGTGAGACATGTCCTACATCTCTCGCGAGTAGATCCCAACTACTCGACTTCTACCGGATTTCCTATGCATTAGCAAAGCAGTTACTATAGGTCAAACTGTAACTCGTGCCAAATAAACCCTGGGATTTTTGGTCATGCATGTGGAGTATCATTCACCCTAGACGTAATGCACAATTCATATACTACTCATCATAGTGATAAAGCAAAAGTTTATAAACGACTTAAATGCAAACTGGGGCTTGCCTTAGTTTGCGACTGAACAAATGTCAATTGTTAGGGCTTGATCTTCCTCCAGAGAACCTGCCATGGAACCTCAGTGGAAACACCTTGGCCTTCTCCTCCAAGCGAAGTTTCCTGTCGATCACCTATCAGCACGTTCCTATCGACATGATATGCATATAAGTACTTAAGTAATTAAGTAATTTAAGAAAAGACTCCACGGGGTTGTGTAAACTCTAAGAATGAGGAGTTCGACTAGGAAGGACAGATATGCCTTTGTTGTGTAAATGAACAAAGGATGAAGTCAAGTGGTCATAGTAGTATCGAGATGTGAATTGAAAGGTGCAATGTAAGCACACATTGCAACTTGGCACTCAACACTCGACGTTATGCCACTCAAGGACGATACAGCTGAATGGTGTGAAAGTGTTGGACTGGTAGGGTAAGGATGACCTAAGAGTCAAGGTGGAGCATTGAAAGCTTAAGGCATGAGTGAATTGTGCAACAAGAGGTTGTGACTTAGAAGTCGACCAGTGAAGTTACACAAACTCATTAAGGAGTAAACCTAATTACGTGACAAGTGGGGTCGCAGGGTTCTGCTAAGGATGAACCAGGGTGAAACCCTAGCGACACTTGGGAGTGAAGTGAGGTCAACATTCTTTGGACTTAAGACATCATAACGAGCCTTGTTAACCTGACGTGAATACCGAGACAACGTTCAAATGACCTTTAGGTAAAGTAGTTTCTACGGCAAGCTTCTCGAGCATCGTTCAAGTGCTTACGTGACACTATTGCAGTGTCCTTTGCAAGATTGTCCAGATGAGCTCGGTGAACTCCTAGAACTCGAACATGATGCGAGACCTTGTCGTGACGGTCATGCTTTGCCATCACGGGAAGATTGGGTTAGCCAGGTCCACATTGATCCGGACTCGTCAATAGGGTTAGCAGAATCCCGAACACCACCTTGTGAGACTTAAGGTTAGTGATGTCAACTCGGTTGTTGATAAGCGACTCGACGAACCTGCCGTCGAAGAAGGGGTACACCAAGTTAACCAATCCTGTGATCGGCTACGGAACATCCTCGACACAACCAAGGAACTCTTATCCAAGGTTCCACTTGGACTAGTTCTCCTCGTCGGTCGCAACGTTCTCGCAGTATTCTACCATAGGTCATCGGTGATCACCAATACACTCGGTTTGACCTAGAAGGCATTTCATCTAGCATCTAGGCTACACCTAGGACTCGACGAGTCTCACCTCGACTAAACCCTAATTTGGCTAAACGACCATTGTACGACGAGTCGTGCTGGTGTTTCAGCACCACACACATCACAAGCATCCTTCATCTCGATGCCAGGACACGATAACGGCTCGGAGCGTCACGACGATGTCATATGGTCAACGACGTCGACGCGGCTCATGGTGGAGCATCACGAGCACGCACGGACAGGCCAACGTGATACAAACGATAAAGGAGGTCAACTTAGGGACTCCTATAGGAATGATATCAATGCGGAAACTGGATGTACGACTTGACGACACATGAGTAACCTTAGCGATCACGACGAACGGACGTAGGTGACATCAAGCAAGGTATTTCAGGGTAAGGCTCACCTTGTATGCATTTCGCCGAACATCTTGGTGTGTACTAGAGTTCCATCGCGTCATCACCATTCAAAGGGTATCTTGGCACATGTACTTGTCAATTGCCACCCCAGAATAGACATGCATCCATAGACCAGCATTGAACGGCAACACACTCAGTTTCGCCTTGTAACCATTTCATCGAACACCTTGGCTGCAGTCACTGATTCAATCACTCTTGCAAAATAAGAGCTAACCTTGGACCAGTTGTCGATGCCGGTGTGTCAACGACGTGTTCCTGCATATCCTCCATCACACCCATTACTCGCTTTGCTTCCAGGACATAGCCACGGCGCGGAACGCGGACATGGCGTCATGGTGAACGGCAGAGAGAGTCGGCGGACGGCGTTGACAAGAGGAACGCGGTTGCCGCGGCTTGGTGTGGCGAGGTGCTGCAGCGAGCTGCAAGGACCATGGCGAGCGGCGGCTTGGAGTGGCCATGGCACACGGGCTGGAACGGCGCTGGTGAGGAGGCGACCGACGGGGAGGCGCACACAGCCGAGGGGGAGTGCCTGGGCGGCGGTGTGGCGGCTGGGCGATGCGGGCCAGCGGGGGCGCGCGGCTCGGGGACAGCACCGGAGGCAGGCGCTGGCGGCGGGAGCCGGTGGCCGGGGGACGAGGCGGCGGTGAGCGCGCCGTCGGGAGCGTCGTGGGCGACGAGGAGGCGGCCGGCGTGGGGCGCGGACGCGGAGCGACGCCACGGTGGCCAGGAGATGGAGTGCCGGCGTGAGCGGTCGGAGCGGCGCGGTGTGAGCGGTGCTTGGGGGCGGCTCGGCAGGGAGGAGCTGGGGCGCGGCGCTGCTGGGACCAGAGGGCGAGGTGATGCGGGGAGCGGGCCAGCGGAAGAGGCGCGGCCTGGCGCGAGGAGGCGGCGCGAGTTGTCGTGGGGGCGGGGTAAGCCGGCGGCCGGGAGCGGCCAGGGCGCCGGAGGAGAGGAGGGCGAGCGGCAAGCCGGAAGCGGACTAAGCGGCAAGATAGGGACCGAGAGGGTCGGCCGCGGTGATAAGGACGGGAAAGGGACGTCGAGGTGGCTCTGCATGCGGCTGCGTGGAGGCAGGGGAGAAGGTGCCGACCTGACTGGTGGGGACCACCTATGGGACCCACCTCCCTAACCCCTCTTTCCAAAATTCAAATAGGGCTCGCAAGCATGCTTCAAAAATAGTCAAATTTGGCCAAGTGACTAAATAAAATGTGGAGAATTTTATGGTGCAATCAGATTTCAAAACTGAGCAAGTTGAATTTGAACTCAGATTTGAATTTGAATTCAAGTGGTGATACTTGACTCAAGGAAATAAATAGTAGATTAGGTTCAAAAATCCTGAAACTTTGAAGTTAACCTTTTTGAACCATAAGGGACCTCAGGAAAAATTTGGAGTTGATTTGGACAAGGTTGAGCACAAAGTTTAAATTTGAAGTCGACGTTGATTAAACTCTCAGTACGTGTCCAATAAATGGGAAATGGGCTTCAAAAATTTTGAAACTTTACCGAGAGTCTAATTGGAATATTAGTAGGTCATGGAAAAATTTACGGCCTGAGATTTGAATATTTTTGGATGTCCCATTTTAGGGTTGGAATAATTCCTTTTTCTTTCTCTCTATTTTGTTTTCTTTTCTCCTTTAATTTTTTTATTGAAAATGTGAATACTTGGAAATTAAGGATTCTTCACCTTAAGTTCCATTCCACATCAGCAACCATGTTCTATATGTAAAGTTTTAACAAGTTCCTATTTTTAGTGAACATAGTTTAACTCATATGGCTCATGTGAGTTTGGATTTCCAAGTCTATTTTCAAAATTTTTAAGTTCGCATTTTTGCGTTTTTGTTCTTCCGAAAAACGGGCTTTTACACACTGCATTTCAAGGATATTGCAAAGACCTCGGCATTCAAGTTTGCTACGCCTCCGTAGCTCACCCAGCAAGCAATGGACAGGCCGAGAGAGTAAATGCTGAAATCCTGAAAGGACTCAAAACGCGCACCTATGAGCGCTTGAAAAAACATGGAGCCAACTGGATTGAAGAGCTTCCGCCCACTCTATGGGCCAACAGGACAACTCCAAACCGGTCAACTTGAGAGACACCCTTCTTCCTGGTGTACGGAGCTGAAGCAATCCTTCCTCCGGAAATCACCTTAGGGTCACTCCGGGTTCGGACCTTCGACGAAGCCATGCAGGACCAGCTCCGGCGTGAAGACATAGACCTCCTTGAGGAGGGAAGGTGCCAAGCAGCTGTTCGGAATGCCCGATACCGCCAAGCCCTTCGGCGCTATCATTAGCGGCATGTACACCACCGACACCTCGAGGAAGGCGATCTGGTGCTACGGAGAATACAATCCAGAGAAGGGTTAAACAAACTCTCCCCCAGCTGGGAGGGACCCTTCCGAGTGATTAAAGTATCCCGTCCCGGAAGCATTCGCTTGGCTACCGAGGATGGGACACCTCTCCCAAATCCTTGGAATATTGAGCACCTTCGTAAGTTCTACACTTAATATCACGGAGGTGAGTCTGTAGTAACTTGAGGTGTATGTTATATAGTCATTGTACAGAGTTGGGTAGTTCCTCCGGGAGAACAGTCGGACCTTTCCCGGAAGGTCTGCAAAGTTCATGCAACACTTGTCAACACTTGTCATAGTCTCAGGACTAAAAGTGTGGCTAGCTACCCTGGGTCAAACGAGGAATCAAACACGCTTAGCCTGGTTCCGTACCCTAAGAGTGTACTTGTTTCCCCTGTACCCCGAACCTATAATAAAAGACATCTTCATGTGAAACAGACTCCACGTGCATTTATTTTGTACAGGCTCAACATTTTTTATTTTTCTCTTTCTTGTCTATAATAAAGTTGTACAATTCTTAAGAAATTTTAGTTCGACCAGTTCATGTACAATTCAAGCTGTATTGTCAATTCTTTTGGATTCAAATATTGTTCATGTCCCACTCGCCTGAATGCCGCCAAGCCAATCTAGGGCTGGAGTGTGCTATCGACTTAGCCTGGTCAAGCACCCTAAGTACGCCACTCTACCTACACCCCGGCAGGCAGAAGTAAGGCAGGTCCAAGTACAATTGGATCTGAAAGAAAGAAGGCAATGCATCCGGTTGTATCCAGAATTGTGTTTGACCTAAAACTTCTTGGGAATCGTAAGCCGCGACGAAGTTATAGGCAAGGAGCAAATTTTACTATTTTTCTTGGCTTCAATGTGCAGGAAAAATAAAGAATCCACGTTGATGGAGAAAAGCCGGAGCTAACAAAGCTCCAACTCCTCCTAGGTGGCTTTGTAATCGATGTTAAAAATTGAAAACGAGCATCACCGGAGCAACCAAGCTCCGGTAAAGCTAGGGGGGCCAGCCGTCGACGCAAAATAAAAGATGGTGAGAAGACCCCACAAGCGGAGTCTGCTGCCGACAAGCTACATGTTGGCAAAGGTCACTGCCAGAGCTACTAAGCTCCGACACCCTGGAGGGCTAACTATCGATGCTCTACGCGTTGATAGGGACTATTCCCGGAGCTACAAAGCTCCGACGGTAGTCAATACCGGAGCTTCTGAGCTCCGACAACCTCAAGGGGCCTTCACTATCGAAGACTTCGGACCTACACTCTATAAATTCGAAGCAAACAAGTCTTAAACAAAACACAATATCCTCTTGGTACATGTTCACAATCAAATTGTGTACATCTACCAGGGGGCCAAGTGAAGACAAAAGTGTTGAAGACAAAAAATGAAATTCACAAAAAGTTAGATTTCATTCATCTGGAGACAAGGGATTACAAAATTGGGGAAGAAAAAGAGAGAATACAAGTGGGAGCTACAGAGATGGTCCTAAATCTTATGGAAGAACTGGACGACCTTCTGAGCAACCTCTGACACGTTGGCTCGGGTGGCTTCACCTTCTCCTTCGACGGGACCTTCAAGCATCGGGTCTAGAGGGAATTGGGGATCCCGGCTGGTGTAGCATGTCAGCACATACTTTGCAACGTTCTTCGCCAGGGACTGCCCCTCAACCTCCAACTGGTACGCGATGACGTCACCCACCTTGGAGAGTTTGCTACCCGACGAGCTCAACGCTTGCAACGCCAGGTCCGGCTCTGGCTCCAGATCATCCGGACGCATGGGACTGAAGCCCATTGGTGTCAGCGCGTCGTTGGCTTTGCTCAGGAACTCCCAAACCTGTAGGGAGTCTGCAATCCTCAAGCCCTTCAGTTCCTCCAAGGATCTTTTGGCCGCCGCCAGTTCAGAATTCTCACGGCAAGGTGCTCAACCTCTTTGGCATTTTGCTGAATCTTTTCAGCAACCTGCTTCTCGAGTTCTCCGAGCTCCTCCTCCTGGAGGTGGATCTTGTTCTGGCGGTCGACCAGGTCCTTCTCCCGGCCCCTCACTTTCTTCTCCCTGACAGCGATGGCACACTCTTGCTTGTAGAGTTCCTGCCCTCGCACCCAGGCCTTCTCCTCCTCCTCAACGCAACGCTCCTCCAATTTCTTGGCACGTTCCTCGAGGCCCTTGTCAGTCAGAGCCACCTTTTCGACGAGCTCCTCCTCCCTCTTCAAGACATCATCCTGCAGCTCTAGGAGTTTTTGCTCTTCATCTTGGAGCCTCTTCTCCCTCTCCTCAAGTGCCTCCCGACACTTGATGAGAGTAGTGTTAATGGCTTCAAGCCTTTCTTGGCGATCATCAGCCGCACTATTAGCTGCCTTGGTCTGCTCATAAATGGCCCGGGATTGAGCGTCGAGGGCACGAGTCAAGCTCTCCCTATCATCCAATAATTTGCCCTAGTATTCCAGGCGGACCTTCTCCTGTTTGATCCACTCCTTGTCATCTGCCAGCCTCGACTGCGCCAGCTTGGTCTCGAAGTAGAGCCGATTACGCCACTGCCTAAGGGTTTGGCGCTCCTCTTCAAGAGCCTTGCTGTCGTGGTAGAACGCCAGCTGGACTTGACGCAGACTGGAGCAAGCGTTGTCAATGGACAACGACAGGGGAATAAGGTCCGGACCTGCTGGGGTCTCCTCCGCTGGTTCCAGCGGGTTCTCGCTTACAAAAATTGGGTCCCGCTCCACAAGAGTGGTCCCCTGAGCCTCCACGGCACTAGGGCCGTCCTCCGGGATAGCCTCAGTCGCCACCGAGGAGGGTCCCGCAGAAGAAGTTCTGACCTCCAGAAGTGGTTCCAAAGGCCCTGCCGCCAGGTCTTCATTTGCCCCCTCAGGCAGGGGGCCAGCGACTTCATCTGGGCACCCTGGCTCAGCAGCACGCACCTCTGCCGTCATCACTTCCGGAGCAGGGGCTACTTCTGGCTCCGGCCTGGGCTCCTCCCCTGCTGATGGCTCGGGTGTTGGCACCTCGACCATCATGGGTTCGAGTGCTGATGCCTCCACAACGACTGGCTCGGGCGCCGGAAGGTCAACAACAACCGGCCCTGAGGCCGGAGCTTCAACCTCAACCGGCTCAGGCGCCGGAAGGTCTTCAACTGCAACCGGCTCTGTAGTCGGAGCTTCAGTGGCAACTGACTCTGAGGCCGGAGCTTCAGAGGTAGCCGACTCAAGCACTGGGACTTCAATAACCTCCGGCTCAACCGCCGGGGCTTCAAAAATTTCCGGCTCTGGGGCCAGAATCACTGCTTCCTCTGGCTCAACGGTCGAAGCTTCCAACATCTAAGCATCAAGACCCGGGGCTTCAACCTCCGGGGTAGGTGCCGCTAGCGCATCTTCTCTCCCGTGGTTCGGCGCTACCACGGGAGTCTCGGGGGATGAGTCGAGGTCCATGACCACGACAGCTGGCGCCGGAGCTGCCGCAGCTTCAGCCACCACTTGGGGCGGCACCGGGACAGGAGGAGAAGCCTCCGCCCTCACAGCTTCAGCTGCTGTGGCTGAGGGTGGAGCCTCACTCCTTTTCTTGGGGGCGCTGCAGATGATGGATGAAGAAACTTAAAAAAACAGTTACTATAACAAAACAACTGTCTGAGGTAAAGATTAAAAATTACCTCGCAAGGCTTCCACACCAGCTTGCACGAAATCTCTTTCCCGGGCGTTCTGGACTGACCATAGCCGCCGCCGGCGTGGTAGCTCCGGAAGGCCCCTCGGAATTTGTTGCAGCCGCGGGCATTTCCTTAGTCGAGGCCCCCCTCGACCGAGAAGGACCTCCGGACCTAGAGGCCTCAACTGGCCCTGGTGCTGGAGTCGCATGCCTGGAGCTAGCACCCCGGAAAGACGCTGCTGCAGGTACAGTCGCCGCAGTTGTAGAAGACCTCCCCCTCCGGGGAGAAGGAGCTGCTGCAGAGGATGCAGGCCTGACGGACCTTCCATCGGCATGCTTCAGTTTCCTCTTCTGGCTCGAGGTTTCGTCCGCCGGCTCCTTGTCCTTGCCAACGACTTTGGTCCTTGGCTTCGGGGCAGGGTTGGAGCTACCTTTAGAAGCCCCAGGGATCACCACCCTGGAAATCGATCTTCTCTCAACGACACCAAGGTCGTCAAGCACCGGCATCGTCCACCGGAGCTCCCTGCTGAACTCTACTTCCACGTTCAGAGGGAGGAAAGCTGGTGGCGGGGTCAAGTCATCACTCGCGACGTCGATGCCGTGCTGGAACTTCTTGAGATGAAACTCCAAGGTCGCCCCCTCCATGTTGGACTTTAGCCCGGTCTCGACCCGGTCGTCGTCCATCACACTGTTGAGGGCCCAAGCGAGTTTTTCTCTCCTCTTCAGCGGTGCCCACCTGTTGACCAGGAAATTGCAAAATACCGCCTGAGGAGTTACTCCTCCCTCCACACAAGGGCAGATCCTGGTCAGAGCAAGGTTGAAGGCATCCGACAGCACCAGAGCTTCACTCCAGACTGCAGTTTCGATGTTGGGGAGGCCTTTGGGCAGCTCCAGCTTCTCGTGCTCCTCCACCCGGATGACTATCCAGTCTTTCTTCCAATCGTCCCACTTTCCAGAGGGAAACGACTGGAGGTACTTGAATGGGCACTTCTTGCACTTCACAGAGTAGTAGAAGCCAAGGTACTCATCACCCCTTCCGGTAGTATGGACGGTGAAGAAGGTCCAGAAAAGCTCAATGCAAGGGGGGGGGGGGGTGCCCACCCACATTTCGCAGAAGTGGACGAAGACAGACACTAGAAGAATGGAGTGGGGGCCAAGGTGGTACAGCTGCAGACCATAGAAGTCTAGCAGCATCAATAAAAAGGAGGAAAAAGGCAGGATCAACCCCGCCATGGCGTACGCAGAGAAGTACACCATCTCGCCGGCGTGCTCCTTCTCGAACGGGAGCTCCCCACTGGCGCGGACCAGGTGGTTGAATAAGTCCGAGGACCACCCAATGAGGGCCCGGACCTTCTTCAGGTCACCTTCGGTCTTCAAGCGGCTCTTGCGAAGACCCAACTCCATCGCAGCATAGCGAGGCAAGGGAGGAAAAGCAAGCACAAGTTTGGGAGTTCGAGCGCAAGTTCAGATGAGAGGCATAAAGAACCCCAGACGGTGCGCGCTTTCCTTCTTAAGTAAGCCCCCGCAACCCTTGGATGAAAACAGCAAGGAAGCCGAAGATACTATTCAAAAATTTCACCCTGCCGATGACAAGAGGGCCCGGGACCACCCCGACGATCAAGTCGAGGTTCTTACCCAGGTGAACGGTTGTCATCATGAAAGGCGGGAAGCCCGAAGGCGGCGGCCTGACAAGGCGCGCGGAACCGATATGATTTTTGTATCGGGAACCGGCGACCTTCAATTGCGTGAGATCCGCACGCCAAAGATCTCATTTGCCGCACCCGGGATATGCCACGCGGCGAGGATTTAACTCCAAAACTATCGCCAACGGCACATCTGAATACCTTTGAAGACTCGACTCAAAAGTCGAAGGATGGACCCACCTCTGGCGGAATGACTTCACCCAAGGGGTCTTCCCCAGAGGTGGGCCCAGGGGGCCACTATCGGTACCCTGAGTACTGTATACCCCTTGAGATTGCAAAGATCTCAAGGAAATGTCACCTACTTGATTTGAAGACCTTCGGAGGCCCACATGTCAGACATAACCGGACCCGCTTTCCCAACATGGTTAGTCCCAGGGTCGCCACGTGTACCATCAAACCGGAGCTACCGCCCACAAGGGGGAAGCTCCGTGTTATGTACCATAACGGCACCCCCAGACCTAACCCCAGACCGGGGGAAGCTCCGGAACTGACACGTGTCTGGTGGCACCAGGCCTATCTGTTCTCCACAGTATGCTCCAGAGCTGCCACGTGTCCAACCGTCGGATCTTTAGCCTCAAACCTTCGGAAGACTCCACAACGGTACCGGATCTTCAAAGGGGAATCAAGGACTTCAAAACTCGATTAAGTGTCATTAATACTATGTTAATGACACACGATTGGACGATCTTAATTGCCAGTAACGGTGCTGTCAAAGCCCATATCTCAGTCATTAAGGGTAATTAAGTGCATCAAATGTGTATTAATACTAGTAACCGCCGGGGCTACATGTCGGGCCAGACCAACTTGTAACGGTCTGTCTTTATACTATAAAAGGACAGACCAATGATACATAGAGAGAGGATTGATCTGACCTACTCTGATCTGATCTGGTCTAATCGGCTCACACGCGCACTCAACTCACCTGAGTTGAGTTCATACATCCAATACAACACCAACACATCCCGTGGAGTAGGGTATTACGCTGAGGCGGCCCGAACCACGTAAACCTTTGTGTCTCATGTGTCATTTTATATTTCACCTTCTTGAATCTTCGCGCGCCCACACCGAACTTCAAACTCCGCAAACACTTTATAGTGTCGGGAGATCTGCCGGATCAAAACCACCGACAATGATCTTGTTTAAAATTGTTTTAAGAAAATATTTTGTTACTACTATATTTTACACCTTATTATTATATATATTTATTATTATTATTACTATTATCTACACTATTATTATTTAAACGGAGTGCTACTGGGTCTGGTAGAATATTATTTGTTTTCTTTCCCTTATTTTATTTGAATTCAAAGTTATTTCCTAAAAATTAAAATTTGTATTTTCCACAAATAAATAATTTAGATGCAACATGTTAATTTAGTTTAAACTTTTAAGTATTATCACATGACGACATAAACCATTTTTTTCTAGATTATTATTATTATTATTATTATTATTATTATTATTATTATTATTATTATTATTATTATTTTGAATTTGGCCTAAATTTCCATTGTGGTTTTAATTTTAAATACTTCATTTCAAATGCATTGTCATGATTAACAATTTTATTATAATTATTGTTATTGTTATTATTATTATTGTTAATTACGGTGGTTACACCCATTGTGCTCGCCTTCAACCGACGCCCATTTCCCCTCTATAAATTGCTGCCCTCCCCCTCTCTTTTTCCCTCTTCGCGCTTAACCCTAGCCTCGCAGTTGCCAAGGTTCGTTGCATTCATTCCCGACGGTCCGACAGTTGTCTCTCTCCCCCATCTTCTCTAATCACTTCGTCGTGGCTCTAGGAACTCACCGCGCAAGGTTTTGCGGAGAGATCGTCGAAGCTTCACCGGAATCGACGGGTGCCGACACCGGTTGTCGCCGCCCCTCGTCGCTGACTTGTTTCCACTCGATTTCGGACCCCAAAAACACCCGAGTTGTGTTCCCCTTCTCCCCCTCTTTCGTTTCGCATAAAAGACGCATAGAATAGGTAGCGTTTTGGCAAGATTTGGCCAACGCCGCCGTGCCGTGCGCTGCCTGCGTCATCGAGGGCGACGTGGCTGCGTCTCAGCCGTTGATTTGAGGCCGACGATCGAGATTAGATCGCCGTACTGGTTCGGTTATTTTAAATCCTACGCGTCCATCTTAGATCCAATGGACCGCATTCAAATTTCGTTTCCCACCGCCGCTTTTGACATGGAAGGGGATGTGAGTCTTGACATGGAAGGGGATGTGAGTCTTTTGACCGAGCTTGCTGATGTCCCATTCATGGAAGTGGAACTCGTGAGGACCGTCTATCAGCATTCCTCTTTTAACTATCATATCTCTCAACGCTCTTTTAGTGAAAAGAAGTATGAAAGGTTCCGGTTGCGAAAGGGGGTCATGGAACTCGTACCTTCTGAGTCTGAAGTGTTGACATACTGCTTCAGCTAGTTCCTCCCAGGATGTGACCCCCAGGAGACCATGCTCCGTGACAAGTACTGCATGCCTGTATAGCATATCCCTCTTCCTCTTCATGTCTTCTGTAACCCATGCCGTCTTCTCCATCACATTTGGACGCAGCCTAGGATTCCCCGGGAACAGGAGTGTACCTTTGCCTGCTTCCTGCTCCCTAATCGGTGGCAGTCGCACATCCTGATGAGGATGGGGTTGTCTCCTCCATCGATAGGGCTTCTCCGGCTCCACCTCCTCCACCATTGATAGCACCTTACCCTCAGTGGAGTGCTCCTTCCAAGGTCGCTTCCATCTTGGATCCTCCCATCGAGGAGTCAAATGAGGTTATGGATGTTGTTCTTTGTCCCCCCGCAGATGGAGCGAGTCTTCTCTCCGAGGTGTGCGTTGGGGCATCAGCTCCGAGCTAGGTGGTCGTGGATGATGCTCCTCTACGCGACGATGTTTCCAGTTCACGGCTTCCAAGCGAAAGGCGGTGCTCCATTCTCTCTGTGGAGTTTGTGGCTCGATTTGTTCTTCGGGTGAGTTGAAAACTGCTTGGACAGTGTGAGGAAATGTGTCCACTGCGCTTGCATAACCAGCATCGAGTTGGGTCTCTGCATTGACTCCTGATGTGATCACACGCCAGACAATTGAAGCATCTACCTGCCAACCATTGTTTTCGCTAGCTGTTTATGCGTCCTTCCTTGCGTATTTCTCAGGGTGCCCTTCTACGGAGTGTACGCCACCAATACTTTGGTTTGACTAGTTGCCACTGACCTGTTGAAATGTCTTGACTGGACCTCTCAGTCGCCTGTGGTGGCGCCGAAAGTCCCTGCCCAAGAATAAATGTTTCGCATGATTCCAAGGTCGGCGTAGTTCTGCCTCCTTTCTCTGTTTTGAGCTTTCTACTTTGTCTTGGGCTTATTGGGCCTGCTGACCTTCCTATTGATGGAATTGGCCCGTTTCCTTGTCGGCCTAACAGTTGTGCTGGCGGCTCAGTCGAGACGAAGGAGACAACCTCTGGATGAAGTGCGAAGTGGACCTTCCGGCGATCCTCCGGCAGCAGCAGCTCTTTTTTGACAGATTTCCTTATCAAGAATTTGTGGGAGCTTTCTTCCAACTGGCACTGTCCGGAGGGATTTCTGCACCTTGATATCACACCTTGTACGCTGAGGATATTTCTCCTTCGTAGCACCATGCTTCCCGTATACCTCCGTGTTTGCCTGCGAGCTTCCAAGAGATCCAAATCTAATCGCATTAGATCTAGTTACAGAGCCATATCAGCGAGCTTTCTTTTCCTTCTCCTGTGGTGAAGACTCTATGCTCAGCCCTCTTCTCTTCTCCTGTCGTTGGGTCGAAGAGTCTCTCCCCCACTGAACCGAGTTGCTTTGTGGAGGTTGCGTGGGGTTCTCTCCAGGACACCAGCGATGAGCTCTGGCTGGATCGGGGAAGTTTTCTAGCCGATGGCGGAGGAGAGTGTGGATTGCCTACGAGTCGCCTTCGTTGCCCCGCACTCGACAGTTAGACCCCCATGATCCACTTTCCTTGTTGCCGGCCCCTGATGCCACTTGTTAGTCTACATATGTTCTTTTAAACAGTTTACACTGCTCTAGACTGCTTAGTTTCACAGCATAGGAGCCTCCCCAACACCGAAGAAATAATCTCTCTAGCTAGTTTGATGTTTTGATGTCTGTTCCTGAACTTTTTTGCGCTTGTTATTTGTTTATTGATTGTATATATTTGCTTTTCAGGTGTGTAGAAATGTTCCAAGATGTTTTTGACTTGATCTGGGAGAACATGTTGATTATTGTACGTGATCATTGTTATGCTTACATAACCCGTGTAAGCCACCACTCAGCCGTCAGCCCTGTGCTTCTGTGCTTACATAAGTTCTTAGGTTGCTTTAGTTCTTGACGGTCAAGGGTCAAGCTTCAGTTCAGAGTCAAGAGACAAGTTTTTATATGAACAAATGTATACCACTTAATTAATATTTTCATGTCATGGTCACTTACTTCTATTTACTTACTGGTATTTTTATTATTATTATTATTATTATTATTATTATTATTATTATTATTATTATTATTATTATTATTATTATATCTATTTGGACTTCAATGTTCTGTCTCTTGATTGGTTAGCTGTTTCCCTCCTCTTGTGATATTCATAATCATGTGTTACGATGGTCGTATCTGATTGCATCTGCAAGTTTCATCTGGTTAACGTACTGACTATTTCACGAACTGACCAAGGCTCAGATGAGCCCATTTTATGTACTGCCAAGGCTCAATACAGAGCGATCGATTTTGGGGCAAAACTCGAATACGTGAGTCGAGCTGGGAGCGAGTTCAGGCTGAACTCTAGCTGTAATGATATAACATGGGCCGATCTGAGAGTTCAGACCGAACTCGAGCTGTAATGATATAACATGGGCCGATCTGAACACAGGGCCTATAACAATGTGATATGAGCCGATCCGAGTTTTCAGCCCAAACTCGCCCAATACCAGCGCTACGGGCCATATGATGAACGGATCAATTAAGAAACAGAACTGAATTAAATGTACTCCATATGGCAATTAAAGATGGAGACACCTCCTCGTACATGCTTCATCACCGGAGCCTCACCATGATTAACTTGTGAATGCTGCTCTCATTACTATTGGCCAGGTGCAGCAATGCTGAACCTTTTCATAGGCAGCTCCATCGCCCCATCTGGTTAGGGTATAACAAGCCCAAACCGATTTGACATTAGTGGTAGGTGTAGTGCTCTTATCGGTGAACTGAAAGCAAGGAACTCCATTGCATGGTTTGGTACTTGTATTTTTTTGTCGTGTGTAGTGGTGCCAAGAAGGACAGTGTTTTCCCTTAATTAAATTTTTTATTGTAAATAATTATGTAGAGTGGTGACGGGATTCTATAAACATGTATACCTGAATTCAAGCTGCCAGATAAATCTGCAGTCTAATAGTAAGCAGAAATTAATAGTAATGATTCACTAAGTCAATAATGAAAAACTGACGACGTTACATTACATCTTTGAGATTACAAGTGTTGAAGTTGATAAGCAGCCACGACAATCTTCAGATAGAAAAGCAAGCAGAACCCTAAGAAAATAATTTGTTAGGGATCCGACCAAAGCTACCTACCCCAATTGACATGAGCAATGCCCGCCTAACGCCCACGTGAAGTGAAACAGGTTCCAAATGTGTGTCCACGGCGACGGAACCATGGCATCTCGAGCGCGGCCGCCGCGGTGAGCCGATGCTCCGGGTCGATTTGCAGCAAGCCACTAAGGACGTTGAATCCCGCCCGCGACAGCTTCTTCCGAGGGAACATCGCCCGCAGGAAGCCAGTGTGGTGATCGTGCTCCCTCCAGAAGCTTGCTCACCGGCGTCGCCACGTGCTGCAACCTCGGCCACTCCACGAGACCCTTGCCGTCAACTACCTGCAACAGTCCCTCAGCGTCCAATGCGTCGCGGAAGAATGGCACGCCCTCGCCGGCGAGGAGCTCGGCCATGATGCAGCCAAGGCCCCACGTGTCGATCCGCTCGTCGTAGACGCTCTCGGAGCCGACCAAGAGCTCCGGCGCGCGGTAGGCGCTCGACGACGCCAAGTGCGCCAAGGCATCCTTCTCCGCGGTTTGTCCAGATTGCTCCGAGACGTTAAAGCCGCATACTGTGTACTTAATGCTCGCCTTCTTCGTCTTGGTCCTCTTCTTGTCTTTCGCTTCTTGCTGCTGCTGGTAGTGCTCCTCGTCGACGATCACGTTCTCCGGCACGACTTCCCTGTGCACCACGCCCGGCCTCGTGCGCGCAGGCCAATGCTGAGAGGAGCTGCGCCATGGCGCTGCGCACCTCGTCCTCGCTGAACGGCGGCCGGTCCTCGCGGTGTCGCTGCTGCATGTACCGGCGCAGGTTCATCGGGACCGGCGAACTCTGTGATGATGAACCGGTTACCGCCGGTCCCATGGTCGTCGTCGGCGCCGCCGGAGAACGTGGCGAGGAGCTTCACGACGTTCGGGTGGCCGCGGCACGCCTGGAGCGCCATGACTTCTTGCGCGAACTCGCGAGGGCCGGTCAGAACGAACTCGCCGTAGGTCCGCCCGCTGAGCTGCTTGACGGCGACGATCTGGCCCTCGACGCTGTCCCAGGCCGCGTACACCCTCCCGAACATGCCTTGGCCCACCACGATCGCTTGCTTGTACCGCTCCGACAGAGCCGAAGGCCAGCCGCTGGGAGCCGCCGCCGTCCCTGCTTCCTCCGTCGTCGAGTAGCAGCCGCCGTTGAAGACGGCCGGCTCGTCCTCGGTCGCCGCCGAGACTGCAGCCATCGTGGAGGGAGGTAGCGACGCTGTTCTCGCGAGGAACGAGAGACACGAGCGCCGGCGAAAGAGGAGTTGAAGCGCAGCTGGTTTCTGCCGATGGAGGCCTGGTTCGCAAAGAGCCGGTGGGCTTGCAGATTTATAGCGGGCGTGGAGCTGAAGCGGCGGCCCGGTTCGACTCGGACATGGACATGGACTCCGATTCGATTCGATTCTGGTTGCCCGGCTCGGACGCGTGGCTGTTGGAAGTGTAACGTTTCCGACCCGTTGCCGGCCTTCCCGGAGCGCACGAACGACCCGTTGTTCCGAGAGCGATGAGGATTCCTGTTCCCTGACTTCCTAATTCGCGCGAGGGACGTCACGTCACATCACGTGTGCATCACTCCACATATGTCTTCAGTGCATGGTAAAGGCAAAGTCACTATCATCTGAGCAATTCCGCTATATACTACTCACATTTCCAAGTTTTTTGAACGGATGTAAACAGTAAAACGATCCATCCACGTGTTTCTATCTAGCCGATTTACAATAACCCCCCTGACCCCGGCCCGTTTGAAGTAGATGATTTGCTTCAAGATGTCTGATAGCTGAAATCGCTATATCTACAGCGGGACAACCGCTACGACCCGTTCATGGCTCGGCCTCAACGGACTCCACCGCAGGACCGGATCTGGGCCTAAGCGGGAGGGGCGTCCGCCTAGAGCCCATGCCGGAGTGGGCCCAAATTTTTTTTAAGCATGTAT
>JAYESD010000009.1:175105743-175387778 GCA_036927565.1 Tuctoria greenei | reverse complement strand
AATCAGAATCAGAAACTGAAGATATCGATGACATAGTCGAACCTGCTGATTTGCGCAAATGAAAATGATATTCGGAAGAAGAAGATCGATGGGCTGGTTTAAGAAGTAGGGTGCATGATCGTGATGTTGATGAATTTTGAAGTAACACTTTATTCACTAACTTAACATTAATTTTGTATATTATCTTTGCATATTAATCATTTATTCCTTGCAGCAGGATGTCGTCAAAGGGAAGGGGAAGCCAGTGAGAGGGTTTGAGCCACCACGAGACCCTTGCTCAGGGACTTTGTTACCTTCGAGCCGACGCTCCTCTTTCTGGCGCATGCTCCACCCTCAGCTGTCGTGTGCTTTCAGCGGACGGAGGTAAATTTTAGTTTACAATAAAGTTATTTTAGAAATTGCAGTTGTTAATGATTATTTCTTGTAAATATTTTCCTTTTGTGCAGTCTGACTCAGAGTTTTTTGAGTTCGAATCAGAGGCTAGGGGGCCACTACAGGAGCCCTCTAGCGCTAGCCTCCCTTCGAAGCCGGCTAGCGCTAGCCTCCCTCTGCAGCCGGCTACCACTAGCCTTCCTTTGGACTCCGGTGGTTCCGCAGAGCCTTCAGGGTCACAGGACGCGACAGCGTCGCAGCAAAGGCGATGTACGAGGAGGACCCACTTTGCGGCTCCTCCTCCGGTTACTTCTCAGCGGACCACGATCTGTCCTGTCAGAGACAGGTAAAAACTGTATATAGTATATTTAATATTAGATGTTGTTTTCATTTACTTAATGATTTAATATATTTTGCAGATGTTGGTACGACTTTTTGTTCACGGGGGCCGAGAAGCACCACAGACAGGTTAACAATGTCCTGGGTGCTATCGTGAAGTTGCACTATCCCGTCGTCATTAACGGTTTCCCTGCCTTGTCGTGGGATGACTACGCTCGTGTCTCTCACCCGGTCCACAACACGGTTCAGGGAGCCGTGTGGCACGATTTTATGGTAAGTTTAACAGTTTCATTTTTCAACTCATTTGAATTGTTAATGTATATCACTTAAATAGTTGTTTGCTTAAAGCTGAGGTACCAAGTAGAGGAACCGGGCATGGAGGACCACGCGAGAAGCGTGTTCCATTACAACGCTCGGAAGCTCATGACGGCGGCGTTGTCGTACGCTTGGATTCAGACTGTCAACGCGTACTACAAGCGGCAACCCCCGGGAGCAGGAGCAGGAGCAGCAAAGGGGTATATTTAGGAAGGACTCCGACGCGTACTTGACACAGGAGCAGTACGCGGAGGTAAGTTTTAATATTGTTAAATATTTACAATATCTATGTATGTTAATTGTGTTGATGAAAAATGAAATATGTGCATGTTAGTATTTCCTGGTTACAGGGTAACATCGAGGTGTACTTAACTCTCTGTCGGTATTGGGCTAGCGATGCTTTCATCAATAAGTCCACAAAGGCTAGACAGTATCGCATGGGGTCCGAGGGCAAGCACAACTATGGCGGCAACGACTACTTGCGTTTGGCTAAACGCATGGTAAGTACCTTTTCAATTTATTTATGTGATCCTAATATATTCATATCACTCACACGGCTGTACAGGAGCGAGAGATGGGTCAGGAGCCGACCCCGACCCAGGTTTGGAAGAGAGGTCACAAGGAAAGTGGCCCTTCTCAGCCAGGGCAGTGTAGTCAGGTCGCAGCCGACCGACTGGTAAGTTTTCAAAATTCATCAATTTCATTATAACTAATTACTATTATTGACATTCTTACAAGATTTATTTGTTTTGTAGGCAAAGTATGCATAGGAGGTCGTGAAGATACATGGTGCGGATTACGATTGGGAAAGCGCACCAATTGACCCCCAAGCCGCGTACGCAAGCGGAGGAGGGAAGGCCCAAGGACGGTGAGTTGTTCATGTGTTTCATTTCTTTTTCAATTAATCTTCTTCTACTTAGTGTTTTCATTCTTTTGCAGCTTTGCAATTTTTGATGGAGTTGTCGAATTGAGGTACATGCGACCTTTGAGAGGCGCTTCATCGTCGCAGGCTTTGTCCGTTGGGACTAGTGGTCGTCTCTCGCAGACCCAGCTGGAGCTCCAGGCCATGAAGGAGACGCTGACGCAAACCCAGATAGAGCTGGAGAGGACGAGAGGGGAGGCAAGGGAGGAGCAGCAGAGGACGTCCTTAATGATGGCCTAGATGCAAGCAGCGGTGGCGGTAAGTAATTTAAAGTACCGTAGTTAAATTTCACAGCACTTCAATAACATATATCTTCTAATATTTTGCAATGACAGGCTCTTGCTCGACACAGCGGTCAGGATATCGAGATTCCTACGCTTCCACCGCAGCAGACACCAGAGCATGTGATAAACTCTCTCTTTAATATTGTTGTATCCTTTTAGTATTTTACATAGAGAGATAAGGAGGTAGAACATAGAGGTAGATCTTGATGACTTGTCAGATATTGATTCCTATAGTGGTGAGGAAGTTAAGTGTAATCAAGCTTTAGTAATTTTTTTACCATGGCAGAAATGATCAGTATATAGTTAATAAGTTGTCAGTGCTTCTACTGAACAAAGGTCTAGTGGTTCATAAGCTTGACTTGTTACCTAAAGTCTCCAACTCTGATATCTGCTAGTTTGGTATTTATATGCAACATTACTTCATTTGAAACTACAACATGCTTCCTTCTTTTGTCTGCAATACCAAAGACCACTACATTACCTCTTGAAACCTTCTGTGATAGCCCAGGTGCATGACTTAATGTGAAGCAATCCAACTCTAACATTATCACTGATGTTCTTGGACTCTGATGTTATTACTGAGTTGACATTGATGCTTACTAGTGATTATGTTTCTTTTGCAGGGTTCGGGAACGTGCTGAGAAGATCCCGGAGGCAGTGGAGGGGCTAGCGTGTAGTCCGAGGGATGTTTTGTTGTTGTTGATATTTTGGAACTTAATTTTCAACTGTTTTGCTGTGTATCTATTCTGTATATTATCTGTGTATCTGTTCTGTGTTCTCGCCATCGAGCGAGGTAGTCAGTTTATGTTTTTTAAAAAAAATTTGAAAAATTAACTTACCTCGGCTATGATCGTGCCGACGTAAGTTAGCCCAGTTTAACGTCGTCAGTGTGTTTCAACCGACGTAAGTTATACCACTTAACTTACGTCGACCCGTTGTGGTCGACGTAAGTACTCCGGCCCAGCCCGCGGCTGTTGATACCCTGCGTACCGTATACCCCTTGGGACTTCAAAAAGACCAAAGAAACTTCACTTGTCTGAGTTGAAGACCTCCAAAGGCCCCACGTTTCATACGGGACCAGGCCTGCCTCCCTTCTATGGTTAGTCCCGGTGCTGCCACGTGTATACTACAACCGGTCCCACACATGGGAAAGCTCCGGGCTAAATACCTGCGCGGCACCCCCAGACCTAACCCCGACAGAGGGAAGCTCTGGTACTGACACGTGTACAACTGCACCGAACCTACCCGTCCCAGACGGTAAGCTCCGGAGTTGCCACATGTCCAGCCGCCGGACCTTCAGCCTCAACAATCAGACTGGTGGACCCCCAACGGCTCGAACCTTCAAGGGACAATCAAAGACTTCAAGACCTGATTAAATGTCCTTAATACCATCTTAATGACACACAATATGAGGGCCTTTAATACCAGTAACGGCACTATCAAGACACGTTACCACACTATTAATGGTAATTAAGCTCATTAATTGTGTATTAAGTATCAGTAACCGCCAGGGCCACATGTCGGGCCAGGCTAACGATGTAATGATCAGTCCTTGTACTAAAAAAGGACTGGTCGAGCGATACACAGGGAGACTTCGTCCAGACTCGGCTCTGACACACGCTCACAAGTGCTCAGACGCTCAATACAACAACTACACACGCCGTGGAGTAGGGTATTACGCTTAGGCGGCCCGAACTACATAAATCCTCATGTCAACTTGCCATCGTGTTCTGAATCTCTGCACGCCCAATACCGAACTACAAACTCCGCAGGCTACCAGCAGTAGTACCGGGAGAATTGCCGGAACTAAACTCCAACAGCGACTGATCCCGGTATGTAACTTACGTCATTGCCGCAGACTGACGTAATTAAGTAACTTACGTTGGCGGCCGACGTAAGTTATCTTAATTACATCCAATCCGCTTCGTCGGCCGTCCATCGATGTAATTAAGTAACTTACGTTGGTTTTGGCCTTAATTACGTCGGCACTGGCGGACGTAATTTATCGATATTCGTGTAGTGAGTAAAAGGCGCAAAATTCCTCCAAGAGGACTGATGAGTCTATTGGTCCTAGGTTGCGGATCCAGTTGGAGTTAGAAAGCTCCATGGCAACAGAGCGGTATTCGAATCTAGCATGTTGATAAAGGTTCAGCGCAAAGACCTGTGGTGATGCGCCGTGCAGCCATTGAGCTTCCCAGATTATGGTGTTCTTGTTGTTCCCTATGGTGATATAGGTGGAGGAGAAGAAGAATTGTCTGTCCGTCTCATCCCGGTGTCTAAGCAAATGTTTCCAGGACCAGTCATTGTGATCCCACTCGTGTCAGAGGCACCTTAACTGGAGTGTCCCCCTGAATTTGTCCAGGTCCTTTATCTCAAGCCCCCCCCCCCCCCCCCCCACTTCTTTGGTCGAGTACAGATGGACCACTTGACTAAGCAATGTGCGCCTTTGACATTATCAGGGTCGTCACCTTTCCAAAGAAACCCCCTTCGCGCTCTATCAATTAGCCTCACCGCCCAACACGGCGGTTTAAAGATAAAACAAATCAGTAATATGGAATTTAAATATCTTTAATTGAAAACGATAAAATGTATTACGAAGTCACCTTCTGTGGGCTTTTCCACCCCCGCTTGCACATGCGGCTTGAGGATCGATTGGTTCATGTTCTCAATCGAAACATTTATTGTGTATCCTCCTAGCCTCCTCTGTGTACCTAGCCTGGAAAACAAGAAAATTATGTAAGTTTAACAATCTATATAGTTATAATTAATATGAATGATTTCTAAGCTTACTAGCCGCTCGGCTGCGGCTTGACTGCACCCCTCAGGCTAAGAAGGGTCCTTGTGACCTCTTTTTGAGACCTTAGCAGGGGTCGGCGGCACCCCCGTCTTGTGGTCCTATCAATACATGTCAGTACAAACAGTATATTATGAATATATAAACATAAGTTAGACACATTTACCATACGTTTAGCTAAACGCAAGTGGTTATCTTGGTCGTGGTTGTGCTTCCCGTCAACCCCTCTGCACTCTCGAGCCTTCTTGGACTTAGCCTTAAACTCATCGCTAGCCGAGTACCGACATAGGACCCGGTATGCATCGGACCGACCCTGCAACCAGCTCACGGGGCCGTGCACATAGTTGTAGGTCGATAAAAATACCTTGAGAAAATTATGAGAAAAATATTTACTACACCTCACGTACTTGTGTGTACTCTTCCATCATGTGCTTGTTGCTCTCTTGCTGAAAGTGTCGCACGTCGTGCTGGTTTGCTTTCAAGTACTCATTGATAACTTGAATACGAGCGTTCGACAAAGCTTGCCGAACTGCCTTCGTAACATTGAAGTGAAGCACTTTCCTCGCATCCTCTAACATGTGAGGGTCGTTCGGGTCCTCTAAAATATACCTTTCCTGTGATACAGAATATATTAAAGAGATGTTCATTAAAAAAGTTTAAGAGTTAAAAATTAGAAATTTTATTTAACATACTTACCATAGAATCAGCCCATATGGCCTCCTGAACATTGCGGTGCTCCTGGTGAGGGGCGCGTGTGTAGTTCTCCCACGAAGTAGAAGGCACACCGTCGATGATCCCAGGATAGTGCATATGCACTAAGAACCCGAGGACACCGTTCACCGGTCTGTAGTGTCTGTCAACGGTGAAAGACGCGTCGAACCAAACTCTGCAAGATATTTATTAATTAAATATTTAAGTAACCAAAATAAACAAGAATTGAACACTACGATTTTATTACCTGTCTTCGATCGGACGAATCACGATCTTCTGTGCAATGATCGGAGGAAAAATGACAAAGTGAGTCCTCCTCGTCTGTCGCCTCTGCTCGGGCACCACGTCTGGTGACCCAGAAGGCTCGTCACCAGCCGAGCTAAAGGGATGAGGAACAGAAGTTTAATTGGAAATTGGATTTTAAGAATTTGTCAAAGACTAGTGAAATTTACTTGTGTGGGCTGCTGTGACGAAGCCCTAGAGCTGGTTAGAACGTGACCCAACAGCTGAGAGCATCTGGCAACTCTTCTTCTTGGTACACTTTTTCAACGTCTTCACTATCATGGTAACCATCATCCCCAAGAGTATATAACCGCTCATGAAAATTCACCTTATATATCACCGACCAACCACTAAGATTTATGCATGCATAAGGTAGATAATACACTTGCTCCACTTGGTGTGCAAGAACAAATGTATCGTAACCTCGTAGTCGATCCTTGAGTTTGACTTCCACCATTCCAAATTGATTTTCTTGAGTTCCATGAGTGCTATCAAACGAGTCACAATGAAAGAAGACAACTCAAAGTGTCTTATTTCTGGTAAAAGTAAATTCAAGGATTTTGTTAATGATCCCATAATAATTGGTTTCATGCCATTGAGTGTCAACTGCTCTCATCACAACACCAGAATTTGATGTTGCCGCGAGAGGACGAAAGGCTTCAAAATGAGTTGTATGGAATCGAAAGCCATTTACGTCATATCGACCATAGCTTTCTAACATTCACCAATCCATAAGATAGCTGCCGTAAATCTATATGGACGTTGTGAGTCACACACTATATAAATTAAAATAATACTTCTTTAATAATAGTAATTATAATATATAAAAGACGAGAGAGTATTACATAATCTCGAAATTAGGATAGGAAACCCGACCCTTCATTTAATCCTTCTTGTCTCATCCCTTCTACTTATTTGGTCGTAGGTTGATGCCTATGTGGCAACATTGTCTGTGGAACTCGTTGAACGTGAAAAAACACTTTCTAGAATACATGTGTAGCAAAAAATATTGATTAGAATAAATGTAGGACAAACACTTACTCGAATTATTCCTGCATGCCATCTATATTTGCATACATGTAGAGTAAGACAACAATCCTGTCACGTTCGGGTAGGTCGTAGGTCGTGTAGCTACCAACAGTAGTGCCTCTCATTTGAAAAATGGATAGGTCGCTACAAGGGGATGCTTCGTCCACATTGTACCGCATCGCCAAAGTATCGACATTGTGTTCTTCTGCAAAGTAGACACTTGAAAATTATCATACTTTCTTAAGAGTATATGCTTCAGCGATGCACCCTTGCCTTATTGCCAACCATTAGTTTCAGATACCGTAGCGCTCTTTCAATGTGATACATTCACTTGTATTGCATAGGACCGACAACTTTAGGTTTGAATGGAAGATGGATAAGCAGATATTGCATTGGATTGAAGAAACTCCGTGGAAAAATTTCCATCTTACATAAAAGTATCGGCATCTCCTTTTCTAACTTATCCATCATCCCTATCTTGATTTCTTTAGCACAGAGCTATCTATAGAAATAGTTGATCTCGTCTAAAACCTTTCACACCACATCATATAGATAGCCCCAAAACATAACAGGTAAGAGTCTTATCATGATAATATGATAATCATGACTCTTCAACCCAGTGAAGTTTCTTGTGTTCACATTCACGACTTGTTTCAGACTAGCTGCGTAACCATCTACGAATTTCAAAATTTTCAGCCATTTCATGACTTCTTTATTTTCTTTAGGTCAAAGACAGAAAGAAGCACGTGGCTTACCACCACTTCAAGATATTTCAAGAGTTGGACGGTTACAAAAGTCTACCAAATCTAGTCTAGCTTTTATATTGTCTTTCGTTTTGCTAGTCATATACAAGCGCGTGCTTATGATACTTTCGCCCATGTTATGCTCCTGATGAATGACATCAATGTTGTGCATTAGAATCAATGACTTCACATACGGTAGCTCCCAAAGTCCATATATATGAGTCCAATTGTGTTCCTCTCCGTAACCTACAAAATAACCAGGGCAACCTTCATCTGGCACCAGGTTGTCTAACATATCAGAAATTTCTGACTCGTTGAGACGTTTTGGTGGTCTTTTAGTGACAACGTTGTCCTTTCTGAGGACATGTCTCTGTTGCCTAAATATGTGATTCAGAAGCAGCCAACGTCTGCGACAATTGAAGTAAGATATCTTGGCTCCATGAGTTAGTCGAAAGCAGTCCGTGTCCGAAGCACATATCGGACACGTCAGACGAGCGTGAGTGCTCCATCCAGAAAACATGTCGTATGTCGGCAAATCATGGACGGACCACAAATAAACAGCTCGAATGTTGAATTTCTACTTCTTGTAACTGTCATACGCTTTGACTCCTGTCTATAACATTTCCAATTCTTCGATCAGCGGTTTCAACATCAAGTTGAGACATCACAGAGGATGGTCCGATTCAGGTACAATGAGGCTGAAGAACATGAACTCGTACTTCATACAAAAAGCTGTTCACATGTTGTATGTAATGATAAAGACGGGTCAACAAGAGTATGGCATGGTGTTTGTACCGAACGGTAAGAATCCGTCTGTCGCTAACCCGATGCGAATATTTCTCGCATCACAAGAAAAATCTAGATCACAACGGTCTAGCGCCTTCTATGCATCACCATCGTTCGGGTGCATCAAGAATTTTTTGTTCTCACGTTTACCTTCTTTGTGTCATCTCATGTGTCTTTGGTTCTTTTTGAAAGAAACAACCGCTTCATCCAAGGAGTCACGGAAAAGTAACGAAGTTGCTTATGCGCGACATTTGTCATCATATTATCGCCATTGTCATTAACAACTTCGACATACCTCGATTTACCGTATTTCAAGCACATGTTCTCGTTGGCGTGCTTTTTGCAGAATAGCATGCAGTTGTCTGGGCACACATTGATTTTCTCATAGTCCATACCGAGACCAGATATCAATTTCTTCAGCTGATACATATCTTTAGATGCTTTGTGAGGTTGTGGAAGATATTGCAGATCAATTTTATGAGATCATTGTAGCAGTTGATGGAAAAAATTACTTAAACCTAATTGTCATAAATCTGGTCATAAAAGCAAGGATGATCACATCCGTGTGTTCATGCAACGGCTGTTCTGATTTCTTGAGCTTATTGAAGAACTTGTCTACCTCCATTGTAAGAGAATCCTACGCTTCCATAGCTTCTAGTATCTCATCCATCCTATCAACCTCTGTTCTATCATCATCCTCATCTACTTCTTTTACGACTCGAGATTTAGTCTCGCTGTGGAAGGTCCACACCTCATAATATGCCATGAAACTATTTCGGCATAAGTGAAACGGGAGTTCCATTTTGTTTAAAACTTAGTGTTCCGATATTTTGTACATAGGCACCGCACCTTATCATCCACTAACAACAAAAATTCTCGATCCAAAAATTCATCTAACTTGGTGTACATAGCATATTTATTCATATTAACATGATCATATCATAACTACATAGACTATAGGGGAGATTTATAGTATTTATGATGATAATATATTAACATTAAGGCATGATCATAAAGATTATTCCTACCACATACATAGAATCCACAATCAAACAAGAAATGCTTCATCCAAAGCATATGTATAATGGAAGACTAAAGATAATATCTTTTATTATGCATAAAGTCACAAATACAAGAAGGAATACATGAGCTATACCTTTCCCAATTTGGTATTAGGAAGAGCGACTCTCTCTACTCCTTTCCCAATTTGGACTTGGGACTAGAGACTCTCCTCTCTACAGCCTAACTCCTCTAAGGACTAAGAAAAGTAATGTATAGAATAGAATGATGCTCAAGTGGTGTGTGTGTGTGTGTGAAGTGAGGGGTATGGCGTCTTATTTATAGCTGGAGATACGTCGGTTCCTGCCATAATTTGCGTGCAAATCAGTCTTCATCATTATCAGAACACCACAAGGAATCAATACGTGAAAGGAGACCGAGTTTGGAGAAGCTACCAGGTCGGTCGAGCCACCAGGTCGGCTGATCTGGTCTTGCTCCAAACGGCATGTGCTTTCTCGGGGTGACTTCCAAGTGAGTCCTATTGACTGATATGGGTGATACACCGTTGGATCACCTCGGATACATCTGTTTGTAGGTCATTTGATCCATGTGATGCCACGTGTCATCGTCTGATTGGCTGGGATGATACTTTTTAGGATTGCTCCCCCTCTTTCATCTCAATTCCTGTATAAAAAGTCTGCATGCACTATTTTTAAAGACAAGTAGAAATTGATCATGTAGAAAGGCGATGTGTGCAAGAAATGACATATTCTTCATATAATTAAGTTCTATTGGCAGGTAAAATTGGTATATAATAACCGTCAATAATGTGCAGGCTTCACAGGTGGCTTCCATGTTCAAGCGGGATTGAGGCCGGCGGTCCCTAGACGAAGCGCCTTTGTACCGGGGTTCACCATTTTGTAAACAGTCTTCAATGAATTTTTAATTCATATTCTGTTTTTTGTTCTGTTTTGTGCTTCACAACTTGTCCACCGCATCCTTAGCAGCATAAGACCATCTGTACCAGCGTACTCTAAAGCATACTCTATACACTATTCTACTTCAACTTTTAGAGTACGTATTCTAAATTACATTGTCAAACAGTGTATCCAGTATATTTTACAGTGTGCCATTACGGATGGTCTAAGCGTCCAAAGAACCTTGCTGGCCTCGTTAGATGCTTCAAAACTCGCACCACGAAGTGCAACCGGGTGCTGCATATCACGGCAAGAAGTTAACATAATCAAACGCGGAGTGACGTGACCAGACGTAGAACCCCTCAACAAGTAGTCATATTTCTCATCCTCCGCTACCATGTGTTAGGCTGCCCACACCGGGGGCCTGTAAACATCCCTCTACGGCATTTTATAGCTAGCCCGGTGGCTGGAGCTGCTCCGCAGCGGGGCCTTCAAATCGCACGATAAAACAGCGGCTCGAACATAGACTTGGTAAATGTAACAAAGACTGCGAAAGAAAGAGAAAGGAAAGAAGAGAGAGAAAAGAAGAGGACTAAAAATTGATAGGAAAAAGGAAGAAGAGAGAGAAAAAATGGAAAGGAAAATAAGAATACAAAAGGAAAAAGGAAAAGAAGAAAAAGAAGAAAAAAGAAACAAATAGATGAAAAAGGACATGGAAAATAAATTTAGTGAATTTTGTAAGCTGTAAATATAATATTATTGAAATAACAATAGTTATATAAGATAATATAAAATATAAGATAACTGTTTGATATAAAGAGAGTGATATAGATATTTGATTCAGAGTTGAACGAGTGAGTGTGGAGAACAGAACTATAAAACTAAGTATATTTTAGAAGTCACTGTAAAATGTGATATAAATGATCTTTATAAAAAGTCAACCAGTGGGAACGATCCTAGCCTGCAGCTGTGTAATTGTGGCAGACTCGCGCAGCTACAACCCTGCCTTTTATGCACACAATGGTATTGATATTCTATCCACCAGCTCCGCCGCCCTCTAGGTGGAAATCATGTGTAGTACTGTATGTACGGTAATAAAGGCTAACATGTGAGTCTAGTGCTCGTCGGGTCTATATGTCAGCCTCTGTTACTGCACATACTGTAGAGGATATTGATCCCCGCGCTCTCCCCACTTCCTCTACTCGCGTTGATATTCTAAGATAATGCTCACGCGCTCCACGAGAGGACAGCGAAGTTATTTTGATAAACAGGTTCTATGATACTAAATTACCACGCGCTCCACGAGAGGATAGCGAAGTTATTTCAGAAAACGAGAGGACAGCGAAGACTCAAAATAAAACATAAGTTATTTGCTGAGCGGTAGGCTGTGTACTGCTGTAGTAGCTGCCTAAGGAACACTATTTAAACTTTAGCAAGGCACTAGCAGCACCGATCACAGGCTCACACAACAGTACAGTATTTGAGAAACATACAGAGTGACCAAGAGACGAACACCAGAATGGCAGTCCAGCCTCAGACCGTCGTTGTTCCAACTGATGCTGAGTTACTACAGGCTCAAGCAGACCTGTGGCGGCACAGCCTCTACTACCTCACCTCCATGGCGCTCAAGTGCGCCGTTGAGCTTGGAGTTCCTACTGCCATCCATAATCTTGGCGGTGCGACCGCTCTGCCAGACCTGGTTGCCGCGTTGTCCCTTCCCACAAATAAGTTGCCATTCCTCCGCCGCCTGATGCGCTTGCTGGTCACGTCAGGCATCTTTGCCTCCGGCGACGACGACAACGACTCCGCGGAGGAGACGACTTACCGCCTCAATCCACTCTCTTGGCTTTTGGTGGAAGGTGTTGAAGCAGAAGACCATACCTATCAGAAATGTTTTGTGCTTGGCGCGATCTCCAGGCATTATGTCGATGCATCATTGACGCTGGCTGATTGGTTCAAGAAGGATTTGCCATCTCCGCTGCCGTCGCCATTCGAGGATTTACATGGGGTGCCACTCCTTCATGAGAAGACGGCACAACTTGATGAAGAGCTCGACGCAATGGTCAAAGGTGTGGCAGCACACGACAATTTAGCAATGGGGACAATAATACGGGAGTGCAGCGAAATCTTCAAGGGACTTGAATCGCTGACAGACTGTAGTGGTGGTGATAGCACAGCAGCGAGCGCTATTATGAAGGCCTACCCTCACATAAAATGCAACGTGCATGACCAGGTCATTCACACTGCCCCGACTGATGGAGTCGCCGTCGAGATGTTCAAGTTTGTCCCGCCTGCTCAAGCCGTGCTGCTCAAGGTATGAAATTGCAATTTCTCTCTCATATATTTTTATGTTGCAAAATAAAATTAAAAATATCACAAACGTATCTAATGTTAGCTACCATTGACGTGTCACAGTTTTACATACCTTATTCTCAATATTTGACATAATCCACTTCATCTACCGTAGCTTGTACTCCACTTCTGGAATGATGATGATTGTGTAAAGATCCTAGAGCAATGCCGGAAGGCAATTCCTTCCCGAGAAGAGGGTGGGAAGGTGATCATTATAGAAATAGTGCTTAGCCCTTCTATGGAGCCTATAATGTTGGAAGCACAACTCCTGATGGACATGCTCTTTATGGTGAACTGTAGAGGCCGGCAACGTGATGAAAATGAGTTGTGTGATATCTTCATGAAAGCAGGGTTCAGCGGCTATAAAATTGTGAAGAAAATGGGGACCCGGGGGATCATCGAGGTCTACCCATAAAAGAATGGTCGCCAAGATATCGGTACATTGTGATTCCACTGCGACCATTACCATGATGAAATACATATAAAGATCTCCAAACTGCTGAAGTGTTAATAAGTTTGTTACAATCTTTGTTATACTTTGCAAAGTGTTTGATGGTTTTGTGCTCTCGGTTGTGCCATGTACCTAGGTTGGCTCTGTAAAAACTATGGTTGTATCTTGCAATATTGTGTATGTTCTGTGCTGAAAAAGATGCTCCGATTGCAAATATCATTTTGTTAGGACAATGTGATTAGTTCATAAAAGAACTAACATCACTGTTCTAACAACATCTTTTTCAAAAACTCACTGTTCTAGCAACATCATTTAGCAAACGGAAATAGTATATGTACAACAATAATACGGGCAAGATATATGAAAAAGAATCAAGCAAGCCATGCACGCTTGCGGGCATTGCGGGCGGCTTGGGCAAGGCAACGTCGATGTCGCAATGACAATTGGGAATTGTTGCTTAAACCATGCCACGATCACTACAGGAATAACGGTCACTTACGTCGGCCAAAGCCGACGTAAGTAAGGCTTAAACCGACGTAAGTAACTTAATTACGTCGGTTTTCCCTTAATTACGTCGGCTTTCAGCCGACGTAGGCTTTTGGACGTAATTAAGGTGACTTACGTCGGCCAACGTAAGTTATCTTAATTACGTCGGTCTGCGGAAGCCGACGTAAGTTAAGTGTCGAGATGGGCCTTGGGCTGGGCCTGAGGACTTACGTCGGCTTGGGCAGGCCGACGTAAGTAAAGTGTTGTAACTTACGTCGGCTAGGGCAAACCGACGTAAGTTTAGTGGTTTAACTTACGTCGGTATGGCCTGACTGACGTAAGTTAACCTGGGCTAACTTACGTCGGCCTGCCCATAGCCGACGTAAGTTAAGTTTTCGAATTTTTTAAAAAAAAACAGAAACTGACTACCTCGCTCGATGGCGAGAACACAGAACAAACAAATAATATCATACACAACATAACAGTTTCAATATATAGTTCAAAACATCAACAACAACACAATTTGCAACAATCAACATCAACAACCACCGGGCTACACGCTAGCCCCTCCATTACCTACGGGATCTTCTCGGCGCGTTCCGGATCCCTGCAAAAGAAACATAATCACTAGTAAGCATCAATGTCAACTCAGTGATAACATAAGAGACCAAGAACATCAGTGACAAAAGAAGGAAGCATGATGTAGTTTCAAATGAAGTAATGTACTATATCACTAGTTAAATGGAAGCACTAGCCCTTTGTTAACTTAGTGAACATCAGTTTCGACATAAGAAGGAAACATCAGTGATAATCACTAGCCCTTTTGTTAAATGGAAGCACTGACAACTTATTCACTATATACTAATCATTTCTACCATGGTCAAAAACTACTAAAGCTTGATTAGATACACTTAACTTCCTCACCACTATAGGAATCAATATCTGACAAGTCATCAAGATCTACCTCTATGTTGTACCTCCTTATCTCTCTATGTAAAATACTAAAATGGATACAACAATATTAAAGAGAGTTTGTCACCTGCTCCGGTGTCTACACGCTAGCACCTCCACTGCCTCCGGGATCTCGACGCGTTCTGGAACCCTGAAAAAGAATCATAATTAGGATAAATTAGAAGTCCATAAAACAACTAGTCAATAGTGTGAGTAACACATTTGCTAAATTAAATGTGATGCAAGTAACTTCTTTAACATAATGAAAAGGGAATGAAACTCCTAGCTATAGACAATATTACCTGTTCCGGTGTCTGCTGCGGCGAAAGCGTAGGAATCTCGATGTCCTGACCGCTTTGTCGAGCAAGAGCCTGCCATTGCAAGATATTAGCAGATATATGTTATTAAGTGCTGTGAAATTTAACTACGGTACTTTAAATTACTTACCGCCATCGTTGCTTGCATCTGGGCCATCATTAAGGTCGTCCTCTACTGCTCCTCCCTCGTCCTCTCCAGCTCTGCCTGAGTTTGCGTCAGCGACTCCCTCATGGCCTGGAGCTCCAGCTGGGTCTGCGAGAGACGACCACTGGTCCCAACGGTCGAAGCCTGCGACGATGAAGCGTCTCTCAAAGGTCGCGTCGACCTCGAGTCGACAACTCCATCGAAAATGGCAAACCTGCAAAAGAATGAAAACACTAAGTAGAAGATTAATTGAAAAAGAAATGAAACACACGAAGAACTCACCGTCCGTGGGCCTTCCCGCCTCCGCTTGCGTACGCGGCTTGGGGGTCGATCGGCGCGTTTTCCCAACCGTAATCTGCACCATGTATCTTCGCGACCTCCTGCGCGTACTTTATCTACAAAACAAATAAATCTTGTAAGCATGTCAATAATAGTATTAGTTACAATGAAATTAATGAATTTCGAAAACTTACCAGTCGGTCGGCTGCGACCTGACTACACTGCCCTGGCTGAGAAGGGTCACTTCCCTTGTGACCTCTCTTCCAAACCTGGGTCGGGGTCGGCTCATGACCCATCTCTCGCTCCTGTACATCCGTGTTAGTGGGATAAATAATATATTAGGAACACATAAATAAAATAAAAAGGTACTTACCATGCGTTTAGCCATACGCAAGTAGTCGTCGCCGCCATAGTTGTGCTTGCCCTCGGACCCCATGCGGCACTGTCCAGCCTTCGTGGACTTGTTGATAAAAGCGTCGCTAGCCCAGTACCGACAGAGAGCTAAGTACGCCTCGATGTTACCCTGTAACCAGGAAATACTAACCTGCACATATTTCATTTTCATCAACGCGGTTAACATACGTAGATATTGTAAATATTTAACAATATTAAAAACTTACCTCCACGTTGTGCTCTTCTGTCAATTAGGAGTCTGAGTCCTTCCTAAAGACACCCCTTTGCTGCTCCTGCTCCTGCTCCTGCTCCCGGGGGTGCCGCTTGTAGTACGCGTTGACGGCCTGAATTCGGGTGTACGACAACGCCGCCGTCGTGAGCTTCCGAGCATTGTAATGGAACACGCGTCTCGCGTGGTCCTCCATGCCCGGTTCCTCTACTTGGTACCTCAGCTTTAAGCAAACAAATATTTAAGTGATATGCAATTAAGAATTCAAACGAGTTGAAAAAACGAAACAGTTAAACTTACCATAAAATCGTGCCACACGGCTCCCTGAACCGTGCCGTGCACCGGGTGAGAGACCCGAGCGTAGTCATCCCACGACAGGGCAGGAAAACCGTCAATTACACCGGGGTAGTGCAACTTGACGATAGCACCGAGGACACTGTTAACCTGCCTGTGGTGCTTCTCGGCCCCCATGAACGAGAAGTCGTACCAACATCTACAAAATATATTAAATCATTAAGTAAAGGAAAATAACATCTAATATTTAATATACTATATACAATATTTATACCTGTCTCCAACGGGACGGATCGTGGTCCGCTGAGTAGTAACCGGAGGAGGAGCCGCAAAGTGGGTCCTCCTCGTCCGTCGCCTCTGCTGCGACGCTGCCGCGTCTTGTGACCCTAAAGGCTCTGCGGACCCCCCGGAGCCTCCAGGAAGGCTAGTGGTAGAGGGCTGCCCAGGGAGGCTAGCGCTAGCCGGCTCCGAAGGGAGGCTAGCGCTAGAGGGCCCCCTAGCCTCTGAGTCGGGCTCCTGTAGCGGCCCTCTAGCCTCTGACTCTGACTCTGACTCAGAAGTCTCTGAGTCAGACTGCACAAAAGGAATGACTTTATTAATAATTAATAACAATTGCAACTTCCAAAATAACTTTATTGTAACTAAAGTTTACCTCTGTCCGCTGAAAGCACGCGACAGCTGAGGGTGGAGCGTGTGCCAAAAAGAGCTCACGTCGGCTAGAAAGGAACGAGGTCCCTGAGCAAGGGTCTGCTGTCGGCTCAAACCCTCTCACTGGCTTCCCCTTCCCCTTCCCCTTTGACGACATCCTATTGCAAGGAATAAATGATTAATATGCAAAGATAATATACAAAATTAATGTTAAATTAGTGAATAAAACATTACTTCAAAATTCATCAACATCACGATCATGCACCCTACTCCTTAAACCAGCCTATCGATCTTCTTCTTGCGCATATCGTTTTCGTTTGCGCAAATCAGCAAGTTCGACTATGTTATCGATATCTTCAGTTTCTGATTCTGATTCAGTTTCCGCTTCCGTGCCAGCCTCGATATCTTGAGCATCTCCAACTAAGTTATCGAGTCCTACACCGGGCTCGACTGAGAAGGAGTCTGGCAACTCTTCCTCTTGGTAGACACAATCAACCTCAGCTTCGTCGTGATAATCATCATCTCCTAGAGCGTATAACCGCTCACGAGGATTCACCTTATGTACCACCCACCTAGCTTTGAATTTATTGCATGGATAAGGTAGATAGTACACTCGCTCTACTTGGTGTGCAAGAACTAATGAATCGAATCCTTTCAACCGTTCCTTGTGTTTTACTTCGACCATGCCAAATTCGTTTACTCGAATTCCACAAATGGAATCAAACCATTCGCAGTCAAAGAATACCGCTCGAATTGGCTTGTTTGCGACAAAGGTGAATTCAAGGATTTTTTTAATAATCTCGTAGTACTGCGTTTCATGATCTTGCGAATCGATTGCCCTCATCACAACTCCGGTATTACATGTTGCCGCGAGAGGACGAAGAGATTCAAATTGAGTTGTACGAAATCGAAAGCCGTTGACGTCATATCGACCATAGCTTCTAACATTAACCACTCCACGCGATAGTTGTCGCAAATCTTCATGGACGTTGTTGGCACTGTCCAAGATATGGAGTTATTAGAAAACGTAAGCATTCTTAAGTTATAAGAAAACATTGTTAACATTGATTAGTTATCGAGAAAACGTTACATGATCTCGAAACCAGGAGAGAAAATTAGATCCCCCGTTTATTCCTTCCCGTCGAATATGTTCTATTTGCTTGCTCGTGGGTTGATGTCTATGTCTCCAATTTTGCTTGTCGAACATACTACACGACAAAGAGAACCTCTTAGAATACATGTGTCGGAAAAGATGGTGAAAAGCATAAGTGTAGGAGAAACACTTACTTGAAATATTCATTCATTTCTTCCATATTAGCGTACATGTAGAAGAATGCAGCACGCCTTTCTTTTTCGCTAACATCATACGAAGTGTAACTACCAACAGTAGTGCCTCTTGTTGCAAAAATGGAGAGATCGCTATAAGGAGGTTGCTCATCTATATTGTATCGCATTACCGAAGTATTAACATTGTTTTCCTCTGCAAAGTAAACACTTGAGAAGTATCCCACTTCCTTAAGAGTAAAAGCTTCGGCGATGCAACCTTCAACCCTTGCCCTGTTACCAACCATTGGTTTCAGATATCTAAGTGATCTTTCAATATGATACATCCACCTATATTGCACGGGACCGCCCACTTTCGCTTCAAATGGAAGATGAATTAAGAGATGTTGCATTGGATTGAAAAATCCCGGAGGAAAATTTTTTTCCATCTTACACAAAAGTACCGGAACCTCCTTTTCCAATTTAGTCATCATCTCTGGCGTGATTTCTTTAGCACAGAGTTGCCTATAGAAGTGGCTAAGCTCGGCTAACACCTTCCACACTGCATCGTCAAAATAGCCTCGAAACATAACAGGCAGAAGTCTTTCCAAGATTATGTGATAATCATGACTCTTCAACCCAATGAGCTTTCCCGTTTTCACATTCACGGCTCGTCTCAGACTAGCTGCGTAACTATCTGGGAATTTCAACCTTTGCAATCATTAGAGAACTTTTTTTTTCTCTTTAGGTCGAAGACAGAAAGGAGCGCGTGGTTTACCACCATTTTCAGAGAGCTCAAGAGTTTGACAGTTACAAAGCTCGGCAAGATCCTTTCGAGCCTTTAAATTGTCTTTTGTTTTGCCCGTCATGTCCATGCATGTGTGAAAGCATCTAGGCCCCCGTGAGGTATGGTTTTGGTGATTAATGACAACCATTCGTAATTACTAATGAGTTTGTGGATGCAAGGTTTCACATATATCACATCAAGCGTTAACGACTATCTATTCAAATCATCTACCACTCATTGGATACGAATGGAGACCCCTCAAACGACCTATTCTAAGGGGGTTATTCAATTCTCATGAAGGCTAAATGAAGAACTCACACAACGACTCTATTCTATCAAAATTGGCAACACAAGAAGATCAATATTCATCAGAACATTATTTGCAACAAGTGTCAAAGAGGTCACTCGAGAAGCTTCTAAAAGTTCAACTCGAAGCAAACAAATTACACTCACCGGATCGTCCGATGGTCTGGAAAATGCACACATCGGTCGATTGGGGCTCAACAGAAGAAGAAGACCTCAGAATGAAGTGCACACCGGATCATCCGATGCTAGAGACAAGTGGACATCGGTGAAGTTCAACAGAAAGATTAATTTGTCTCAACAATTGTGGAGAAACACTCACCGGATCATCCGACGTAGAAGCAAAGTGTACATCGGTCTAATTCAACAGAAACATTATTTCTGGACCAAATCTGAAGACAAAGCTCACCGGACCATCCGATGATTGAGAAGGGGCAGCATCGGTCGAATAACGGTCACTTCTGACACAGTGACGTCAGCTAATCTAATTAGACCGATGCTCAGAAAAGGTGGTCATCGTATCATCCGATGTACACAGAAAAAGTAATCAGCCAACTTTTTCAACGGCTAATTCAGTTGGGCTGGCTATTTAACCCCCTTCCATCAGTCATTTCGACAACACTTGACAACCAGAGCATGCCCACACATCCTCAAGTGTCCAAGACCTAGAACAATCATTTACACACCCTTTTCGTCCATCTACACCTCAAGATATAGGCTAGATCTAGCTAGAGAGAAGCTCGTGTGCGTCCTCTCTGGGTGAGTGGAGTCTCTAGACCAGTGAGAGCCGTGAGGGAGTGCATTCTTGGTGATTGCATTCATCTTGTATCAAGAGGAGAGTAGAGAGATTGCTCCGGAGCTTGCCGAGACAAATTGTGGAAGCCCGGAGCATCGAAGTTGTACAAGGTTTGAGCTCCACCTTGCCGGAGATGGCGAACGGAAAAAGTTAGTGGATTCCCTCGTCTTGGTGACTTGGGAGTGGCAATACCCTTTGGTGGGTGCCACAACGTGGATGTAGGAAGATCCTAGTGATCTTACCGAACCACGGGAAAAATCGTCGTGTCTCCGCGTCTTCGAGCGTTTGCATTCCTCTCCCTACCCCTTTACGATTACGTTTTACTATTCCGCACTTAACTCTCTTGATTGCGTAGTTGACTTGCATAGGGAATTGGGCTTAACAATTAAAATTTTTAAATTGCCTTAAAATTTGAAAAAGCCCAATTCACCCCCCCCCCCTCTTGGGCGTTTCGATCCTTACAATGTGCTTATGATACATTCGGCCATGTTACGCTCTTGATGCATAACATCAATGTTGTGCCTTAGAATCAACGACTTCACATAGGTAACTCCCAAAGTCCACATATGTGAGTCCAATTGTGTTTGTCTCCGTAACCTTCGAAATATCCAGGACGACCTTCATCTGGCACCAATTTGTCCAACATATCAGATATTTCTGGCCCGTCAAGATGTTTCGGTGGTCCTTTAGTGACAACGGTGTTCTTTCTGAAGACATTCCTCTATTGTCTAAACAAGTGATTCGGAGGTAGCCAACGTGTATGACAATCGAAGTAAGATATCTTGCCTCCATGGGTAAGTCGAAAGCAATCGGTGTCCGAGGCACATATCGGACACGTCAACCGACCATGAGTGCTCCATCCAGAAAACATGTCGTATGTCGGAAAATCATGAACGGACCACAAATAAGCAACTCGGAGGTTGAATTTCTGTTTCTTGTAACAGTCGTACGCTTCGACTCCTGTCCACAACATTTACAACTCTTCGATCAACGGTTTCAACATCACGTTGAGACGTGACCCAGGATGATCTGGCCCAGGTACAATGAGGCTAAGAAACATAAACTCATTCTTCATGCAAAAGGTCGGCGGAAGATTGTACGGAATGACAAAGACGGGCCAACAGGAGTATGGTGCGGCATTTGTGCTGAACGGCGTGAACCCATCTGTCGCCAACCCGATGTGAACATTTCTCGCTTCACGAGCAAATTCTGGGTCGAACCGGTCCAGAGCCTTCCATGCCTCACCATCAGACGGGTGCGTCATGACTCCATTGTTCTCACGCTCACCTTCTTTGTGCCATCTCATGTGTATGGCCGTTTTTTTGAAAGGAACAGACGCTTCAACCTCGGTGTCACAGGTAAGTAACGAAGCTGCTTACGTGCGACTTCCGTCGTCACTGTATTACCATCGTTATTAACAACTTCGACAAACCTCGGTTGACCACATTTCAAACATTTATTCTCATTGGCATGCTCTCTCCAGAAAAGCATGCAGTTGTCCGGACACACATCAATCTTTTCGTGCTTCATCCTGAGACCAGAAAGAATTTTCTTCGAGTTGTACATATCCTTAGGCACTTTGTTGGGTTGTGGAAGGGCATCTTTGAACAAATCGATGAGCATGTTGTAACAATTGTTAGAAAAGAAGAACTTAGACTTAATTGTCATAAGTCTAGTCACAAAATTGAGGATTGACATTTTAGTGTGTTCATGCAGAGCCTCTTCTGAATCTTTGAGACGTTTGAAGAACTCTTTAACCTCTGCTGTTTGAGTATCTTCTGTAAGCTCTGGTCGTATAGCTTCCAGCATCTCATCCATCATATCAACCTCTTGAGCATCATCATTATCCGCTTCCACTTCTTGTACAGCTTGAGAAGCTGTCTCGCCGTGGAAGTTCCACAACTCATAATGTGACACGTAACCGTTTCGACACAAGTGCAACGTAAGTTCCACTTTGTCCAAAAACGTTCCGTTTCGGCATTTCGTACATGGGCACCGCGCCTTATCGCTATTTGACAACGAAAAAGCTCATTCCACAAAAGCTTATGTCTTGGCGTACCACTCATCTGAGTGACCACCAGTTCTGCTCTTCCAACCAGTGTACATCCAACTACGGTCTTTGCCCATGTTTGACTCTGCAGTTTAACGCAAAAGAAATTGTCGTTAATATATTGTTATGTTATGTGTCACGGCCCTACAACCTAGGCAGATAGATCCTAAACCCACCCAAGAGTGACCGAGCGGAGCGTGCTCATGACGAGACACGTGATCCGGATTTGAACGAAATTTTGGCAGCATAACCCCGCTGTTCTCCACTGCACGCCCAAAAATGGTGCAGCAGAGAACAACAGGGTTACGCCACTGAAATCTCGTCCAAATCCGGACCCGCGTCTCGTCACAAGCCACGCCCCCTCGGTCACTCCGAGGCTGTCCAAAAAGGGACAATTCCGAACCTGCACGTCTCACATGTCAATGGCATGTGAGACGTGCCGATCCGAAATGAGTAATACATTGCTATAGGTTACGTTGCTCATTTTCATTTTGAGGTCATTTAAGAGAGAGGAAAGAACTAGAGAAAGACTGAGAGGAAAGTTGGTCTTAGAGAAGGAGGCGGAGGACTAAGCCATCGGGGGAGGCGGAGGACTGAGGCGAGTGGGCCTGAGGAGTAAAATCGGCCCAGTTATTGTGAGCCGTCAAATCATATCCGACGGTCCACACTTCAGATCGGCAACATAAAAGTCCTCCCTGACCTAACCCTACTCATTTTCCTTTCTCTTCTCCACGATTCCATCGCTCCAGAGTCCAGATACGGCAGCCGCGACGATCCCCTTCTCCTCTCCTCGATACCCCTACTCCAGCGACGGCGGCCGCGGCTATCCAACGATGGCGGTGGAGATTCGGCTACGATGGTGGCAACCTAGCAGCGACGAGGCCTCGAGGGGCGAACAGAGGCAATGGAGAGTGTCGGCGGCAACCAGGCGGCGGCAGCCTGGTCCAGGCGAGTCGACCGGCCATGGCGTCCGGTCCGGAGCGACTTGATGCCTAGGCGACGCCTGGACAACGCTGGCGCATGTGCTTGCCATCCTCACCGTCGTCGTTCGCCTTCGTGCCCGTCTACACGCATACTTTACCTTACCACCAAATGGGCCTTGTCGGGCCTTGTCAAGCCTGTCCAAAGCCCATTTATGTATATATAGTACTTGAACACTCAAGCAATCAAAATTAAAATTGTAACCATAATTCAAAAAACTAAGCAATTCAAATAAACCTAAACATAACAATTATCCATTGTAATTCATCAATTTATCAACTCAATTCTAACATAAGCAATTCAATTCAAATGAGAGCAATTCAATAAACCTAAACATAACCATAATTCAAATGAGAGCAATTCAATAAACCTAAACATAACCATAATTCAAATGAGAGCAATTCAAAACCTAAACATAACCATAATTCAAATGAGAGCAATTCAATAAACCTAAACATAACCATAAGAGCAATTCAATAAACCTAAACATAACCATAATTCAAATGAGAGAAATTTAATTCAAATGACAGCAATTTAATTAAAGTAAATGCATGAGGCGAGGAAATACTTGCAACGAAGATCGGCGGCGGAGTCGGGGGCGCAGGGGCGGCGACGGCGAGTCGGCAGCGGGGCGGTCGGAGCGGCTCGGGGTCGGGGCGACGGCGTGGGGGCAGTCGGGGCAGCGGTGGCTCGGGGTCGGTACGGCTCGGGGTCGGGGCGGCGGCGGCTCGGGCTCGGGGTCGGGGCCGCGCGGGTCGGGGCGGCGCCGCGGGGGCGGGGCAGCGGGCGGGAGGCGGGTGGCGGCCGGGCGGCGACGGCGGGGCGGCGAGGGGGAGCAGGCGGCGGGGGCGGCGGCTCGGGGTCGGGGCCGCGCGGGTCTGGGCCGCGCCGGAGGAGCGGGGCCGCGGCCGGGAGGCGGGTGGCGGCCGGGCGGCGACGGCGGGGCGGCGAGGGGGAGCAGGAGGCGGGTCGTCGGCGCGGGGTCGGGGCGGCGCCGCGGGGGCGGGGCCGCGGGCGGGAGGCGGGGGGCGGCCGGGCGGCGACGGCGGGGCGGCGAGGGGGGGCAGGCGGCGGGGAGCCGGAGCGGGGTCGGGGCCGCGCGGGTCGGGGCGGCGCCGCGGGGGCGGGGCCGCGGGCGGGAGGCGGGGGGCGGCCGGGCGGCGACGGCGGGGCGGCGTGCCGGCTGCGGGGCGGCGACGGGGAGCGGCGGCGGGGCGGCGGCTCGGGGGGCAGGCGGCGGCGGGGCGGGCGGCTCGGGGGGAAGGCGCGTGAAATGAAGGCGCGCACCGCTCGCGCGTTTAGGTTAAACAATAACTTACGTCGGCTTATTTAACTTACGTCGGCCTACTTCGCGGCCGACGTAAGTTAGGTCTAAATTACGTCGGTCTCCTTAATTACGTCAGCTCTGGGCCGAGGCCGACGTGGGTAATTTTTATTATTGCCGGTCCATTTACTTACGTCGGTCGGCCAACGTAATTTATTTTACTTACGTCGGCTACTAGTAGCCGACGTAAGTTACTTACTTACGTCGGCTGGCCGACGTAAGTTGTCATGGCCGACGTAAGTGATCGATATTCCTGTAGTGGATGTGTTGCGGTGCCTGACATGTGCATGTCGTGGGCACGATGGGGACTGTTTGTCATATCCCACGGAACATGAAAGTGGCGGCTCTTGGGCACCACCGAGAGTTAAACTCTTTGCATGGCTAACATTGAGGCAGCGAATATGGACAGCGGACCGTTTGTTGCGACGGGGATGGATGAATGAGTACTTTTGCCCACTCTGCCTTAGAAGTCTTGAGATTGTACACCATCTTTTTGTTGAATGTACGGTGACGAGACAAATCTGGACGCTAGTGAGTAACTGGATCGCAGTCCCAGGATTGCAACTGGCTAGTGGGCATCGCAACCTTTCTGTTCTGGAGTGGTTTGCTGAAGTCACACCGGCGGATGGTGGCGTAGGATCTCGAGGCCTAAAATCCCTGGTCATGCTCGTCTTATGGATCGTGTGGAAGGAGAGGAATGCCTTCATTTTCCAGTGTAGTGTGAAGCAACCTGAACAGGTTCTGCAGGAAATTAAGGAGACCTTTTGGATGTGGAAGTTGGTCAAGCCGTTGATTTTTAGCCCTACTCCGTAAACTATAGCCCTCCCCCCTGACTTACCCCCCCCCCCCCCCCATGTATCTCTCTGGAGGTAATTCTTGAGGCTTAGGCCTCCCTCGATGTACTTATTGTACGTCTTTTCTACCTGCTTATCAATGAACGCCCTTGAGGCCTTTCAAAAAAAAAAGTGGCGGCTCTTGGCTCTGTTTGGCACAGCTGAAACTTGTTACAAAAGCAGCTTGTTTGAAAAGCTGGTGAAAAGCAGCTTCTGCTTATGTCCCGCTTTTAGTTCATTCTGAGAAGCAGCTGAACTAATAAGCTGTTAAAAGGGGGACCTGGAGGAAAGTTAGTCAGCAACCTCCGGTTCTCTCCTCTCCTGTTCTTTCTTCTTATCCACGTCTACTTCCTTCTATCCAGTTCCTCTTTATCATGTAATCGAAACACTGAGTACACAGTGAGTGAAGAGTGATTAATCGATGCCAATTACCTCACTCATATATCTCGTCGTTCTTGTGTGATTTAACTCTTTGCTGTGAAAGTGTTGTTCTGCAAGTTCTGAATATTGTGAGCATTTCCTTGCATTTGTTCTTGCGGGTCGGATTTCTTGATCAGGTTATTACAGTGGTATCGTTTCGATCTCTTCCTCTTTTCAGTTGAGTTTCCTGTATTTGATGGCAAGGGTGTCCAAGTTTGGATTAACAAATGGGAAACAATTTTCACCCAAATTGGACTTCCAGATTTCTTTAGAGTCTGCGGTGCATCTGCACATTTGAAGGGTGTTGCTGCATATTGGTTTTGATCTTACGCTTACAGATTTACTGTTTTTCAAAACTAGGATCTATTTGTTGCTGAGATTACAAGAGCATTTGGTACTAATGTGGATGAGAAGCCTGAGCGCAGTGGCAAGGCCGCGACAACGGAGGACACTGCAGTGTCCGTCGTGAAGTTGTTGAACCTTCCCGGGGTGACGGACTTCGACCACGACAGCTTCATCAACACCCCGCCTCCGCTTGTCCAAGTATCTGCTTCGGCAATTACTCCCACGGCGGAACTCGACGAGCATCGCTCACCACGTCGACGAGATCCCTCCACCCAGCACTGTGGTGATTGTTGTCGGGAAGACCGAGCCCAAAGTTGCAGCCGCGGTGGATGCAGTGTTGCTCGAACCACCTCCGGCACCATCGCCACCTCCTTACATCATGGCCGATGTAAACCACGCCATGGCGTGTCGCGGGCATTGCCCGACATGCACCCGTCGCACTGTCAGGGTCAGTGTTGTGTATGTACGCGTTGGTCGTGTACCTACATGCGTGAGCTAGTTGCCGTCGAGTACACGTACTAGCTGGGAACAACGTGAGTTGCGGAGTGTCGTTGAGCTCTGGGATGGCTTGGCGCTTAGTCAGGTGTTAGAAAACAATGCAATATAGAGATAAAATTAATTTCTAAAATTATAACAGTACACATGATATATAACTCATAAAATATAAGCAGTAACATGCACATAAAACGGATTATATCTATCATATTCATGCGTAAGAAACTCATCTTTACTCATAGAGGAGACGTATCCAGCTTGAAAGATGAGAAGCTGAAAGCGTGATAAAGACCATAGAATGATGTGGAACATCAAGCGAGCACTCGCGTACACGCTTCCCAAAAATCAGATTCACCCCAACCCGTGCAGTTTCTTCAGCGGGATGTGGTTTCGGAGACACTGCTCTCTTGCACGTCGGTGACGCTTCGACGAGAGAGATGGACTAGTCTGAAGCGGACGCTCAACACTGTGGACTAGCGAGTCTACTAACCTCTCTTTCTTCAGAATGAAGGTTCTCATTCTGTATATAGTGATAGACTCTAGTAACAAAAGTAAATAAGTATGCAGTAAAGCAACACAAATTCAAATAACTGAAAGCAATAAACTTCAATATTTGCAGCATAATTACATCCCGTCAGTTACCGCGCACATTTATCCTCCAGAAACTCACTCATAAAATGCTATGAATTGCAAGACATTAAAGCGTATTAGTGTTAGTCTTCTCAAATTATAGAGAGCAGAATTACCGCGTCAGTTGCCATGTCACAAGTCACGCGTTAACACACGAGAAAATACGTGAATACACGAATACGCGCGCGCTTGCGTGTGAATTGTTTGTGACTCTAGCTCATTCTTGTCTCACATGTTCCACGCATAGAAAATAGATTCCCTTATAAATGAGTACTACTCTCCTTAAATATTCAATGTGGGATAAATGCCTTGTTTACAACTTTTGGAATTTAAGAGAATAATTGGGCTCAAGCCTAAATATTCCAACAATCCCCACCAAACTCCAAAATCATAACTTACACTACTTGTAATATTTCCACAATGTTATTTGATATATCATTTTAGCGATGGGGGCCTATTAAGTTGAACATCCATATTGATCTAAAAAATCTGCCAACCCATAATTACACAATGGACAATGCCTTGAATTGGTAGTTTTGCGCGAGTTGGTTTCATTTAAAGACCAAACTAATACTAAGCGCCTATTGGGCCAGTCCTCAAGTGTAGCCTATAAGTCATATTCCTGTGTTTCTTTCATGAGCTTCTTAGAGATTTCCCATGTCTCACAGACTGCAAGCAACAATTAGCTCATATAGGTGTGTTCGTACAAGAATACTTTATAGGTCAGTATCTCGCACAATAGCATCTGAACACATTAATACTTGAAGTCAGTCTTCCATACGGAATAGAGAGTATTGCATCTTCGCTGGAGAAGATATTATATGGTTGTGTACTCTCTTAGTTATACATACATCTTGTTCTTTCCAAATCCAAATTCACGAGGTCTCCGATCACATATGTTTGGGTTACCCATGTGTATAACTCACGTGCGTCTCAATCCCTCTTGTTTGATGCACTGTCTATCACATTTCTTGATAGACCTTTTGTAAACGGATCTGGCACATTTTTAGCCGTATGAATATACTCAATGGCTATCACTTTGGAGTTTCTCAATTTGTGGACATATTTTAACTGTCTTTTCACATGTCTTGAGGATTTAATATTATTCTTTATACTTGACACTTTCACAAGAACTGTTTGATTGTCACAGTACATAGGAATTGGAGGAATTAGTTTTTTACTACCAGTAAATCCATCAAGAATCCCTTCAACCACTCTGCTTCTACAGAGACTGTATCTAATGCTAAAAGCTCTGCTTCCATAGTTGACCTCGTCAAAATGGTCTACTTACATGACCTCCATGAGATAGCAGCTACTCCAAGTGTAAATACATAACCACTTGTTGCCTTTATCTCATTAGCAATAGAAATTCAATTGGAATCACTATAACCCTCCAAGACTTTAGGGTCAACTGTATAGTGAGGTCCATAACTCATTATACCACATAAGTAGTGCATAACTCGAGTTAGCAGTAAACCAACTCAATTCGCTAACTGCGAAGGAAATATCAGGTCGAGTAGCACCAGCTAGGTACATGAGTGAACCAATTATCTAAGAGTATCTCAGCTAGTCTCTTTCTAGTCTTTTATTTTTTTCCGAAGAATTTTACTAGGATCATATGGTGTTGGTGAAGGCTTGTTATTCAAATAGCTCAAGACCTTCTCAACATAATGAGATTGCAATAGAGTCATCCCATTCTCATTTTTTATCAGCTTGACATTTAAAATAACATCAGCCTCTCCTAGATCTTTCATTCAAATTTTTGGAACAGAAAATATTTTACCTCATTTATCATCAATATCAGTTACAAAAATTAATATGTCATCCACATATAAACACATGATCACTTACCCCCACCATAACGATAATATACATATTTAGCAGCCTCATTAATAAAAAAAGTTTGCTTGTGTCATGGTACTATCAATTTGGTGCTTGTTTGAGGTCGTAACAAGACTTTTTTAACTTACACATCTTACTTTACTGACTGGGTATGACAAATCCTTCTAGTTGATCGATATAGATCTCCTCATCTAACTCTCCGTTAACAAAGTCGTCTTCACATCCATTTGATGGATTAGAAGACCATGTGAGGCAATCAAAGAAAGAAGTATTCGAATAGTTGTCATTCTGGCAATGGGTGAGTAAGTATTAAAGAAGTTTTCTCCTTCTTTTTGTGTGTAACATTTCACCACAAGTCTGACCTTGTACTTCTCAATAGTGCCATTGGGCCTAAGCTTTCACCCACTTACATCCAATCATTTTATAACCGAATAGACGATCCACTATATCCCAATTCCGTTAGTCATGAAGGATTTCATCTTGCTATGGACTTCTTCCTTCCAATCGTTTGCATCAGCTGTGTAGTGGGCCGGTGGGCTGACATTTAGTGAGAATTTTTTTCTATTTGACTTGCTGGAGCCAGACGGCAAGGAGTTTAGTCCCACCTCGCTATACTGAAAACAGCGGCTACCCAGGCGCGGATAAAAGACCGTCACGGCGTGCCAGCCCTGACTCATACTAGCTGAATACTAACGTGTGCTCCAAACCCGCTCGAGACCCGCCAGGTTCGGGTATGATTTTTTACCCGCGGGTACGGGTTCGGGCACGAAATTTTACTTGATCATAATTTTGTTTGGGTCGGGTTTTTACTCTACCCGATCCGAACTCGGCCTATTGCCATCCCTAGTGATACTCTAGAGATTTTTCGGCCATTGCAGTGAAATAATGTCGTTAAAAATGATTTTTATAGTGATTTGTAGTATCACATCACTGATGGAACATAGGTGGGATGAGGTGTACATTGAGCCCATGGATCCGTTCAAATAACTAGCAATACACAAGCATCAATAGATTTGTGAAGTACCCATAATTTTTAGCAAAGCAACTCTGGAAATACTCGTATAGAAAATCTGGAACTATAACTCTTCTAAGAACAAAATAATGTTGATTTCAGAACTCAAACTTATACCTGAGCGCCTATGTTGTAAAAAGTTGGGACGTGTGAAGAAACAGCATATACAATGTCATAAAAGGCCACACGGTATCATCACACATTTAATCACACTCGTTCTGAGCAGGAAATGGTGGAGCTGACTGAAGCATAAACATTCACCATCAGATAATTAATGTAAGAGCATAGTTCATAACAACGCGTTACGTGGTGCGTGACAAACAAAGAGAGCAAGCAAACAAATAGTGATGTCTTTGTCTTATTAACGCCGGCGACGTTCTCTATTAGCTAGTGTTGCATGACGTAAACGTTGTACTCGACGGTGGCGTCGCCGGTGCGGAAATCGAGCCAGTGCGTGCGCAGCAGGGCGTAGCCGGTGGCGAAACGGAACGCCCCCGTGCCGCCGACGACGGGAAGCTCGCGGACGTCGTCGAGCGGGCAGTTCCGGCCGAGCAGGGCCAGCGTGCTGCCGTTGTACTCGCCCGACGACGTGAACACGAGGTTCATGGCCTGCAGGAATCCTAGCCTGGCCTGGTCGGATCCCATGTACAGGCCCTGCGCCCGGCCCACGGGCCGCGACCCCGGCTCCGGCCCCTCCGTCAGCGGGTCGTCCATCACGTTCACCATCCCGAACATGGACGCCGACGACGCGTCCGGCGGGGCCACCACGCGCACCGCCGTCGGCGACTTGCCGCTCACCGTGTCGTGGAAGTAGAAGCGGAGGTGCGTCGTCGGCGCCGCGGTGGCGTTGGACCGCCGGCGCCCGCTCTGTAGCTGGGCGTCGGCCACCACCAGCACGAGGAAGAAGAAGAGCAGAAGCAGCGGCGCCTTGGCCATTCTTTGAGCTGTCAAGTGCACGCGTGAGAGTGGTGGCTTTCTGCTCTGGAGTGAGCTAGCTAGATAGTCATCTGGCTTTATAGCTAGTGTGTGCTCGCTCGTCACTTTATCTGTTATAGTGGCCTAGAATGTTCTACGCGCGCGCTACAAAGTGACAAGTGGTAGGGCGGCAGTGGTTTGCTTGGCCGATCGTGAAAGGGACTGGCCGGGAGCAAGATGCAGAGGAGCAGATCGCAGTAGTGCTCCTGCCGGTGGAGAGAGCAGATCGAGCTATATTGGAGAAGGCACTCCGGGCGTGCTAGCTAGCTCCATGATGATGATCGCCATAGACCAGATCTTTTCACATGCTCGATTGTGGAATAAGACAGCAGGATTGTGATTGTTTAAGAAACCAGCAGGAAGAGTTGCTGCCATTTTCCATGCAACGGAAGGTCTACACTTTGTAATCTGAGGCCGATTTGGAGGATCTTTGACGCTAGCTGGTGGTCAACTGCATGCTCTGTTCGCTGATGCGTTGTGCTTTGTTAGCTTGCACGCTGGTCGCTGGGCAACCCGCTGAATCTCCATGGCCGACTCGCAGAGCGCATCCATGCCATCCCACCGCACCAGGCGAGGCAGAGTGTAAGCTGGATCGATGTTGTTCCCACTGCCTTTTATTAGCCCAATCCGACTTTAGTTTGCCTTGCTTTCGACATCTCATTCTTCATTTTTTTTTATTCCCTTCATTTCAAATTACTTGTCACTCTCTAGTTCATTTTTGAATTAGACACTGATAAGTAATTTGAAATAGAGAGAGTAATTGTTTGAATTGACCCCTCATTTTTTTAAAAAGAATACCCTTTCAAACGAAAAAAACTTCTGGTCCCTGCGTCTTGATGGGCCCTCGGTATCGTGAACCCTTGGGAAGCTGCCCACCTCGGTCCATCGAGCGCCGCCAGCTTCCTTCTCCGTTCCCTGGACTGCAGGCCTGCAGCTGCAGTTTGCCTTGCCGTTCGTCGTCCTCCATCCATTGATCCACTGCATGGCCATTGTATTCGACCGGAATCCGACTATGATCCGAGGTACTCTAGTAGTGGCGTTTAACCTTTTCGTACTGTTACTGCTAAGGCAATTCGCACCAGCGTACTCTACAGCATACTCTATACACTATTTTATTTCTAATTTTACAGTATGTACTCTAAATTACACTGCGAAACAGTGTATACAGTATGCTTTACAGCGTGCCACTGCAGACAGTCTAATCCTGACTTACTGCGGGAATGCATTTGATGAGTTCAGGTTATGTTCGTGTGCCTGGTAGCCATCACTACATGAATCCCGACGATTTGCGACGGTTATCGACTTTCGTCGCAATTAATCTTATTTGCGACAACTACCGTCGTAATTTAACTTATTTTTGACGGCATGCGACGATCGTCGCAAACAAGAGTCCGGGCCCAACGGATGGGTCGGGCCCGACAAGTTGCGATGGCTAGCTGTGGCCATCGCGATTAAGTCCCTATTTGCGACAGCTTGCGGTGGCCATCGCAAATAATATAGGTTAATTTGCGACTGTCAGAAGTCTTATTTGCGACGGTGCTGTATAAAAGTCGTTGCAAATAAGATTTTTATTTTTTTTTTAAAAAATAGAACATTATGTCTGGCTCGATGGCCAAAAACACAACAGAGACAATTCAAATAACAACACATAACAGCAGCAACAATAGTCACAAATGCATCTCCAAAACATAATATAACATCTACATCCATCACAACACAAAGAACACAAAACAAAGACAAATGCATCTACATCCATCAATTCTAGCTACCTCTCGTGCCGCCAATGTCCTCGCCGAGCGTCAGTCCACGTGCCGGTATAGACGGCGACGGAGTTTGAGCCTGCGTCGCCTATCCCTGCAACATATAAAATTTGTTTGATATATTGATTAGTTTGGAATTTTGTTTTTGATTAGAATTGATTAAACAAGCTAGAATTGATTATATTGAACTTACTTTAGATAATTTGAGTTAGATTTGCTATGTTTGATTATTTAAGACTAAGTAAGACAACAATAGCAAAGTTAAGTTAAATTTGCCTATATTTGATAAATTAAGACTAAGTAAGAACGTTTTTTATTACCTGAAAACCTGGAGAAGTATGCAATGACGGTGGTACCTGCATTTCTGTGACAGTGGAATTAGCGATGGCAGTGGAGGTAGCTCGAGGTGCAACCTCTGAACTCTGTGGCCTTGAAAGAAACTCTGTCATTACAAACGTTACATGTTATTACATATTATTAAAAATGCGATGAAATTAAATTACTTTAAGTTACCGTCGTCGCTTGCCTTTGCATCTCCATCGCCTTTTGCATCTGCTACATGCAGGCTTGCTGGTAGAAGATGGTGTCCTGCATCGCCGCCTTCCCTGCCTCCATCTCCGCCTTGCCCTCATCGACCTGACGGGTGAGAGTATCCACCTGTGAGACACGGCGACTCGGGCCCGCCGACGAAGCCTGCGTAGAGCTGCCTCTCGTAGGTCTCGCCGCCCTCGAGTAGACAACTGCGTCGAATATGGCAAGTATATAAAAAAATATGTAATATGAAATTGAAATATCTTGAATTGAAAACAATAATATGAATTACGAACTCACCATTCGTGGGATTTTCCACCTCCGCTTGCATACGGGGCTTGAGTATCGATTGTTTCATGTTCCCAATAGAAACCTGCCCCGTGTATCTTCCTAGCCTCCTCCCCGTACCTAGCCTGAAAAACAAGAAAACCATGTAAGTTCAGCAATTCATATAGTTATATTTAATATGAATGATTTCTAAACTTACCAGTCGCTCGACTGCAGCCTAACTGCACCCCTAAGGTCGAGAAGGGTTCCTGTGACCTCTCTTTCAGACCTCAGCAGGGGTTGGCAGCACCCCCGTCTCGCACTCATATCAATACGTGTTAGTACAAATAGTATATTATAATATATAAACATAAGTAGGGAGAAGGGGGCTCAGGTGGCAGCCGCCATGGAGTAGGGAGAGGAGTGAAGACTTACTTGGCGTGGAGGAAGAAGAGAGGGTGACAGCGAGGGTGTGCGACAGCGAGGGACGGTGTCGGTACCCTGCGTACCGTGTACCCCTTGGGACTGCAAAAAGACCAAAGGAACTTCACCTGTCTGATTTGAAGATCTCTGAAGGCCCCACGTGTCATACAAGACAAGGTCTGCCTCCCTTCTATGGTTAGTCCCGGTGCTGCCACGTGTATACAGCGACTGGAGCTACGTCCCACACATGGGAAAGCTCCGGGCTAAATACTTGCGCGGCACCTCCGGACCTAACCCCCGATAGAGGGAAGCTTCGGTACCAACACGTGTACATCTGCACCGGACCTACCCGTCCCAGACGGTAAGCTCCGAAGCTGCCACGTATCCAAGCGTCGGACCTTCAGTCTCAACAATCAGACTGGTGGACCCCCAACGGTTCAGGCAATTAAGGGACAATCAAAGACTTTAAGACCTGATTAAGTGTCATTAATACCATATTAATGACACATGATCGGAAGGCCCTTAATACCAGTAACAGCACTGTCAAGACCCGGTACCACGCTATTAAGGGTAATTGACCTTATTAATTGTGTATTAAGCATCAGTAACTGCCAGAGCCACATGTCGGGCCAGGCTAACGGTTTAACGACCAGTCCTTGTACTATAAAAGGACTGGTCGAGCAATACACAAGGACGGTTCAGATAGACCTCTTCGATACTCGGCCCTGACACACACTCACAAGTGCTCAGACGCTCAATACAAGAACTACACACCCTGTGGAGTAGGGTATTACGCTTAGGAGGCGCGAACCACATAAATCTTCGTGTCTATTTGCCATCGTGTTCTGAATCTCTGCGCGCCCAATACCGTACTATGAACTCCGCGGGTTACCAACGTAGTACCGGGAGAATTGCCAGAACCAGACTCCGACAAACGGTTGAGCAACGACGGGCGTGGCTAAGCGCAACGAGCGGCGGCGACGGCATGGTGCGAGCGACGGTGCGAGCTAAGAGTGCGTGATGCGAGTGAGTGAGGAGAACGAACCGTCGAGCTCGGCTGGGCCGAGTATTAGGCTGATATTAACGACGACATTTTAAGGAACGATGTTTGACCGTCGAAAATAAAACTCTGAGACTTAGTTTTTGACGACCTAGGTTAACTGTCGTAAATAACGGTCTTGTAAACGACGGTCCAGGTCAACCATCGCCAATACTGGCTCGGGTGGGCCGGGTATTAGGCCCATGTTGACGATGACCATGTAGCAACGATGGTGCATCGTCAAAAATAAAACTCCGAGATCTAGTTTTCGACGGCCCTAGGATAACCGTCGCCAATATGGACTTGTTAACGACGGTTGGATTTAGGCGTAAAAAATTAATTTAAAAATGACGATTGCGTCACCAATAATTCTTGTCGTCGTTTCTCGTTGGGTTCCTGTAGTGATAGTATAAAAAGACGACTCGTACATCTTCTAGATTTTAATTTATGAGATGGTGGTTGTCGGAACCCCGCAGACCGGGTACCCCCGCGCACAGGGAGAAAACCGCTAAGGACTCCGCCTCTACTTAAGAGGCCGAATCCGAGGCTGCCACGTCGTGGAGGGAAAGACCAGATCCTACCTCTCCGTCGGGGGAGGCTCCCAAGCTGCCACGTGGCCGGCAGAGTTGGACCCTTGCCTCCCCGCTGAGGTGGGCTCCGGAGCCGCCACACGACAGATCGGGACCTCGGGGCCAGGCGCGCGCCCTCGCAGGGAAAGGCACCGGAACTACCACGTGGCCTGCAGGGTTGAGCCTCCACCCCTCCATAGGGGTGGGCTCTGGGTGCACCACGTGGCCTGTTTCGTCAAGTGCTCGACTCCCCACAGAGGCAGGCTCCAGCGCAACCACGTGGCGGACGGCCGACTCAGTGCGGTAGGAAGCCGCAGTAAAGGAAGGTGTGTGCTGCTCAGACAGGCATTAAGTACGCGCGTCTTCCCCAGGCAAGCTGGGTCGCGCATGCGAAGGTCAAGGCTCCAGTGTCTTGTATTGTCCGAGTAGCCGGTACAGACCCACGCCGCAAGACGGACGAATGGGCCGCGAGGACAAGACAGACGGGATGTGCATGACCATCATCACCAACTATGTGTAGCCCTGGCGCACGACGCAAGGGACGGCGCATTGACACCCCTGACAAAGGGAAGTAGATAGCAATTAATCCTAGATATTGTGTAGGATTTGGCTCTCCCTGGGACCACCTGTCGGGTCCTGGGGCCCACCTTGTGACTGCAGAGTCCTTGAACTATAAAAGGACTCTGCAGACGACCTTCACAAGGATCGAAAAATTAGACTAATACTCATACACGCTCAAGTAAGGCAATACACAAACACTCCCGTGGACGTAGGGTGTTACGCTTCGGCGGCCCGAACCACGTAAACCCTCTATGTTCATCATCTTGCTGCGTTCGATCTCCTGGGACTAGCCCTCGTGAATCCAAAGAACCTCCGCGGGCTGCTCTCTAAGCAGGTCCGGGGGAAGTGTCATTTACGACCTTCGACATTTGGCGCGCCAGGTAGGGGGCTTTTTTCCCGTTAAGATCTCCACCAGCAGCAATGGTGAACGGCCAATCCAACGCCGGTTCATCCAGGGTGCACTCACGGTGGCAGACAGTGGCGGAGGATCAGGCGTCATCTCGCTCTAGGGCAGGCTACCGCTCTAGGGCAGGAAGGTCAGGACCTTCACGTCGCCCTGCTGTCACATCGCCGGCTGCAGGCCGACATGCCACTCCGCGGCGTACTCCAGCCGTGACAGCAATCACGACACCGCCGGCTGCAAGCCCGGAGAGTGCGCTCGCGCTGCTCCACAACCCACCTACTGGGGATGCTCCTCAGGGAGAAGCTCAGCAGTGGATCAACAACGTCGACCACCTCATCACCGCCGCGCTCAACGCGCCTCCACCGAGGGAGACACATGCTCAGCTAATGCATGTGTCATTGTCGCGGACGCCGACAATCGACCGGTGGACGGCAGACTCGCGTTCGACCAGGATCTCGACAACAGGTCTGAGAACCGGGCTGCAGCGCCGCAGGGCCGGAGAGGATTGCCGAGTCACCATCGAGCGCCAGAGGGAGCATCGGTGCAACCTCGAGGCAGATTACAACGTCTTGGTCCCCTGTGCCCCAGGCCCATGTTGTGCCTCCACCACACCAGACGTACGTCGCGCCTCCACCGCACAAGGCATACGTCGCGCCTCCTCCACAGGCGTATGCAGCACTGCCCCAGCATCAGGTGTACGCAGGCCCGCCTGCTCACCCAGGGTATGCGATGCCGCCATCGGCACCAGTCAGCCCCAGCCAAGGGTGTGCAGCACTAGCGCCTCACCTCCGTTTCGTGGTCTGGCCACGAAAGTTCTGGCCGCACATGCCGGAGAAGTACGACAGGAGCGTCAACCCGAGCGAGTTCCTGCAGATCTACACCACTGCGATACTAGTTGCAGGAGGCGACGAGGCCATCATGGCTAACTACTTCCCTGTCGTCCTGATCGGCCCAACTCAGTCATGGCTCATGAACCTGCCCCAGGGGTCCATAATCTCCTGGGATGAGTTGTGCCGACAATTCGTGGCTAACTTTGGCAGTTGCTACAAGCGCCCCGGCACGGAGCTTGACCTCCACGCCGTTAGACAGCGCGCTGGAGAGTCGCTGCGATCGTTCATCCAGCGGTTCTCCCAGGTACGGAACATCATCCCTCATGTTGCTAGTGCATCGGTTATTGTTGCGTTCAGACAAGGTGTGAGGGACAAGAAGATGCTCGAGAAGCTAGCCACGCACGAGGTGCGTGATGTCTCCGAACTGTTTTTCCTGGCAGACAGATGTGCTAGGGCAGCTGAGGGGCGCAACTGGCACTCCCAGCCATCCTCAGAAGCAAGGGAAGCCACCCCGACAGAGGAAGGAGCCTCTGCGAGGAGCAGCGGCAAGAAGAAGAAGAAGGGCAGTGGCAAGAATAGGCCAAAGCCCAGAGCTCATGCAATGGCGGCTGCGACACCCGGCGGAGCCCGAGCGCCGCGCTGAGATAAGCGCCCTAGGCAGTCGCCTGAACCCGAGGAGCCTGACTTCAAGTGCCCGGTGCACCGTACAAATAGCCATAGTGCTAGCGAGTGTCGGGAAGTGAAGAGGTTCGCGGAACGTTTCCGCAAACAGAGACAGAGACAGCAGCGCCAGGAGGGCGCACCTCCCTGTCAGAGGGAGGGCAAGCAGAAGGCTGATCCCGAGAAGGAGGATGATAGCGAGATGGGGTTCCAGGAACCCCAGCGGGCGGTTAAGGCCGTCTTCGAGGTTGGCGACTCCGACTCCTGCAGTGATAAGGAGCGCCGCAAGACCCTCCATGTCATCTATGGGGGAGCCACAGAGCCCACGTCGCGAAACGCGGTGAAAACTCTGCGACGGGCAGTGGCTGCGGTGGCCCCCGCCCCAAGTCTGGCTCCCCACCAGAAGTGGATGAGCACGGCGATCAGCTTCGATGCTTCTGACTGCCCGAAGAACATGACAGGGGCAGGAGTGCTCCCATTGCTAGTGTCCCTGACCATCGCCAACGTGAAGGTCTCTCACGTGCTGATAGATGGAGGGGCGGGCCTCAACCTCATCTCCACGGCGACCTTCCGAAAGCTGCAGCTGCCGATGTCCCGGCTCACACCCTCGAGCCCGTTCTCGGGTGTCGGACCTGGGCAAATCCTCCCGTACGGTAACATACACCTCCCGGTGACCTTCAGGACCCCGGAGAACTACCGTATGGAGAGTGTTTTGTTCGACGTGGCAGACGTCGACCTTCCCTTCAACGCAATCATCGGGAGGTCGGCCCTCTACAGGTTCATGACTGTAGCCCACTACGGCTACCTCGTCCTGAAGATGCTGATGCCTTCCGGTGTCCTCAGGATCAGAGGGGACCGCTCAGCTGCAGTGTCAGCCTTGGAGCAACTCCAAGCACTTGCAGCGGGGAGGGCTCCGGCCCCAGGAGGCTCGAAGGAGAGTCGGCCAGAACAAGGCCCGGTGCAGCGAGCCTCCACTACTGCACCCCTTGTCCAACCAGCCAACGACGACGACGTCCCCGTGAAGGTCGTCAGGATTGGCTCCGTGGCTGCCCAGACAACCCGTATCGCGGGGAACTTGGACAGCAAATAGGAATGCGCGCTCATCACCTTCCTTCGGGACAACGTCGATGTGTTTGCATGGCAACCATCACAAATGCCCGGGATCCCCAGGGAGGTGATTGAGCACCATTTGAAGATCTACCCCGACGCCCAACCGGTGCAGCAGAATCCCAGGAAACAGTCCATCGAGCGGCAGAACTTCATCCGTGAAGAAATCAAGAGGCTGCTCGATGTTGGTTTCATCTGGGAGGTTCACCACCCATGGTGGTTGGCCAACCTTGTTGTCGTTCCCAAGGCTGGCGGGAAGCTCCGGATGTGCATCGACTACACCAACCTCAATAAGGCATGGACAAAGGATCCATTCCCTCTTCCTAGGATAGATGAAATAGTAGACTCGACATCAGGCTGTGATCTTCTGTGTTTCCTAGATGTGTATTCCGGTTTTCACCAAATACCTATGTCTAGGGAAGATGAGGAGCACACTGCTTTCATAATAGTAGACGGCTTGTATTGTTATATCTCCATGCCTTACGGACTTAAGAATGCTCTCCCCACTTTTGTACGTGCAATGCATAAGACATTTGGGGACCTCATTAGAGATCTGGTAGAGGTGTATGTCGAGGACATCGTGGTGAAAATTAGGGCCCGCACATCCCTATTAGACAACCTATACCAAGTCTTCAACAAGCTGAGCACGACACGCACGATGCTGAACCCCGACAAGTGTGTCTTTGGGGTTTCCGCAGGGAAGCTCCTTGGTTTCTTGGTATCGCACCGAGGGATCGAAGCTAACCCAGAGAAGATCAAGGCGATAGAGCTGATGCGGCCGCCGGCCCGCATCAAGGACGTGCAGAAGCTTGCAGGGTGTTTGGCAGCCCTCAGCCGGTTCATCTCAAGGCTGGCTGAGCGAGCCCTGCCCTTCTTCAAGATTCTGCGGAAGTCAGGTCCCTTTGAGTGGACCGAGGAAGCCGAAGCGGCTTTCCAGGAACTCAAGAAACACCTGACGATGTTACCCATTATGGTGGCGCTAGAACCCGGCGAACCGCTCCTGTTGTACATCACCGCAACAACGGAGGTGGTCAACATGGTCTTGGTTGCAGAGCAGCCGGAGCTACTGCCGCAACAAGCACCAGAAGGAGCCCGAGAGGGGGAGGCTGAGCCTCAAGGACTGAACCTAGAAGAGACCCCCCCCCCCCCCCCGATGTGAGTTCCAGTGACCAAGTGCCTTACGGGTCCCAGTCCCCGGAGGTCCAGCTAGACCCTAGAAGCCACATTCCCCAGGATGCTGACGCATTGCAAGGAGCCCCGGACCCCCCAGGGAGGGTTCAGACCTCTCAACGGCCAGTCTACTACATCAGTGAGGTCCTCCATGAAGCAAAAACAAGATACTTGGAGGTACACAAACTGTTGTATGTAGTGCTCATAGCGTCGAGGAAGCTTCGGCATTACTTCCAAGCTCACCGGGTTTCAGTGGTCACCTCCTTCCCACTGAAGACTGTACTCCACAGCCCCAACTCGACTGGAAACATTGCCAAGTGGGTATCGGAGCTGGCCGAGTTCGAGCTGGAGTTCTTACCTCGACATGCAGTCAAAAGCCAAGCACTGGCGGACTTCTTGGCCAAATGGAACCCATCGCCAAGCAACCCGGGGGGCCCGGACAACGATGAAACGGTGCCCAAGGCTCCAGTTTTCACCGAGACCCCCTGGACGCTCTACTTCGACGGATCCTCGCGGAAGCAGGGGGCCAGGGCCGGGGTCCTGCTCCTCACCCCGATTGGGGAGCAGTTCAGGTACATGGTGCGCCTCGACTTCAAGGCGACAAACAACATGGTAGAGTATGAAGCTCTAATCTTTGGGCTAAAGACTGCCCTGACTCTCAATGTCCGACAACTTCTGGCTAAAGGTGATTCCCAACTGATCATCAAGCAAGCCAAACGAGAGTGCAGCTGTAACGACCCTCAGTTAGCAGCATACCTGCTGCACGTCCGGAAGCTGGAAAAGGACTTTGAAGTCTTGGACTTGTGCCATGTACCCCGAGCCGACAACTCAGTCGCAGACGACCTGTCAACGAAGGCCTCCACAGGGGCCCCAGTGCCTCAAGGAGTCTTTGCAAGGATGTTACTGCGACCAACCGCCCGGGCAGCCGAACCGGGTGAAGGGGGCGAGCCCAGCACCTCGAAGCTGGCAGTCCTGGCAACCCTGCTACCATAAAGTCCGCCAAGGATCGTATGCGCCACCGGGGTCTCCGAGCTACCGGGCGCCCAAGATCCAAAGGCTCAAGCAAGTCCCGATGCGTGGATCTCGGAGGTCCGGGACTACTTGAAAGACAATATCCTTCCCGAAGAACATGCCCTGGCAGAAAGGATTGTTTGCATGGCTAAAAGTACACGCTGGTGGAAGGTGATCTCTACCGGTGTGGCGCCAATGACATCTTATTGCGGTGCATTACCCGGGAGGAGGGCTGCGACTTGCTCGCACAGATCCATGGAGGCGAGTGTGGGAACCACGCATCCTCCCGCACGCTGGTCGGAAAAGCCTTTCGGCATGACTTTTACTAGCCGACAGCACTCCAGGATGCCGTCGAGATGGTAAAGAGATGCAAGGCGTGCCACTTCCATGCCAAGCAGATCCACACACCAGCTCAGGTGCTGCAGATGATCCCTCCCTCATGGCCATTCGCTGTGTGGGGGTTGGACATCCTGGGACCCTTTCCCAGAGCCGTCGGAGGATTCCGACATCTCTACGTCGCCGTAGATAAGTTCACCAAGTGGTCGGAAGCTACCCCAGTTGTCACCATCAACAAGCAGTCAGCAGTAAAGTTCATCAAGTCGATCGTCTGTTGGTTCGGGGTCCCGAACAGAATCATCACTGATAACGGGACCCAGTTCACAAGTGCAGCGTTCCAGGAATACTGCGAGGACCTAGGGATCCAAGTTTGCTATGCATCCGTTGCTCATCCAGAGAGCAATGGGCAGGTCGAGAGGGCCAATGCAGAGATCCTCAAGGGCATCAAGACTCGCACATTCTCACACCTTGAGAAGCATGGTGCAAATTGGGTGGATGAGCTTCCGTGTGCGTTGTGGGCTAGCCGGACATCAACCAGCCGGGCCACGGGGGAAACGCCTTTCTTCTTGGTGTACGGGGTAGAGGCCGTCCTCCCCCCCAGAACTTACCATGGGCCCCCTGTGCCCGGAGGTACGACGCAGCCTCGTAGGACCAGCTCCGGCGTGAAGACCTGGACCTCGTTGATGAGGGACGAGTACGAGCGGCTCTCCGAAATGCACGGTACAGGCAGGCACTCCGGCGCTACCACCAGAGGACCGTGCTGAGTAGGGAGCTAAAGGTAGACGACCTGGTGTTGCGCCGCATACTCTCCCGACAAGGGTCTAACAAACTCTCCCCAGCTGGGAGGGTCCCTTCCAGGTAACAGAGGTTTGCCGCCCAGGATGCGTCCGACTGGCTACGGAGGATGGAGAGCGATTACCCAACCCATGGAACATCGAGCACCTACGTAAGTTCTACCCCTAGACCAGGGTTGGGACAATGTTATTTCATTGTAAAAGTTACATATTGTCTCAGTACAACACTTAGGCTAGGGGGATGGGGCTCCGAGTGCACATTCCGCTTAGCCTGGTCCAGAACCCTAAGTAGGTGCACTCGACTTCATCTGACACCCAGGCCGAGTTATTCCACTTGTAAAGTCTGCTCCATCTTATGAGAAACTACAATGAAAAAATGTTGTCCTACCTGGTATAGGGTTTGTCAATTCAAAAATTATCTTTAATTTTTATGATGTTGCTGTAAGCCCGCCATAGCTCGTGATCTATCATGAGTGCTATCATTTTTTCCCTGCTTTAGCAATAGTGAGAGCCTTGCTGTCTGGATTGCAGGTGGGGTTGCTTGAGTTACCTGCAATGTGCCTGGGGCCTCGGATGTTCCAATACTCGAGGGTCTGTGTCTCCAGATGGTCTCCCCCGGAAAAGGCTTACGCCGAGCGGGAGGTCCAGGGGCACAACCTGCTTAGCCTGGTCCTGTACCCTAAGTCTGTGCGCTCTGCCTCCCCAGCGCTGCAGCCGAGTACTGGGGGCCAGATGGACCACCCTTGGGTAGTATGGACGACGAGTCCTAGGTGCAGATGCACTGAATTACCCAAGCCCCACAAGTCAACCCAGGATCGTAAGTCAAGCGACACTACAAAAAGTGCAGGGGTGAAGTGACCAGCGGACAGAATTACTTCTCTTTTTTGATCTATATACAGGTCTTTGAGGAAGTTATTCCGGCAACCACCGTCAGAGTACCCGCGAAGACAGTGGGCACCGCTGGACTGGAGCTCCGGCGGCACCCCCAGGGGGCCCGCTGTCGACCTCTCATTGAAGATGGCGGGCACCGCCGGACTGGAGCTCCGGCGGCACCCCCAGGGGGCCCGCTATCGACCTCTCACTGAAGATGGCGGGCACCGTCGGACTGGAGCTCCGGCAGCACCCCCAGGCGGCCCGCTGTCAACCTCTCAACAAAGATGGTGGCCACCACCGCACTGAAGCTCCGGCGGCACCCCGAGGGGGCCCGCTGTCGATGTACCTGCATACTCAGCTACGACAATGCTACCTACGCATCCTAGGCTCCCCCTGCACCCGTCCGCCCTAAGTCCTAAGTGTATGACAGGTGTGCCCATAACAACTGGCCACGCCTGTCAGGGGGCCATACTTTGGGGGACAGCAGGTCCTGGAAGCTAAGGAACAACAAGCAGCTAGAAGACATTGCTGGAAATAAAAACAAGCTGAGTATAAAAGGCACCACAGACAGATTTTTTATTACACAAATAAAAAGTTTGTCGCCACAACCAACCACAAGACAAAAGCAGAAAGAGAAAAACTTAAATAAGCGCCCGGGGAGCCCTCAGCCGCTCCGCTGGAACCTTGAGGCGATGAGTGCCACCACATCCGAAACTTCGACTTGGCGGCCTCTTCCCTCTCAGCGATGGGCCCCTCGAGGACCGGCTGCAGAGAGACGTCGGGATACCAGCTCCGGTAGCAGGACAGGATGTGCGTCACCACCTCCTTCACCAGCATCCTCCCCTCTGCCTCCAGCTGGTTGTCGATGATGGCCCCCAGTGAACGCATCCTCGAGCTGGTGGAGTCCAGTGCCGGGAACACCTGGCTCACCTCCTGCGCTGGTTCCCCCACGTGCACCGGGCTGAAGCCGAGCGGCACCAAAGCCGAGTCGGCGCCGCCAAGGAACTCCCAGACCTTCCGGGCCTCAGCAGAGCGCGACGCCCGGAGCTCCTGCACCTCCTGTTGGGCTGCTGCCAACGCCCGGGGGCCGCCGTCCAGGAACCGCTTCTCCTTGGCCGGTAGGGCCCGCTCACGCTCGCTGACCTCCCTCTCGCAGCGGCTCAAGTCACCCTCCTTGAGGGCGACGTTGAACTCGCGGTCCAGGAGGGCCTGGCGCTCGGCGAGCTGGGCTTGCTCCGCTTCAGCCAAGGCGGCATCCCGACGGTCTAGCTCGGCGGCGCGGACCCTCGCCCCTTCCTGCTGGAGGACGAGCCAGCGAGAGGTCGCCTCCACCTCATCCTGCTTCGCTGCAAGCTCCTGCTCCCGTTCGGCAAGGGCAGCTTCTCGGCGAGACAGCAGCTGCTGAAGGTCCTCGCAGGACTGGAGGCGGGAGCTGGCCTCAGTGTGGATAGCCTCGGCGTCTGCCTTAAGCTTCTGGGTGACGGTGTCCAGCTGGGTGATGTGGTCGCGCTCCTGCTCGAGGATATTCATCTCCTCCTGAACAACCGCCTCCCGCTGGGCTGTTCGGCTCTTCGCCAGCTGGGTCCGGGCCTCCAGGGTCCTCGCCCATTCCCGAAGCCGGTCGTCCTCGTCTTCAAGCCGCCCTTTCTCCCGGGCGAGGGCCGCCTAGGCCTCCCGGAAGCCGGAGTAGGCCACGGCCATAACCTCAGACAGGGGGAGAGGTTCCACTGTAGTAGTGGGTCCCTGCCTCCCCACTTCTTCAATATCGTCCTCCATTTGGAGGACCACTGGGGAGACGGGGACCAGGGCCCCCTCCCCGATGGCAGCACCCGGGGCGGTGGCGCCAGCCAATGTAGCAGTGTTGGAGGGCGCGGCGGCATCGGCCGACACGGAGTAGCCGGTGGATGCGGAGTCGTTGGCGGGCGCGGCAGCGGTCGTCGGCGCGCGCGGTTGGGCTTCGGCAGCCGCTGCGGGGGTCTCAGGCACGGAGGCCCAGGGCACCCCGCCGGTAGCAGCCCGGTGCATCGGAGTAGGGCCTGAGGCTGCAGAAGATCCCCGCGAGTCGGCTGGAGCGGCAAACCCCCTAGCAGATGGGGCCGCGGGAGGAGATGGAGTAGCTGTGGTGGCGCTGAAATCAAGCAAACTCAGATCATAAGAAAATGACAGGGTAGGCTCACAGCAAAGAACATCCAAGGTAAAATCTGTGCAAGCTTACGGGGGGACGCTGAAGTTCCACCGCTTCCCAAAAGGGTTGGGGGGGGGGGGGGTTCGGACCCCCGAAACCCACGGCGTGGGCCACTGAGTATGCTGGGGGCCCCTGTGGTGGTGGGGTCGGCGACACCCCCGAGGTCTGGCGCCCCTCCAAACGGAGAGGGAAAGCTGGGGTCCCATCGGCGTTGAGGAGCCTCCCCCTCTTGCGCGTGGAGGACTCGGGCGGCAAAGTGGTGCCATCGGCACCCCCTGACGACGAGCGCGACAGGGCTCCGGAGTCTTGACGAGGGGCAGAAGGGGCCGGCGGCGGCGACCGAGCGCGCTTCTTGGGTGTCGGGTCCGGCACCGGAACCGGCACTTTCCCCTTCCCCTTGTCGGTAGAGGCGTCGACACCACCCCATGGACGGTGCTGGGGCCCGCTCGAGGAGTTGTCGCTTGAAGAACCGTTGTCGCTTAAGGGAGCCTCGCCTCCCTCAGCGTCGTCGGCGATGTTGACCCCCGGAACGGGTCCCCGATCTGGCGCTGCGCTAGCCTAGACTCGTCGAGGGTCGGCATCGTCTTCAGCAGCTGCCTCCTCAGCTCGAAGTCCGAGCACAAGGGGCGGCAGGCCGACGGAAGAGCCAGTGCCTCAGGGGAGATGTCGCCGGGGCAGACCCGGGTTGAGCAGCTGCTGCTCGCCCAGGTTGGAGTTGGGGACGATCTCGAGCCGGGTGCAGTCTGACAGGCCGGTGAACATCGACGTCGGACGGGCGCGGTGCTGCAGCGGAACTATGCGACGGGACATGAAGTCCCTCAGCACCATGGGAGACGACAGCCCGTGGTCCGCCAGCATCTGGATCCTCTCCAGCACTGGGTTGAACGCCTCCTCCAGCTCTGGGCGCTCCTCCCAGAATGACCGCTCGGAGTAGGGGATCCCGGTGGGGAGGCACATCCGGTCGTGGGCCTCGGCCTTGGCGATCATCCAATCTTCACGCCACAGCTCCCACCGCGCTTAGTTGAAGGAAGCAATGTACGTCGTGGGGACCTTTGTCCGGCGCTGGAAGTAGTAGGCGCCGAGGTGCTCCTTCGAGCTCCTGCCGGTGGCCCTCAGTACAAAAAAATACCGGAAGAGCTTCACCGACAGCATCACCCCCACGAACATCTCGCAGAGGTGAGCGAAGACCGCCAGCATGGCGATCGAGTTCAGCGCGAGGTGGTGGAGTTGGAGATCGAAAGTCTCCAGGAGCATGACCAGGAAGGCAGATGCTGGTGGGACGAAGCCGGCCAGCACGTACGACGAAAAGAGGACCATCTCCCCGGCAGAGAGGCTCAGCGGCATCCTCCCGGGACAGAGCCACATCTCCCGCTCAAGAGTATGCCAGCCGAGAAGCCAGCGCATGGGGGCCAGGTCAGCGGACCTGGACAGCCTGGACTTGGGCAAGATGCTCGCCATATGGGTTGAAGGAGGGGGCTCTGTACGGGGAGATTGGGAGCTAGAGCGCAAGAACTGGTCTTGAGAGCGCAGGGATGCAGAGGCGGGAGAAAGGACCCTCAGAGGGAAAGTTCTCTTTTTATGCACCTCTGTAGGCCAACAGGCGCAAAAGTGTGAATTGCCGCAGCCTCAGTAGAAGAGCAATGGTCCCGCATAGGCAATGACATGAGGGCCCGGGTCGCTCGACAAAGAAGGCGAGCCGGGTGGCTAGCTATGCGGGAGGTAACTCGGGGGTTTCTGAAAGGGCAAAAGCAGCGGAAGTGCAAGAGCCACCTTGGGAACCACCGCAGTTAAAGCACGATTGAAGGCAAAAGTCATGCTGCGCGACGCCTTTTCAGCACCTCCACTTACCAGAAGGGGACACGTCGCCACAACGGTAGGGGCGTGTCGCCTGGGGAACTGCCCCAAAGTGAAATCGAAAGAGTTGCGCGGGAAGAAAGGAAGAAGACCCCACCTGCGGTATCGACGACTCTCCCGAGGTGGGCTCGGGGGCCACCGTCGATACCCCGCAGACCGGGTACCCCCGCTGAAAGCATCTAGGCCCCATGAGGTACGGTTTCGGTGATTAATGACAACCATTCGATATTACTAATGAATCTGTGAATGCAAGGTCTCAATGACACTCAATCAAATGAAATCAAAATTACATTGGAGACCCATATAGAATCAACGAATGAGATCAAATCAAAACATATGATGACAAGAAGTGAAAGCTCTAACTTGATATCATTCCATACTTGAAGACAATCAAAACAACACTCCAAACAAATGTCAAAGAGGTCACAAGTTCAAAATTCCAAAAGAACAACTCAAAACAACTCGAAGTCAACAAGTTCAACACACCGGATCATCCGGTGATCTGAAGAATGACTGCATCGGTCGATTTGGACTCAACAGAAGAAGAAGACCTCAGAATGAAGTACACACCGGATCATCCGATGTGTATCAAGTGAACATCGGATGAATACAACAGTAAGCAAATTTTATGAAGTGTTCTGAAGGACTGAACACCGGATCATCCGATGCTGAAGGAAGATGCACATCGGTCGATTACAACAGAAGCAAATTATCAGCTCAACCAGATTGAAGATCTATTCATCGGATCCTCCGATGATGAAGGAGGTGAAGCATCGGTCTAATAACGGTCATATCTGCACAGTGACATCAGCTAATTTGGCTTTGACCGATGTTAACTGAAGGGGAGACATCGGATCATCCGGTGTTCGCAGAAGTGATGTCAGCCTACTTTTCCAACGGCTATCTCGTGGAGGCTGGCTATTTATACCCCTTCAACCTGTCAAATCGACAAGACTTGAAGCCCAGACATACTCTACACATCCTAGAGCATTCAAGCAAGAGAGCTACCACTTTCACATCATTTACTCATCATTTGTACACCAAGAAATAGGCTAGAACTAGCTAGAGATAGTGCTTGGGTGCCTCCATTCTTGGTGATTGGAGTCTCTAGTGTAGTGAGAGCCCAAAGGGAGTGACCCTTGGTGTGTGCAACTTCCGGAGCTTGCCAAGAGGATTGTGGAAGCCCGGAGGATCCCAAAAGTGTACAAGGCTTGAGCTCCACCTTGCCAAGGTTGGCGAACGGAGAAGAATAGTGAAGAAGCCCCTAGTCTCGGTGACTTGGGAGTGACAATACCCTTCGGTGGGTGTCACAACGTGGACGTAGGAAGATCCTTGTGATCTTACCGAACCACGGGATAAACTCCGTGTCCCTTGAGTGTTTGCATCCCTCTCCCTTTTTACTCTTATGCAATCTTCATTCCGCAACTTTAAATTATATTGATTGCATAGTTTAATTGCATAGGGAATTGGGCTTTAAGTTGTTAAGTGTTTAATTATCTTGAAATTTGAAAGAAAGCCCAATTCACCCCCCCTCTTGGGCGTTTCGATCCTTACAATTGGTATCAGAGCCTTGTTGCTCATTGGATCATTCTAGCTTCACCGCTAGAGAGCTTAAATGGCCAAGAATGGGGGTTCGGTTCCTATCTTCGAGGGCAAGAACTTTGCCTATTGGAAAGCACGCATGCGTGCCTACCTAGAGGCTATTGCTCCCGAAGTTTGGGAAGCGACCCATGCGGGATTTGGAGATAATGCTTATATTGGTGATCAAATTAAATGGGATGCTAGAGCTAGAAATGCCATTTATGAATGCATTAGTCAAGATGTATTTGCTAGAATAGCTAGTAAAGAAAAAGCATGTGAAATTTGGGCTTGCTTAATTGAAATTCATGAGGGTTCTTCTCGTGTTAAAGAACTTAAATATCACATGCTTAAAGCAAAATATGATGAATTTAAAATGCTTCCTCATGAAAATGTTAATGAAATGTTTTCACGCTTAAATGTTCTTATTGAGGAGATTAATGCTCTTGACATTGCGTCTCTTGGCAAGGGACTTATCAACCGAAAGATCCTCATGCTCCTTCCCAAGCCCAAGTACAACATTATCAACTCCATGCTCCAAAAGGAATCACTTGACAACATTGAAGTTTCGGAGCTCATTGGAGAAATACACGCTCATGAGATGAGTGTACTTGGGATGATGGAAAGTTCATCCTCTACAAGGACAATTGCTCTCAAGGCTTTCAAGAAAACGAAGAAAATGATCAAGCCTAGTTCAAGCAAAGAAGAGCAAACATCAAGTGAAGATGATGATGATGAGCTTGCATCAATGATGAGAAAATTCTCTCGCTTGAACTCCAAGATTGCCAAGAAGGGATATACTTTTGATCCCAACAAGAGAGCCTTCCTACCCAAGAAAGAAAATAGCAAGACTTGCTATAATTGTGGTGAACAAGGCCACATCTCCTACGATTGTCCAAAACCGGACAAGAGAAGGGAGAACCACGAGAGCAAGCATCACAAGCTTGAAGATAGCGAGGATGAAGAAGAAGAGGTCAAGCCCAAGCGCTCCTTTGGAAAGAAGAAATTTGACAAAGGCAAGAAGACCAAACTCTTTCCAAAGAAAAGAAGAGGGCCTCAAAAGGTCTTCATGTGCGAGGCAAATGAGTGGATCACGGATGAAGAGTCAAGCGACGAAGAGAGTGAAGATGAAGAAAACTTGGCGGGGCTTGCCATCGTCAACAAGGATAACTCACCTCTTCGTCCACCTCCCATGTGCCTCATGGCAAAAGGTAACAATGAGGTATGTGACGACTCTAGTGATGATGAGATTTCCCCCGATGAATTAACTTCATTGATAAATGAATACCACACCATCATTAAAAGGGAAAAGAACAAAGTCAAGGCTCTTGAACAAGCTCATGCTAAACTTGAGAATACTAACCTCAATTTGCTTGACAAGTATGAAAGCATACTTAAGGAGCATGACACGCTCAAATCTCACGTCAAGCAAGTTGAGGAAGAAAAGACTAAAATCAAGCTTGATCATCATGAGCTTAACTTAGCACACCAAACACTCGTAGAAGAGCACAACAAGTTAAAACAAGAACATCAAGTACTTAGCCTAGCTCATGAAGTTCTTGATCAAGAATTAAAAACTATGAAGAAAGAAACCCTTAATAATGAGATTACGTCTCATGCTACTAACCGTTTTCACAAGTCTTTGCCCATGAAAGAAAATGCTAGGGAGAAGGACTTGATGGAGGAGATTGAAAGTCTCCGCACAAGCTTAGCAAGACTATCTAAGGGAGAAGATAAACATAAAGAAATCCTCTTCCATCAAGCAAAGGGCTTCAACAAGAGAGGACTTGGATCCTTCCCGGTGCCGAACAAAGGAAAGGTGCCCTCACCGGAGCTCAAAACAAGCTTCATCAAGGAAGTTGGCTCCTATTGCCAACATTGCAAGGTCACCGGTCACCATACAAGGGAGTGCCCTCTACCTAATCGACCTTCTCCAAAATTGCCGACTAACTATACATCTACCTTTGAGAATCACTATTATTTGTTGAGCAAAGTAGGTGCTAAGGTGAAGGCAAAATTCATTGGCATGAACGTAAAGGGGATGAAAGGGAAGCTCCCCAAGCAACTTTGGGTCCCAAAAGCACTTGTATCACATATACAAGGACCAAAGCTAGCTTGGGTGCCTAAAGTCAAGAACACGTGACCGTCCACGAGGTGACTTCAAGAGGGGACCTCCACCATCTAAGAAAATCTACCAAGGACCTCTTGAAGAAAGTTGAGAATGGGAGCCCAACGCGGATATGGACGGTAACCCTATTGTCAAATCAAATTACCATTCCATAAATAGTCTATTGCTATATCTTTCCGCATCTAGGCCCCATGTCATGTCAAATGAATACTTGTATGATTATGTGCCTCTCCTTTGTGACAATGAAAGTGCGGTTAAGATAGCAAAAACCCCATTCCCGCACTTGATGAGAAACCTTTTCTAGACTTAGAAGTGAATTAAATGTGCTAGATGCATCTAACGTCATGTAAGTTGCCATGTTCATGTAAGGATGCATATCATATAGGTCTTGCCTAACTCCCAAAGGATAGGGGCGAGCTAGAAATAGTTTTCCCTGAGTAAGCCTTTGGCAGGCTTAAACTTGGCAAGATAGATTTATTTTATGCCTTGCATGATTCCTGTCATATAAACTTGCATTCATCTAATATTTTGCATTATCTTGTTTGACATTGCATACGGTAGATTGTCACAAAGGGGAACCCACATCATGAGAAGGAGACTTGTTTGAAATGCAATATCTCAACTCATATGATGTGGAAAGAGCAAAATTCTAAAGGAACATGCGTTAATGAGATAGAAGTTTCCATACTCTACCTCACAAAGCATGGGCCTTACATTTTCTTTGGATATTTTTCCTCCATTGTTTTCTCGGTGTTCCATTTGCATTAAGGACTAGCCAAGTTATTGGCATATTAGCTTCTTGAGGGGTAAGGGGTTGCCCAAAAAGTCCTAAGACATGTGTTTCTCCTCGTTTGCTTGCTTGGTCAAAGGACATATATGGGATGTTTTCGTCCTGTTGTCATCGGATTATCCGATGCCCCGTGAAATCCCTCATCGGTCAAATAGGTGTTCAATCCTCAAAGCCCAACTCTGTCAGAACCCCAAATGATCCGACGCGTTCATCCTGGAAAACATCGGTCCATCCGATGTTCACTCTTCTGGAGCTGTGATCCATTCAACCGATGTCTACCTCCCTCTAACGTCGGATCATCCGGTGTGTATATCACTCGGTTGAACACCCTTACTGTGCTATTCGACCGATGTTCAAAACCCTAATCATCGGTTCATCCGATGTCAACAGCAATTCTTGAATATCCTTACTGTTGCAATTGACCGATGTTCACTGCATATATCATCGGTCCATCCGGTGTTTGTAAAACGGCTAGGGTTTGGGCCCCACTATTTAAACTACCGCGTCGCCGCACCCAGCCGCCCTAACCGCCGCCTAGCACCGCCGCCACCTGCAGCGCCGCCGCCGGCCGCCGCCGCCTCTCCTCCCGCTCACAGCGCTGCCGCCGCCGCCTCCCCAAGCGCCGCCGCCGAGCGTCCCCGGCTGCCACACCTCGCAGCGCCGCCATCAAGCGCCACCGCCGCCTCCTCCACCAGCCTCCAACGCCGGCAGTTCTCCCTGCTAGGGTTTCTTGCCCGAGCCATCGATCGTCGCCGTTCGTCGCCTTTCATCGATCTCGTGTCTTTTCGTCGACGAGGTTTGTTCCGTGCAGCGCGACGTCCTTCATTGTTCCCGTCATCCTTTCGCTTACCCTTGCTCTCGATTTTCTTGAAGATGGCCCGTGATCGCAAAGGCAAAGGCAAGGCTATCGCGGAGCCCGCCGCGAAAAAGCGGAAACTTTCGAAGGATGAGAAGAAGGCCTTGATGGCCGCTCGCGCCGCCGAGGAGCGTGAGCGCGGCCGTGGGGGTTCCTTGAGGATCCGTGAGGCCCGTCCGAGGCCGCCTCCAGTGGTCGACGACTCCGACGCCGAAGAGGAGCCTGTTGAGCCCCTCGTCCGCCGGCGCTCAGCCCGGACGCGTGGGGGTCACACCGAGGCTGCTCCTCATCCGAGACCGACGGCTGCCGACCGTCGTGAGAACAGGGAGGTTGAGAGGGACATCCATGAGGAGGACACGGCCGTCCTAGTCCGTGAAGGAGTCCGTCTTGTGGACTATCGGAAGATGAAGGCGAAGCAACTCCGTAAGCTCAGATGGAGTGTTCTTCTTGAGGAGTGGTTCCCACAGCCTCGAGAGCTGCTTGTTGACAGTCGCTTCTGGACTGTCACCCAGGCGTCTCTCTATGAGACCTACAAGCGCTGGGGGCACAAGCTCTTCCAGCACAACCACTTGGACTGGAGGCAGCTTGCAGTGGCAGCGGAGACTGAGATCCGCCCCTTCTTTGAAAGGTACAGAGGCTTGGTAGAGCTATTGGACTATGAGAGGAGTGCCTATGTGGAAGAATGGGTCCGTGTCTTCTACGCGACCCTGTACATCTCAGAGGGCAGAAGATCAATTGCCTTCATGTTCAATGGTCAGCACTACCATCTCACGAGGCAGACTTTGGGGCACATCCTTGGCTTGGACCTGCACGACACTAGCATACACGAGAAGGTCTATGGGCAGGCAGATCCACCGAGGAGGCCACTTACTGGAGGGGTAGCACCTCAGCTGGACGAGATCCGCTCCTTGTTTGGCCCCACGTTCTCTCCAGATCAGCCGAGAGTCCCAGCACTCCTGACCCCAGCTGCGCGCATTGTGCACCTCGCCTTGCGCCGCACGCTCCTGCCGAGGTCAGGATACTTGGAGGGGTTCACGAGCCTCCAGCAGACCCTCCTGTTCTACATAATGAACGGGATGGATTTTGATATCATAGACATACTTCTCTGCGAGATGGAGGACGTGATTACAGATGGAGTGGGCATGATGAGGCAGCTAGCATACGGGCACTGGATTAGCTTCATTTGCTCTATGGTGGTGCCAGAGGGACATTCAGCACAGGCCCGGCTTGCTGACGAGAGCGTGACCCGCTTCGGTCACTACCGTGCGTTCGCTCCTGGAGACCGCCGTCTTGGTCGTCCAGTTGAGCGCCAGGTCAGGGCCCGCTTGACTGAGGAGGACTGGTCTGACCTCGAGAAGCAAGATGAGCGTCTGGCTGAGGCAGAAGCTCAAGGTGGAGACTTGCAGCACGTCTGGTCCGAGAGCGACACAGACGAGAGTATTGAGGAGTACTTCCCTCCACCTCCACCCTCACCGAGACAGCACGACGCCGAGGCAGGAGGCTCAGCTGCTCCGCCACCGACACCACCTCCTGTGTCCGAGGCGCAGGTGTCACAGCCGTCGGAGCTGTCCTCCCTTCTTCAGCAGATGATTGAGCAGCAGCGCCAGGACAGGCTCGCAGCTGAGCAGGCCAGGGCGGAGCAGGCTGCTCACCTGGCACAGCTGCAGCGGCAGCAGCAGGAGCTCCAGCTGGAGATCGCCCGTCAGAGGCGAGAGGATACGGACCGGTTCACCAACCTGGTCGATCAGATGCACCGCCGTACCCTCGACCAGCAGCAGCAGACCCAGCAGGCCATGATGGGGATCCTAGGGTTGATCACCAACCTATACACTCAGACCGGGATCGCTCTTCCTTCACAGCAGCCTGGACTGGGACTGGCTCCAGGTGTCGCTCAGGTGCCTACTACTCCTATCCCTTCGATCAGCATGTCACCACTCCTGGCACCCAGCGCACCGATTCACTCACCACTGCCGGCGACGACCTTGTTCCAGCAGACACCGGCGTCCGTGGTGAGCGCTCCACTTCCTCCAGCTCCTCCAGCATCTTCAGTACCTGCTCCCTCTCCTCCAGCACCGGCAGCGGACCCTCCAGTTCCCACCGCTCCGGCAGCTCCTTCGACCGGCGACTCCAGCTCCGACGACTGCGACGGTGCTCAGTTCGTCCTCGCGCCTAGCTCTCAGGGTCAGTAGGCGTTCTGATCCCTTTTTGGTGTCGTGATGCCAAAGGGGGAGAAGATGTAGGAGAGTCAGGGGGAGTAGCAGTCTCAGGGGGAGTACGTGTTTAGGGGGAGTGTGTTTAGGGGAAGATGTAGGAGAGTCAGGGGGAGTAGCAGTCTCAGGGGGAGTACGTGTTTAGGGGGAGTGTGTGAGTGTGTGTTTATCTTTTGTATTCTTGCTTGAGTACTCTTTTGTAATTTTAATTAAGCACTCTTTCATTTGTCTCTTTTGCTTATGATTTTAATCAATTGAGCCTTTCGCACCATAATTTTCATTTGCCCTTTACAAAATTCATGTGTCCTATGTTGTACTTATTGCATATCTACTTGTGTATTATCATCCAATTCATTATTATTACGCTTTAAATTATTGTGTTGTCATCAATCACCAAAAAGGGGGAGATTGAAAGCATCTAGGCCCCATGAGGTACGGTTTCGGTGATTAATGACAACCATTCGATATTACTAATGAATCTGTGAATGCAAGGTCTCAATGACACTCAATCAAATGAAATCAAAATTACATTGGAGACCCATATAGAATCAACGAATGAGATCAAATCAAAACATATGATGACAAGAAGTGAAAGCTCTAACTTGATATCATTCCATACTTGAAGACAATCAAAACAACACTCCAAACAAATGTCAAAGAGGTCACAAGTTCAAAATTCCAAAAGAACAACTCAAAACAACTCGAAGTCAACAAGTTCAACACACCGGATCATCCGGTGATCTGAAGAATGACTGCATCGGTCGATTTGGACTCAACAGAAGAAGAAGACCTCAGAATGAAGTACACACCGGATCATCCGATGTGTATCAAGTGAACATCGGATGAATACAACAGTAAGCAAATTTTCTGAAGTGTTCTGAAGGACTGAACACCGGATCATCCGATGCTGAAGGAAGATGCACATCGGTCGATTACAACAGAAGCAAATTATCAGCTCAACCAGATTGAAGATCTATTCATCGGATCCTCCGATGATGAAGGAGGTGAAGCATCGGTCTAATAACGGTCATATCTGCACAGTGACATCAGCTAATTTGGCTTTGACCGATGTTAACTGAAGGGGAGACATCGGATCATCCGGTGTTCGCAGAAGTGATGTCAGCCTACTTTTCCAACGGCTATCTCGTGGAGGCTGGCTATTTATACCCCTTCAACCTGTCAAATCGACAAGACTTGAAGCCCAGACATACTCTACACATCCTAGAGCATTCAAGCAAGAGAGCTACCACTTTCACATCATTTACTCATCATTTGTACACCAAGAAATAGGCTAGAACTAGCTAGAGATAGTGCTTGGGTGCCTCCATTCTTGGTGATTGGAGTCTCTAGTGTAGTGAGAGCCCAAAGGGAGTGACCCTTGGTGTGTGCAACTTCCGGAGCTTGCCAAGAGGATTGTGGAAGCCCGGAGGATCCCAAAAGTGTACAAGGCTTGAGCTCCACCTTGCCAAGGTTGGCGAACGGAGAAGAATAGTGAAGAAGCCCCTAGTCTCGGTGACTTGGGAGTGACAATACCCTTCGGTGGGTGTCACAACGTGGACGTAGGAAGATCCTTGTGATCTTACCGAACCACGGGATAAACTCCGTGTCCCTTGAGTGTTTGCATCCCTCTCCCTTTTTACTCTTATGCAATCTTCATTCCGCAACTTTAAATTATATTGATTGCATAGTTTAATTGCATAGGGAATTGGGCTTTAAGTTGTTAAGTGTTTAATTATCTTGAAATTTGAAAGAAAGCCCAATTCACCCCCCCTCTTGGGCGTTTCGATCCTTACACCCGCGCACAGGGAGTAAACCGCTAAGGACTCCGCCTCTACTTAAGAGGTCAAATCCGAGGTTGCCACGTCGTGGAGGGAAAGACCAGATCCTACCTCTTCGCCCGGGGAGGCTCCCAAGCTGCCACGTGGCCGGCAGAGCTGGACCCTCGCCTCCCCGCTGAGGTGGGCTCCGGAGCCGCCACGCGGCAGATCGGGACCTCGGGGCCAGGCGCGCGCCCTCGCAGGGAAAGGCACCAGAACTACCACGTGGCCTGCAGGACTGAGCCTACACCCCTCTATAGGGGTGGGCTCCGGGTGCACCACGTGGCCTGTTCCGTCAAGTGCTCGACTCCCCACAGAGGCAGGCTCCGGCGCAACCACGTGGCGGACGGCTGACTTAGTGCGGTAGGAAGCCGCAGTAAAGGAAGGCGTGCACTGGTCAGAGAGGCATTAAGTACGTGTGCCTTCCCCAGGCAAGCTGAGTCGCGCATGCGAAGGTCAAGGTTCCAGTGTTCTGTCTTGTCCGAGTAGTCGGTACAGACCCACGCCGCAAGACGGACGAATGGGCCGCGAGGACAAGACGGACGTGACGTGCACAACCATCATCACTAACTATGTGTAGCCCTGGCGCACGATGCAACGGGACGATGCATTGACACCCCTGACAAAGGGAAGTAGATAGCAATTAATCCTAGATCTTGTGTAGGATTTGGCTCTCCCCGGGACCACCTGTCGGGTCCTGGGGCCCACCTTGTGACTGAAGAGTCCTTGAACTATAAAAGGACTCTGCAGACGACCTTCGCAAGGATCAAAAAATTAGACTAAGACTCATACACGCTCAAGCAAGGCAATACACAAACACTCCCGTGGAAGTAGGGTATTACGCTCCGGCGGCCCGAACCACGTAAACCATCTGTGTTCATCATCCTGCTGCGTTCGATCTCCTGGGACTAGCCCTCGTGAATTCAAAGAACCTCCGCGGGCTGCTCTCTAAGCAGGTCCGGGGGAAGTGTCGTTTACGACCTTCGACAGTGATGATCGAGAATGTATCAACTAAAAGTATTGAATATGACTTGTTAAAATATTAGTTAACTAAAAAAAGATAAGAGTGGGAAGCTTTTGAGCTAAAGGCAAACGGACGATAGAAGACATGCGTGGATGTGCTCTAGCTGAGCTTGACTTGACCATGCACGTTATTAACCTTCTAGAGCTTCTACTCGGACGAGTCTAGTTCACGCGCTCTCCGCAACATGCCTCACGGTAGAAGAGTCAGAACTTCACCTACTGCTGCTTGGTGTCTCCAAGCCGCCGCGGCGCGTTGTTCAAAGTCCAGTCACGGCCACCCACCATGTCTATTCCAGTATTCCACACCGCTAATTTGTCACCAACCAGCTTCCTTGGTCGTTAATCCAGTCACCGCTGTCGTTAAATAGACCCGCTGCCATGCACATCGCAGAGAGCACCAGACAGCAGAGAACATCAAGCACAGCTGCACTACTATCAGCCCGTCATAGGCTCATAGCCATGGCGTCCTCGGCGTGCAACAACATAGCCTTCGTCACCTGCCTCCTCGCGCTGGCCCTGCTCGCGTCCACAGCCTCGGCGGCGGAGAAGGAGACGCACCTGCGCGTGTTCTGGCACGACGTGGTGACCGGCCCGAACTCGACGGTGGTGCAGGTGGCCCAGGCCCCCTCGTCCAACGCCTCCGCCACGGGCTTCGGCTCCGTCGTGGTCATCGACGACCCGCTCACCGAGGGTCCCGGCCTCAACTCGTCCAGGCTCATCGGCCGCGCGCAGGGCCTGTACGTCAGCGCCGGCAAGGACTCGCTGTCGCTGCTCATGACCATGAACTTCGTGTTCACCGACGGCGCCTACAACGGCAGCAGCCTCGCCATCCTTGGCCCCAACCCGGCGGAGAGGCGGGTCAGGGAGATGCCCGTGGTTGGCGGCACCGGCGTGTTCCGGTTCGCCAGAGGGTACTGCCAGGCGCGCACGCACTGGATCGACAACAGGACCGGCGACGCCACTGTCCAGTACAACATCCACATCCGTCACGACGACGACTGAGATCATTCTGTTACCACCACTGTATTTTAATTATTTGGTATTTGATTTTTATTGAGCATTTCGTATGCTACTGTGCGTTGCTTTAATTTAATTTGAGAGGGGTGTGCTGATTCTTGTGATATCATGCAGAAAATAAGGGATTTTGTTGTAGCTTATGAAACCTTCTAAATAAAACACCGGTACCCCATTGATGATATCTTCTTTGTTACTCTCTCCCTCCCTAAATATTTAACGCTTTCGGTAAAAATGAAAGAAGTAGGTGACGAATATATAGGAATGAAAGGAGTAGTTAGTTTGAATCCCGTTCTAAAAAATACAATCGGTTAGAATGATAAGCAAACATGAAGAACTTAAATTAGTCGTAGTCGTTCAAAGAAGATGATAACATTTTTATATTCGCAACAACGCCTCTGATGAGAAAATGGCTTCACGGCTCCAACTCTTGGTTCAAGGATTAAATGTTTTCACTCTAGACAAAAATATATGATGTACGGTATGGCAAGCCACTATCATAACAACAGGCCCGCGCGAAGGATCCGACGTCCATAGGAATTATTGTCGCCTGATTTAAACATCAAACGTGTATTTGCACTTGATGACATCACACTCGCCAACCCACCCGTGCTAAACATTGAAAGCACATTCAGCAAGGTAGAACATCAAGTTCCAACATCCGATCTGTTTTAGTTGTGGTACGAACAGCTCTAGGTAGTTGATTTTTTGTTCATTTCGTTGTCCCGAACAACAATTAAATGAGAACGGATGTAGTATAATAAAATCAGGAAAGATGAGTTTGCTGTTGAGGACAAGTTGGTCATTCTGTCGCATGACCGCCCATACCCACACCATGGCCTCCAAGGCCGATCTAACCGTCCTGCCGCATCACCGGCCAACAATGATGGGGAACAGTCTTAAAATTGATCTGGCCTCGATCGCACCAATAAAACCACACTAAGGCTCCTCTAGCCGTTGCCGCCCAATCCGTACCGATCATGGGGAAACCCCACGGAACGTCGGATCCAAACCTTCATGTGGCTGACACCGTTGTAGGACCATCCCAAGCCGTTGGTTCTAGGCCACCAAGGCCAATGCTCTCGAAGGCCGCTACCACCATAGTGGAATCCTCGACTTGCACATATTCTGTAGTCACACATAAAGATCCATGCCAACGACCACGCCATCACTGATGCTAAGCACATCCACAACGTACGTAGGGGCCATCACCGGTGCGGACCACATCAAAAATGTAGCCGCCATCGCCTCGCCTCGTACATGCAACATGCGTCATGGCCGGCCCAAAGTGTTTGAAAACTAGAGGGGGCCCAAACCCTGCTAGAACGTTGGGCCGGGCTGATCAGCATACCACATGGCCCACAAAAGCCCGTATTTGCTCAGTGGTTGCCTTCTCCGCTTCTCCTCGGCTCCAAAATTTCCATCCCCGCCCGAATCCGCCAAATTCCCAAAACCTTTGCGAAGCTCCCCGCACCCGATGTCCGCGCCGCCCCAGCCTCCGCCGTCGACCGTCGACGACTGCTACTACGACAACGACGAGGATGTAAGATGTACCTGCTCCTCCCGGTCTCTCCTCCTTGCGCGTCTGCCGCTCACGTACCCCTAACCGCATGGCTTCTTCGACTGGGACTGGATCCGCGTGCGCCAAGGAAGCTGTCGTTTGGGGAGGACAAATTAGCGGTGCAGAATACTGGGAAGGTGGTTGTGTCTGGACTTTGAAGAACAACGCGCCACGGCGGCATATGGAGACACCAAGCAGCAGCAGTAGGTGCGGTTCTGGCTCTTGTACCGTGATGCCTTGCCGAGAGCGCGTGTACTAGCTTGGACTCGTCACAGTACAAGCTCTAGACGGTTCCGTTGATAACGTGCATGGTCAAGTCAAGCTCACCTAGCTAGAGCACACCCACACCCACGCGTGGTTTTCATAGAAATATTATGATCTCCGTGACATATTTTGAGAAAAAAAATACTCCCTCCGGTCCTTTATATTTGTCGTTAGGACATCACCTGTCAATTCTATTTTAGTTGGTTTGCTTGGTCCGAAACGAAAAATAAAAAGGACCAGAGGGAGTAGAATACAATTAAAATTTTCCAATGTAGTATGCCTCGTCCCAGAAATCACGCATGCATGTGTCTATTTATTGAAAAGGATATGCAGAATATGGTACTATTAAACTAACCAATGTCAAATAAAATGAAACGGAAACTTGGTTAGAAAAAGAGATTCAATAAAGAAGGGGAATTTTTTCTTGACCACAGAACAAGGTGAGGACGAGCATTGAGGCTGATGTAATCGCATTGAAACTAAAATTCAACTGGTTTAACGGAAAACGGAGTCGGGCAGTCTCTGCTCTGTACCTTAGCCTTGCACTTCCATTTCCCGCCGCCGTTTGGAACTTGACCACAAGCATTTCGAGCGGCCATCGTGCAGCGGTGCAGGAGCTAGTTTTCTTTCTTCTTTCCTTTTTGAATTAAAAAAGTAACTATGAGAGGTGAGTAACTGAATACTTCATCCGTTTTAAAAAGTGAGTAACTAAACTATACAGCGACAAACTTTTTAGAACGGAAAGAGTAGCCATTAGGAAGGAACAAAACGGAAATTCTGCGTCCGAAATCCTGAATCCCTTTATAACCATATTTCTTCTCTCGACTCCACTTTTTTCCCGATCCACATCGAACGGGGTGGCGCTGAACACGGAGAGTGAAGCAGCGGCAGCAGCTGTCACCGAGGTGGCGCGGTGGCTCGCAGGCGGCGGCTTGCAGGCGTGTGGTGGCAGCGGCGTAGCAGTTATAGGCTGCCGACGGTGACAGCTACCGGAGAAGGAGGAGGTGAGCTTTTGTTAATTTTGTTTTTTAATCTATAAGGATTATGTTAGCTGTAAAATTGTTAATTAAATTATTTTTTTGATTGTATAGACTAGAGAAAAGATTGATAGTTTTCGCTAATTATTAGGATTAATAATTTATTATAAGAATTATTTGTTAATGACAGTAATTAAATATTAATTATCCATCGTATCAAAATTTCCCAGATTCCAGACACCTTGAATACAGACAGATCCAAACTAAAAAAAGTGAGAAAACAACATAAGTATTTTTTCCATCCCAAATTACTTGTCACTCTCTAGTATAAAAAAGCGACGTACGTAAATTGGAGGCTCCATTAACCTCCGAATTACGTACAAAGAAACGGTGTTTGTTAATTTTCCTCACTTATTACTTGCGTGGCGTGCAGGGTTAAGCTGTTTCAAGTAGTATACGTACTCTTACAGCATCATCTCCGACCATTAATCATCATGATAATTCAGACCTTGCTGGCCTTGTCCCCTGTCGACTGTCGTCGCCACAGCCTCCTCGTTCGCTGTAATGCTGCTGCCCCGGCACACGCACGTCGTACAGATACGTGGAAGTTGGTGCGAGGAAGCCTACACCCACTGGAAGATGGAAGAGGAATATGCTGACAGCCTAGGGTTCTTCGCCACACATCCCAGAACCGTCGAGCGAGGCGAGCTGGAGGTTGTTGCTGCTAGCTGCTGTCTGCTGGTAGCGATCGAGCTGCCAAGAGAATACGTACACGAATGAAACAGATAGTTGCTGCTTATTGGTACACACGTGCGTGCGCCACTCGAAACAAACTCGACCACCAAGTCAACGCCTTTCATCTACTTTCTACTCTCTCTCTCTCTCTGTTCATTATAATTGTCATCCAGACAAACAAATAACAGTTCAATTTTGTACCAGCAATCATGTCCGAATGACAAACAAAAGAAAACGGAAGGAGTATCAATGTATTTGATGCGTTGTTACGATTGACGACCATACGCGAGCAAAACTGTTTTGGGGAAATCAGCCTACTATGTCCAATTCAAAGAGGCATTCCGATCACCTTTCAAACTGAAATATGGAAGGTATAGGCTCCGCAACGGTGTAAGATTTTCATCTAGCTCCTCATTCAAAATCGCATATGGACTGCAGACCGACTACAATTACGTGGATGGGAAAACAACTTTTTTTGCCCGTTTTGCATCCGCAACTTGGAGACAACTTTTTACCTAATGGTTGGATGTCTCGTGGCAATAACGATCTGGATTTGCATTAACACCTGGGTGGCGCAACCTAGTTTCCACCTGGCCTCCTGGCCTGATGGGGAATGTCTGCTATCCTGGTTCAACAGCCTGCTACCCCCCTCCTCTGGACAGCGAAGGAAGGGTTTCAGGTCACTCGTCATACTGGTTACATGGACCATTTGAAAGGAACGCAATCGGCGGATTTTCAATGCGCAAGAACCGTCTGTTTCAGAGGTGCTAGCGATCGTAAAGACAGATGCGCGGATGTGGAGTGCAGCTGGTTCAGAGGATCTGGGGCAGATGCTACCGTTACTGTAATGGTGTCCTGGTTCTGTTTTTCTCTTGTATTAATTAATTTATTTTTCCTTTTTTCTTTTTACCTATGTACCTCTAGTACATGTACTTTCTTAACCTTGCTTATAATTTAATGCCGGCAAGACCCTTTTTTCGAAGAAAAAAACTGTTTTGGGGAATTGAAAATAGATGTATATAATCGGACGTCCAGCTCGAAGCACCTGATGATTGAATTTGTATCCACCAGCTGCTAGCAGGATGCTGCACCGCCTAGATAGAAGCCAACTAATAAGCTGCCTGTAGTTAGCTAGGTCGATTACACTACACTAATACTGCTAGTAGTACGAAGGAGCTGTAGAAATTCCACTTTCTTGCATCTCTCACCAAACTGTACCAACAGCTACTAAACACCGGCCAGGCAGTTGCAGACTTCAATAATACTAGCAAGTACTCCCTCCGTCCTCATGAACTTGTCGCTTTGTAGTTCAAAAATGAACTACAAAGCGACAAATTCATGGAGACGGAGGAAGTACTACGATTGAACTCCATGCCACACCCTCTACAATTTTCGAAGCTTGTGGCTCGCGCGAGTAATTAATCCGTATTCGAAGCTTGTGGTGCTGTACTGCTGGTAGCAATAAGCAGGACTGCTGCTGAACCAAAAAAGCAATGGAATGGATTCTTCCCGTAGTTAGCTAGGTACTCAAACAACAACAGGATACATACATGTAGGTTTTCTTCCTTTACAAAAGCAACGATTCCTTGTCATCCGATCCAATCCGATCCCTCCCCCATCGAATTAAATGATCATCACCAAAAAGGAAAAAATATCTACCTAAAACGAACGGCAGTAGCAACAACCGCTTGACAAGATTATGAGCACTCTAACTTTTCGGTTTTGTAGATCACAAAAGAATGTGCATGCGACCAAGCCCGTTGGAACATTAGTTATATATGCGTCCAATTAAAGAACAACACTGTCCGGCCGTGACTTATTACATGTGTGGTGTGATGTTTTTCTGCTTTTGTTGGCAACCAACTTTACAGGCATTTACTTCAAGTTTGTTGTTTTCTAATTCATTTTTAAACTAGAAAACAATAAATACTGAGTATTTCAATCAATATCTGAAGCATCTCTGTCAACCTGGGGAGGAAATAACGTTCCATTAGCAAAAAAGAAAAGAAAAGAGAGATATTTCTCGATCTATCGGCCGTTGATGGTGTCGGCGATTTAATCTGTTTGGTACCCGCGTTCCGCGACCAATGGATTAGCTCCATGAGTCAACGGGACAGAGAGCACAACCAAGGAGGCACATGTTACTCTCTGATATGGGTAGCCGGACTCGGCTGCTGTGCTGAGGCCTGCCCAGCCGGCCATGCTCGCGCCGCACATGAAATCGTCTGCATTACTCTGCTTGCAGTCACTGACGTGTAGGTTCAGTAAGACATTGGGTCCGCATACGAGTAACTGCTAATGCATGAACAGTACTATAGAGGATATGCATCCGCTGCACATGGTCTCTGTCAGCTTACGTATTCTTATTTTTAATCTCATACATGTTTACGTTAATAGATCACAATCTTATTCCTTGTAAAGGTATAGTACTCCCTCCGTCTCCATAAACTTGTCGCTTTGTAGTTCAAAAATGAACTACAAAGCGACAAGTTCATGAGGATAGAGGGAGTAGTTAATATGAATATTAATAAAAAACCAATAAAATTATTACACATTAGCAGAAATACACGTGAAAGCATGAAATGGGAGTATGGAAGCCGCATCCTCAACGCGGCCCCAGTAAACTCACATGACGACGTATTCATACTGAATTTGGTTGTCAACATGCATGATGCTCCTGACTGACCAGCATGTTGTAGTTAAGACACGCATGGATGGCTTCTTCGTCGGTGGTTGCAAGCAAGTCCTGAAACGGGAGTCCAAACGGCCGTATACATACATATAGTAGGACTGTCTTGGAATGAGGCAGTTTTTTATGATAATATGGAGTAGTAGCACCCACCGTATATATGGAGCTCAAGTTCGGTGCCTCAGATCTTGCGTCAAGCTGTACGAATAATTCTTCCATCTCAATTACTTATCACTATTTTAATTCAAAAATAAATTAGACTCCGCCGACTTCAACAGTACGGACGGTACCGTGATCTGCAGTTTTCTCTGGAACGACCACCGCTCGAGCTGGTTGCATCCACGGTAGTTTTCATATACTCCCTCTTTCCCAAATTAATTGTCGTTAGGACAAGTTTTCTAGTTCAAAATTGAACTAGAAGATTTATCCTAACGACAAATAATTTGGGAAGAAGTGAGTAGTATTTTACTACTGGTATTAAAATGCTACGGGGAGGAAGTACTACCATACATGCTTTTCCATCCTGCTATGAAGCCAAGAACTAGCTGCTCATTGGCTTCTCCCTAGCTTTACAAAAGCAACGATTCTTGCAACCCAATGATCACAGGCGGGCAGCCAATGCGTGGGCACGGGGACGATGATCACAGACCACCAGTGGATGTGGATCGATCTGTTTCCCGCATCTAAAAGGAGCGGTGGCCGCCACGCTTATCACGAGCAGTACTCCTACTTTTTCTTGGAGGATATTTTTCTTTTGTTTTGGAGTAATGATAACGTTCTTTTCTTTTGAACTAAAAGATGATAATTTTTTAGAATGGAGGGAATACTAACCAACCTCGAATAAAATGAAACAAAGATTGTATACAATTGTGTAATGGTGGTAATCCAGCCGATGCTAATATATATATATATATATATATATATATATATATATATATATTATTTTCAGTTTCTATAAAAAGGTGGGAGAAGATTAAAAACATTCGATCTAATAACGTGTGTACAAATGGGAATTCGATATATTGATGGCTACACGCGACCTAGCTTCCTGCATACGACTACCAAAAGCAGAACGTACGAATCTCTCCGTACTAGTCCCTAAATACTTATAGTTTTATAGTTTATTTTTAATTACAAAACAAAAATATTTAGGGAAGAAAGAGGAAGTATGTCTGAACAGTCGAATTTTTTAAAATTTCAGCACCGGAAAGGAAACCAAAGCTATACTACTAGACTAGCCAAAAAATTTTGCTCGGTTATCAGAAAGAAATGTGAGTGATAAGGAAATGAACGTGTGAAGGGCGTACATATAGTTTTCCTCCATTTTAAATATTTGTCACTTTCTGATTCGTTTTTGAATTAAAGAATGACAATTATTTTAGAATGGAGCGAGTATTACCTAATGAATGGCTTTTGCTCGCCATGCATTTTGATACGGTTACAGCGGAGAAGATCAACGAGACGACAAATCCAGACCAGACGGAGGACAGAGCAGAGCAGTTAAAGGGGGTGACGCCGGCATCGAAGCTGCCCTTCAACCACTGGTCTCGATCTAACCTAATCACTCGATGATTATCACGTTTCTTCTTGGCTGCTGGTGCGTACGTAAGCTAACCTGCTAATAAGCTCTTCCTTACCCCTGATCATGCCTGACACTGCTCGTGAACCGTGGTCACGAGCCAAACCAAAACTGTGGATAGCGATGATGATGGCTACCAGCATATATCTCTCGCTGAGCAAAGCAAAGCAGTTGACGATAACCGGTTCACGTCCTCTGTTCGTGCCGTGCGTGGTCCGGCCTCTCCATCGTCGCTATTTCCGCGACGTGGACGAGAGAAGATCTCAGGTAAATAAAAAGATCGTAGGATCTTTATTTTTATTATCATCATTTTTCTGAACGATAAATGATAAATCTCTCTTTCACCAGGATGGAAAAGCTGTGTGCATTGATCTATCAGGTCGGCGCCGCGCGCGAGACAATGGACAAGAAGGTCTGGTCACATGCGTCGCGTACACAGAGCCGGCCGGAGTTGACCCCGCGCGCGCACCATGAATGAAGCCGCCGACGGCGCCGACCAGACGTCAGTGAGGGGACCAAAGCCATGTGGGCACCACGGGCTACGGGCCCACTGTCACCGCATGACGTGGCTGCCAGGGTTAAAAAAACCTGCAATAACCGAAGTCGTCGTTCACTACTCTTCCGGATAGGTGTGGGCGTTAGGTCTATCGGATATTCGGTTTGGGTATTTCGATGTTTTTCAAAATTCAATTTCTTAAAATCACTGTCCGAACTGTTCTAATAGTATTGGGTACTCGAAAATTTTGGATACCAAAATTTCGGTTCAGTCTTCGGTCCTACCCGGAATATCCGAATTATACATTATATCCATGTCATGTTCGCACAAGTACAATATGATTTATAAATTTAGTACCATGATGTAATTTATTATAAATTGACAAATGACAAATCACAAATAAACGGTTAAATTCAACGATTTCACACATCACAATTTGAAAATAAAATATCAAAATTTGAATTGTTCATAGTTTACCACGCATAATTTAACTTAATATTTGATGGACCCACTATTCGATTATCCCGGTTACTCAATGGTAGTACCAAACCTGAAATTTATATTTCGGTTATTTATTTTCAGTATCAAAAAATACATGATACCCGATATTTCGATCTTTTCGGTTCCGATCTTAGTTTTTTCGGTTTCAGTTTTTCGGTTCCAATTTTTATACCCAACCCTACTTCGGCGCCAGAAATAACCCCGCAAGTCGTCGTCATGAAGCCTGATCCTCTAGTATTTGGCGTTTCGTGCTAGCGTTTTTGTTTTGCATGCAAGGTACTGATTTATTACGCTCCTAATTAAACTAAGCATCGACCTATTTATTTAGCTGAATCGTTCAGTTGCTCGTTCCTAGATGAGATGTTAGAGAGTAGTGTGGGTGAGGCCATGCTGGATCGGAATGTGAGATAATGGGGTTCAGCATCTTTCCATATGTCAGGATTCAGGATTGAAGTAAATAAATAAATATTCACTCCGTCTCCAAAAACTTGTCGCTTTATATTTTATTTTTGAATTACAAAACGAAAAACTTTTCGAGATAGTGGGAGTAAGGGTTTGTTTAGAACCTCTAAAACTAATTATTAACTAGCTAATAATATATTAGTTGAATTGAGCCAACTAATTATTAGCTAGCTAATTATTAGCTGCTGGTTATTTGGAACCACTAAACTAATTTTGTTCCTGGACACTAAAAGACTGTTGTACCTCTTAACTAAACTTTGCTAGGACCTGCAGTAATTAAAGGAAATACAAATCAATCTCAGAATTTGACTCCACATTGGTCGTTCGGCTCCAGGCAAGGCAAATCGAAGATGCGCGAAGTACCTGATGACGGGGGCGACGGGGCAGCGGAGCGACAGGGGCCGGCGGGCGACGGAGCGGGGGGGGGGGGGGGGGGGGAGGGGAGGGGACGGGCCCGGTGGGGCGACAAGTCCGTACGGGGAGACTCCTTCGCGAATAGATGGATAGAAAGAGAAGAGGGACAGATGAGGGGGGAAGGGGTATTTTGGACTTTAATCAACTATTAGCTCGGATTAGCTAGGGTTGGGCAGCTAATGAAATAACTATTAGCCGGAGGTTAACTATTTTTTAGTCCCTGCTATTAGCTGGGGGTTTGGAACCTTTAAAACTAATTTTAGCAGCTAAGACCATCCGCACCAACGTACTGGAAACCATACTCTAAAGCATACTGTAAAGCATACTGGAAAATTTTTGTGAGATGACATACTGGAAGTATAGAGTATATAGAGTATGATTTAGAGCATAGAGTATGGTTTAGAGTATATTGGTGCGGATGGTCTAAGAGATTCTAAACAGACTCTAAATAAGCACTGATATGATGTGGCAGCAGGAAGGAAGACGGCAGGAGCAGCAGCCCCTGGTGAACGCTGAACCGAAGGAGACGTTGTTGTTGTTGATGGAGTAACGTTTCACCGCCGGCGGCTGCGCGGAACAAACAGAAGTCCGCATAAAACGCAGGGTCCTACGGATCCCCCACGTCTCTCTCTCTACCTCTCTCTCTCTATCTAGCTCTGTGACGCGAGTAGACCAGAGAGTAAAGAACGCGAGGAAGCGAGGGAGCGGGGGCCAAGGAGGACGAGGAGGTAGCCGGCCCTGCCGCGCCGAGGCGTCCATTGCATTCCATCCGTCCATCAACCGGTCGATCGGTTTGAGATCTGTCGCGGACGGCGGCGGCGCCATGAGGCTGCTCGTCCCCGACGGCGCGCGGCGCCGGGGGCTGCCGTGGGAGGAAGCGACGCCGCCGCCGGCGTCCCCCGGGCCGGCCACGGCGCCGGGGAGCGGGAGGACGGTGGTGGTGGGGATCAGGCGGGACGCCGCCAGCCGGGAGCTCCTCACCTGGGCGCTCGTCAAGATCGCCAGTGCCGGCGACCGCGTCGTCGCGCTCCACGTCGCCGCGCTCCACGTTACGGCCGCTGCCGACGGTGCGTCCCCGCCGTCTCGCTCCTCTGCGGAGTTGGTTTCAATTTTTTCCCGTTTAAATGTCGGGAACAGGGATTGCTTTTGAGATCGTTTTGGATGATACGCTTCCTCCGTTGCTGGGACATGCAAAGATGGAATTTTTCTATTTGCCCCCGTTCGTTTGCGTTGCGAAATTAATCCTCTTATCTCTCTCTCTCTGTTACTCTCCTCGTTCAGGATTGCTGATGGGAGTGGATGAGCGGAGCAGGGCCGCGGATTCCCTCGCGTCGGTGCTCGCCGTGTACGACGGCTTCTGCAACCTCAAGCAGGTCCGTCCGTCCGTCCCAAAATAAATTATTTCCATTTTTGTTTCTTCATTCCACACATTCCGCGAGCCATTTTGTGCTTGTTCGATTGCGGTCGTTCAAAACCATGGCCTTTTTCTCTGAATTCGTCTTTGAAATTGGGTCCGTCAAATCGTGGTGCAGCCGTTGAAAGTCTCCGTATTTGCCGTTTCACTCATGCTATACTACCAATACTTTACTTGGATGGTCTTGAATTTGTCCGTTTCTTTTCCAACGCCTTCAAGTTTTGGGAACCCTTGATATTTTTTAGTGCTACTGAACTATTGACCTTTCTTACAGTTCAGCTGCAGAGTTTTCATCTTTTGGAGGAAAAAATTCATCAGAGTTCTCATCAGCTTGTTATTCTCTTTACACCCGTCAGGTTAATTTGGAGCTCAAGGTCTGTGGAGGATCATCTGTTCGGAGAACTCTGGTCAAGGAAGCAGCTTTCTGGGGCGCCACCCATTTGATCCTCGGTGCCACAAAGAATTCCCGGTCTTTTGGGTACTCAATCTGACAGCTTTGTGCTTCATATTTCGACCTTAGCCTAGCGCTTCTCTGTTTCCTTACAGCAGTTTCGTGTTCATTTACTAGCAGATCATCCTACACTTCAGTTGCCAAGTACTGTGCAAAGAGAGTTCCAACTGGCTGCTCGGTCCTTGCTGTGAATAATGGCAAGGTCGTTTACCACAGAGATGCAGGCCATGCAACGCATCACGATCTTTACCAAACCACTAGCACGAGTATGTCGATTGAATAATTTCGATTAAATTAATACTCATGTTGTTCCTTAGAAATTATACTAATTCAGTAAGCTCATTAAGTATGGAATTGGAATGTAGTGCCAGAGACTCCAAGGAGAAGCTATCGGAAGCTCTTATCATCCATGATAGGAGAGAAATTTTGGGATGAATATGGAAAAGGCAACAGGTCCCCATCTCGGGCTATCACCATACGAACGAGGTCTCCCACACCAACAAAAGAAGTTTCATTAACATTGATCCCGGTGAATGGTTACCGACGAGAATCGCCTCAAGCAGCAACCGGCTGGCCTCTTCTAAGGAAGAAGTTCCAGCCAGACCGGAAGGCTTCCCTGCCTGACAAGTCAAAAATGTCTGTTGTGCAGTGGGCAATGCGGCTCCCCAGTCGGTATTCAGCAGTTTCACCAGTCCATTCTGAGTACAGAAACAGAACGCCAGATTCTGCTGGCAATTTAAATCATATTCTTCGTGACCGGGTGGTTGTCTCTTTGAGGAACCATTCAGGAAGGTCTTCTGTAGTGATCGAAGAACTGGAGGAAGATACACCAAAAGAGCTGACCTTACTCAAAGAGAAATTCTCATCAATTCATTCTTCCTTCAGTTACAGTGAGCTTGCAAAGATCACTTCTGGTTTCTCACCTGGTACGTGTTTCAGATTTTTCTCTGTTAGCATGCTTTCTTGTATCTCTGTTACCACCAATTTTTGTAGGCAATTTCTGTTAACAGGTCACATTGGTTGTTTTGTGCAGAGTGTATAGTTGGACAAGGTGGCACTAGCCAAGTTTACAGAGGATGTCTGGCAGATGGCAGGGAACTGGCAGTTAAGGTCCTGAAGTATTCGGATGAGGTACTGAAGGAGTTTGTCTCAGAAATTGAGATTGTAAGCTCTCTCAACCACAAGAACATCATATCCCTCATTGGTTTCTGCTTCAAGAATGATGACCTTGTTTTAGTGTACGAGTACTTGCAAAGAGGCAGCCTGGAAGAGATGCTGCACGGTGGGTTTCACGCCTTCACCGCCTGATAGTTTTCTAACTGTGTTAGACTGCTAGTGCCATGTCATGTGATCTAAAAGTAAATGTTATGCAGGTAAAAACGGAGGCCAGAGCATATTTGGTTGGGCCGAGAGGTTCAACGTGGCCGTGGGAGTTGCTCATGCTCTAGATTATCTTCACGGTAAAAACAATAGTCATCCAGTGATTCATAGGGATGTCAAGTCATCAAACATCGTCATCTCAGGGTGCTTTGAGCCAAAGGTAATACTTTTCTGTCAGGTAGCACAAAATGTTCCCGCTCCGATGCAAATGTCGTATTGAAGTGAACTTAAATTTTCAATATCTTCTTGTTGCAGTTATCAGACTTTGGCCTTGCAGTCTGGGCTGCTGATGTGACATCCCAGATGACATGCAACGACGTTGCAGGAACTTTCGGGTGTGTTATCTAATTCATCATTACAAAACCTTTTACCTTTTCGTGCGGCATTGCAACAATTACTTTACTAATATAGGGATATACTTTGACAGATACCTAGCTCCTGAATACTTCATGCATGGCAAAGTGAACAACAAGATTGATGTATATGCTTTCGGCGTAGTCCTTCTTGAACTGATTTCAGGCAGAAAACCACTTTGCACTGGTTGTCCAAGAGGGCAAGAGAGCCTTGTGATATGGGTAAGTTTCATTTCTTTGTATCATTATTTTTTGATTTCATGTTTGAATTAAATGCTTGTTTTCCTTTATTCTGAAAAGATGATTAGTTAATGCTTGTTTGATACAGGCAAATTCCATTATACAAGGAGGAAAGCTGACACAACTTGTAGATCCCAACTTACCAACTGAAGGCCACACTGACGAGGTCGAGAAGATGACCCTTGCTGCTTCCCTGTGCATCAGACACGCACCTCAAAACCGTCCTCACATTGATACCGTAAGTCTTTTTTGTTTTACCTTGATGCATACATTTTGCAACTGCTGATGCGGTTTATCTGTCATCAGGTCCTGAAGCTACTCGAAGGTGACAACCAAGTCCTCAAGTGGGCTAGATCAGAAGCCGGATTGGCATGCGAGAGCGATGGTGATGAATGTGTGATGACACCGCCGGCACCAGGGAGCAACATAAACATCCAGTCCTACATCAATCTCGCATTTGATGTTGAGGATGATGCTGCTTCTGTCAGCAGCAATGACTTCGTCGCAGCGAACACGTCCCTCGAAGAGTATCTCCGGGGAAGATGGAGCCGGTCATCTAGCTTCGACTGATTGATCTAGGGCAGAGTTACCCCTTTTAGTGTAGTCATTTTTGTTCTCTTTTGGTTTCCTGGATGAGAGTCGGCACATCCAATGCCCTCCTCCATGGATTTGTTTTTATTACACGGCTTAGTTTCTTCGGCTCATGGAGGTCTCTTCTCCACTTTGAAGAGACCTTGTCATACCCAAATGCTCTTATCCAAAGGGATGAGAAGTAACTATAGTAGGAAGAATGTGATTGCGGACACCCGAATCAATCACACGTTGGAAACAGCTCAGGTGAAAATTGACTTTTGCATCTGCTTTGAAACAATGAATGCTGCCTAATTATTTGAATATGTCCATCAACAGCCAATGCTGTTCTTCTCTATTCACAAAGTTATTCTTTGAAACTGACTGCCTGTTTCACGGGGTAAATGTCAACTGCAGCATGGCATCAAATGATTTGAGCAGGCCGGTGCGACAGATTTATCGAAAACGAATCATATCTCAAGAACCCAGTTTGGGCATGTTACATCACATGGGGGCATCACGTGGACCGGAGACCTCAGAGACGACGACGAACGAAAGGGATCTGGGGAAGGTGTGCATGCCAACATGAGCAAACCGACATCAAACCATCATCATTCATCCTACTGGCGGACAAGGATCAAAGGGGTAATTGCGACACTTGCAAAAATGACGATCTGAACATCTCCCGAGTCACGGACCTCTTCGCGGCCATGGATTTGGTCGGAGCACGGAGTGGATGAGGTGCTAGATATGAGAATTCTGCCTAAATATTGTACTGAACTAACTACCCCAAAGAAATGAACAATCATAATGTATTAAGTACGGTCGAGGACCTAAGCCTAACTAATAGTCTGTTTGGTTCAACTTTACGGAGCAGATTCACTATCTATGGGCTGCCCTATCTATATATGACCTGAAATATCAACTAAATGGGTTTAATACGAAGCTGATTTTTGAGAATATGTAGACTTTCCTTGTACATCAGATTTTTCAGACTCCCATCAGAATATTGGAAATTTTACCCACCTGCCATTGAATATATATCCAAATCGTGTTCTTCATTTTTCTTTCTCTCAGCTCAAAGCACATTTTTCACAACTCAGAGCTAAAACTAAAATTTACCAGACACATCTTTGAGTTAATTTCCTAGGCCATCCAACATCTTGCTAGAGGAAGAAAGCAGAGCATCTGTCGAAGGCTTTTAAGTTTTGCTGGCCTACCTCAGTTGCAGCCCACATCTGATAGCCCATTGGCCATGATTTGTGGCTCTCGAAATCAGCCATCCCCTTTCCTAGGCTTCTCTGCTCGATTTCACCGCCACCTCCCCCAGAATCCCAATCACCAAATCGCGTAGCGGGCTCATTTGTTGAAGGCTCCAACCAAACCTATTGGTCATATAATTTTTCTTGTATCCAAGTGCTCCCTCCTAGTTCGAAATTTTTGTGATTGGTTAGTTTATTTTTTAACTAACTGATGAAAAATATTTTAAATCATGAGAGAGTATTATGATAGAGCATTTTCAGAATCATTTTTTTTAATGGTTAGTTGGAATATAGCGCAGGATTTTTAGAGTCTTCTCTCGAAGAAAAAATACGATGGTGATAATTTCTGGTCTCTAGAAGATCTCCACAGCACGCTGCCTCTGGCATGGGCTTAACTGAAGAAATTAGGGTGTCTTTAAATATTGTCACACTGAATATTTAACATGTCATAGTATCTTTGAAGATCCCGCGACACGCTTTTGTGTAAAATCCTCATTTCATATAACAAAATTTGATCAAACCTTTGAACTTTCTTGTATGCATTTTGGGCAAATTTTTGAAGTTCAATCGTGTAGCAAAACGATTTAAATTTGAATTTGAATTCAAATCAAATAGAAAAGAAACAGAAAATAAAAAGAAAAAGGAAATAAAAAGGAAAACCCCGCGTGGGTCAAATCCCACCCGAGGCCCATTTTCCCCCAGCCGAATCCCTCCACTCTCCCCTCTCTTCTCTCTCTGCCGGGCGGACCCCACCTGTCATCCCCCAACCCCAGCAACCGCCTCCCCCTTCTTCTCCCGCGCCCAACCGATGCCCCGCGCCACTCCGACCCCACGCCCACGTTTTCCCCCTCGGATCCACTTCTCCTCCGGCGGTTTTCACACGCGCTCCCCAACCGCACACCCCCTACGCGCTTAAGAGGAGCCGGCGCCCCCATTTCCCCCCTCTCCCGAGCTCTCCCCAAACCTAGCGCCATTGCCGCCGGTGAGTGCCGCTGTCCCTCGCGTTCCCGACGTTGCAGCCCCTCTGTCCTCTCTTTTCTTGGCCTAACATGACCGCCGCATCACCAGGAACACGCCGGACGCATTTGCTCGGGTAGAACATCACTGCGCCAACAAGATCGTCGCACTCCGACGCCAACCGCCGCCGTTCCTCGTCGCCGACCCCTCTCCGGCCGATTTCACGCCCCGCTACTCCCCTAGGTGAGTTCCCTATCTCCTCCTCTTTCGTTCCATGTCCTTGGCGCATTGTTTGGGCGACGTTTTGGCCGTTTGGGCCAACGCCGGCGAGCTCACCGCCGCGGGCGCCGAGCGCCGCCGCGCGCGCGTGAGGTCAGCGTCGCCGGAGCGACGTGGCCGCATCCCGGTCGTTGGTTTGAGGCTGACGGCTGAGATTAGATCTTCGTAACGTTTCGGGTAATTAAATCTCGCGCGTCCACTTCAGATCCAACGACCCACATTCAAACTTCCGTTCCCGCCGTTGCTTTTACACCGTCACCCCTGAAATCTTGCTTGCTACCCCCTGGACTTCACAGAAATGCTTATCTAGCCCCTGGAATTTGCAGACTAGCCCCTGGACTCACTGAAATTGGATTTAATCATTTAAATAAGCAATCTAGCCCCTATAAATTTGCAGAATCATGGATTTAGCCCCTGAACAGTATAGGAAAATATTTGTTTAGTCCCTGGACTTTTATTTATTTGCTGAATATGGTTTTTAGGTGTATTTGAGGTGTAGAAAATAGATAAAAATGGTAATTAAGTGTAGAAATAGTAGGGAAAATTAGTATGAACTACTTTATGCTATGATTAAATTGTAGATTTCATATAAAATATATTTAGCCCATGTAATATGTATTATAAGTGTTTAAAAATACATTTTGGCCATAGAAAATTCAATAAAAATGGTTTTAGGATATAATTAAATCCCAAAAATGTAGGATGAATCTAAAATGCATACTTTGGCCATGTTAAGTAATAAATACTTCGTAGGGACGCATTAGTATAGGATTTTATGCTTATGTGTGTTGTGATGTATTATTTTGCGTGCCCTTTACTTATTTAGCTTTATTTTATTCTTGTCATGCTTGGGTATATATTTAGAGTCGTACTACGACCCCAATCTTAACCTTCAAGACCAAGACTTCACCAACACTCAAGTCTTCAACGAAGGCAAGTGCCCTTGACCATCTTGTACCAATTTTAGCAATTTAGCTAGATGCATGCTAATTAAATTGATGTCCTATTTCATGTTTACATGCCCTGTTCCATATAATTTCTTGTTACCTGAAATGGGTTGAGAAGTAGATAGGTCTTATTTATGCTTAGCCATGCTTAGACATTGGGATTGGGATTTCATACAATTGTGTCATGTTAAACTTTATGGTTACTTTAAATTGTGGTGATTACACAATAGTAGTGGATAGGAATCTGGTGGTTGGATAGTTTTGGATGGTGTAGTTTGCACGAGACCCGGGATTGGGGTTTGTTATCACCGGATTCTAAGGACCGGTTTGTGGAGGAAGCCACTAAGCTTTATAGTACCACCACGAGACTGAGAATGGGCAACTTGGTCAATTAATTAGGTTTCTCCTGATGAAATGCTAAGTAGTTGGACGGTGCGGGGAATGATGCAGGGGAACTGCTCTGGGATCCGCAAGGCTCAAGAGGGGGCTCTGAGGCGGAGGGTTACTCCGAGAATCCTCAGTGGTGGAAACCTTAGAGGGCTAGCACTAGTTGGGAACACCTTTGTAAAGACCATGTAGTGATCTCCTGGCCTCACACCAAAGGAAGTGTGAAATGTGGTTAGCTACCACGGGCATTCGGGGAGGTTCGCTAGTCCATCTGGCAACAGGGGATGAAATCACTGCTTGTGGGTAAATGGTACACTCTCTGCAGAGATTTGGTAAAACTGTCATGACAGCCGTGCTCACGGACAAGAGCGGCTTGGGGCCAGTTCATAATTAGTCTATGGTTGGGAAATGGTGGTTAATTATGATTCAAGTTACATTCATTATCATTTACTCATGTGTTGGTTACTTCTTGAATTATGATATTGGTAATTGAAAGCTAAGGTTAGGTTTTAAGCATAGTGCTAAGCCATATTTGGCCTTCCCTTGTTTATCCAATCATGTAATTCTCTTCCCGCACTTGCTGAGTACTCTATGTACTCAAGCGTTTAATTTTCCATTAGAATATGAAGAAGAAGAAGCGGCACCGGAGGACTTCTTCGTCAATCCGGAGGACTTGGCCTAGGCTGGCGACCGTACGCGCAACTGCTGTCTGTGAAGATGGAGCCCTGCTTACCTATTTCCCCTTTTGCTGTAGTTTGAAGTTTGTGAACTGTTTAAGTATTGTAAATAGTTGTGGTGTGTATTTGTAGACCTTCGGGTCATATTGTAAGACTATTTATGTATTCGAACATGGCTATGTAATGCTATTTCGCTTTCGTCGACGCATGTACGATTCAGCTGATCCTGGCGTACATGTGAATAGCGTCTGTTAATCTTTATGATGACCGGTCGTGACAAAGTGGTATCAGAGCCGTATTGCCCGTAGGATGCAAGCCTAGTTAGAAATGGCCGAAAATTAAGGATTATACTATTTTCTTATAAAATAGTATTTCCAAAACTTTGTGCTCCCCATCTCAACCCTTGTGCTTCTTATCTTGCTGTACTTATTGCTTTATTCTAACTTAATTTATTGATTATTGATCTCACTCTCTTCTTTTCAAATGTTTGTAGATGGCGCACACCAAGCAGACGACTCGTAAGTCGACTGAGGGTCGTGTTCCTCACCATGCCCTAGCCAGTCGCTCCGCACCTCACACCCCCAGGAGGGAGACGACGCTGTTCTCCACTGTGAGTGCTGCCTCGAGGATGCGTGTCCGTCTTCGCTCTCTTCTTCGTGCTGCGGGGTACCGCGAGTACCGTGTTCGCCTCGTCTACCACACCACTAGGGTCTTTGCACCCTATACTGGTAGACTGGAGTGGACTTCCCAGCTAGCCGTCTACTACGACTCGGAGCTGGTGCACTCACACTTCTCTCCGGCCTGGAGGAGCTCCCAGCGTGCGGCTGAGGAGGATGCTACGTGGGAGGCGACTACCTACTAGAGTCATGCCCACAGGTTCCGCCTCGGGTGCACGGAGCACGCCTTCACCCCTCAGCGCCCTAGTGGCATGGCCGACTTCACTGGACGTGACGTCGAGGGGCCTTTGCACCACGCCCAATGCGAGAGACTTGTGGACGAAGTGGTGGAGTTGTCTTCGCGGCTCCAACGTTGTCAGCAGGTTCTACAGGACAGCAGGGACCTGGTTGACCGCTACGAGCGACTTCGCTGACGCTACGCGAGGATCACTGCAGCTGATACGAACTCTCCTCAGTACGCTTCGGACGTTGAGCCTTGGGACCCGAACTCTCCAGATCGTCGTATGAACTCCCCCCAGGAATCAAGAGAGGACTCGGAAGAAGAAGACCCGGAGATGGAGGTTGAGGAGGACTCCGATGAGTAGGAGTGGACTTGTTTCCCCGCTGGACGACTCAGGACACCTATCCTTAGTATGTAGGAGCGTGTAGCTACGCCCTCTTTAGTCTTGAGTTGTGTTATCTATGATGTTATGCTAGTAGTTTGCTTTATGTTGTGTGTGTGTTTGTGTGCGACATGAGTTGTGGAATGCTTCGGCATCCTGTCCACATCCATGTCATATGTATATAGGCTTGTTAGTATGTCGTGTGAGTTGTGGAATGCCTTAGCATCTTGTCCACATCCACACTAGTTAATTAATGGATTTGCTTTATATCTATTATCCTTGATGCATATAGTTGGGACCGTTTTACCCTAGTGTATTTCTTCATATCTCGTCTATTGTTCTAAAGCTTCAGTGGATTTCTCTAACACAGATGGCTGGACGAGGTAGAGGTAGAGGTCGTGGTCGGGGCAACCCACCCCTAGATGAAGGACTTGGAGGTGTTCCCGGATGGAATGGTAGGGGTGCTCGAGGAGCCCCAGCCGCGCAGCAAATGCAGCAGATGATGGCCATCCAAACCCAGCTACTTAACAACCTTACTCAGATTGTCACCAACATGCAGCAAGCCCCACCCCCACCACCACCAAATTACAACCTTCCGCCACCACCACCTTTTCCACCTAGGTCCTTTCTGAGGGACTTCCTAAACACTCATCCACCCACTTTTGCCATAGTCACTGAACCCATGGATGCCGATGATTGGCTCCGAACAGTTGAAAGCAAGTTGAGGCTCATACACTGTGAAGGAAGAGAGAAGGTATTATTAGCCTCCCATCAACTTCAAAGACCGGCAGCTGACTGGTGGACTGCCTTCACTGAAGCACACCAGGATCTGGAGAACATTACTTGGGAAGAATTCAGGACCAACTTCCGCAATCACTTTGTGCCTCAGGGAGAAATACAAGCAAGACGTGAAGAGTTCCTTATGTTGAAGCAGGGCCGTATGACTGTGAGGGCCTATTTGAATGCATTCACCCAGTTGTCCCGCTATGCTCCAACCGATGTGGATACTGACTCCAAGAAACAATTCCGTTTCAAGAATGGACTGGATATGGAGTTGAAGTTTGCCATGTCATCCAGCGACTACAGCGACTTTCAGAAGTTGGTTGACAAAGCTTTTGAGGTAGAGAGGACTAAAAAGGAGCTGGACGATGATGAAAGAAAAAGGAAGTTGACTATAGCACATGCCTCTAGCAGCAATGTACGCCCCCGTCTTAACCCTCCACCTGCAAACCAGATGACTCGTCCTATGAACTACTCGGGACAGAGATTTCCAAACACCAACTACAGGCCACCCACTCCCTACAATCAGCAAATGCGCCAGCAGCAGCAGCCACCACGCCAGCCAATGCAACCCCCACGTCAGCAGATGCAGCCACCCCGCCCTTCAGCTCCAGCTAACCGTCCAAATGGCCAACCCCCAAGAAACCAATCAGGAGGCAACAAGGGCCAGAGTAATGCTGCGGGAGTTCAATGTTACAAGTGCGAAGAATGGGGACACTACACCAGCAGTTGTCCAAAGAAGCAACAAAACCCACCTGGCTGTGTCAACCATGTGACACTGGAGCAAGCACAGGAAGCGCCTGATGTGGTGATCGGTATGTTTTCTGTTAACTCCCACCCCGCCACCATATTGTTTGATTTGGGTGCTACGCATTCATTTATATCCAAGGATTTCATAAAGAAGCATGACATGGTAGTTACATTCTTGAATCGGCCACTGTTGATAAACTCTCCTGGATGAGAGATGATGGCAAGTCATCTATGCCGAAAAGTGAGTATAAACATAAGGGGGGTAGTCTTTTGGGCCAACCTAATCGTGTTGGACTCACAAGGATTAGATATCATTCTAGGAATGGACTGGTTAACGAAGAATCAAGGAGTAATTCATTGTGCAACCAGAACAGTTTGCTTAACACAACCGGATGGCACTACAGTGGAGTTCAAGCCAGATCAGACACAAGAGGCAGTAGTACAACTCAACCACCTTGAGAGTACCGAAGACATCACGGTTGTGAAGGAATTTCCGGATGTATTCCCAGATGACTTACCAGGTATGCCCCCTGATCGAGAGATTGAATTTGTCATTGAGTTAGTACCTGGAACGACCCCAATATATAAGAGGCCGTATAGAATGGATGCTAAACAATTAGCAGAACTAAAGGATCATATTGAGGAGTTATTGGGAAAAGGATATATTCATCCTAGCTCATCACCTTGGAGAGCACCAGTTATATTTGTACCTAAGAAGGATGGTACTCAAAGGTTGTGTGTTGATTACCGTGTCTTAAATGCGGTAACAATCAAGAATAAGTACCCACTGCCAAGAATTGAAGATTTATTTGATCAGTTGAGAGGAGCATGTGTGTTCTCTAAGATTGATCTTCGCTCGGGTTATCACCAACTGAAGATTAGACCCTCAGATATTCCCAAGACTGCATTTGTCTTCCGATATGGACTATATGAGTATACGGTTATGTCGTTTGGGCTGACCAATGCTCCAGCATATTTTATGTATCTAATGAACAAGGTATTCATGGAGTACTTGGACAAGTTTGTAGTGGTGTTCATCGACAACATACTCATCTACTCCAAGACTGAAGAAGAGCATGAGGAGCACATCAGGATGGCTCTACAGAAGCTTCGCCAACACCAATTATATGCCAAACTTAGTAAGTGTGAGTTTTGGCTAAAGGAAGTATCATTTTTGGGTCACGTCATATCTAAAGGAGGTATAGTAGTGGATCCAGGAAAAGTGGTCGATGTCCTTAAATGGGAAACACCTCAGAGTGTACATGATATACGAAGATTCTTAGGCATGGCTGGTTATTACTGTCGATTCATCGAGGGATTTTCAAAGATCTCTCGACCACTAACCAAGCTGCTTGAGAAAGGAGTTGCTTTCAAGTGGACCCCCGAATGTGAAGTAAGCTTTGCCGAGTTGAAGAAGAGGTTAACCAGTGCACCGGTATTGGTGATGCCTAATATGCAGAAGGAGTTTTGTGGTTTATTGTGATGCATCTGGTCATGGTTTAGGATGTGTCTTAATGCAAGGAGGACATGTTGTAGCCTATGCTTCAAGACAGCTTCGGAAACATGAGAGGAATTATCCAACACACGATTTAGAATTGGCAGTTGTTGTTCATGCATTGAAGATATGGAGACACTACTTAATGGGAAAAAAGAACTGAGATATACACAGATCACAAGAGCTTGAAGTACATATTCACACAACCGGATCTTAATCTCAGACAACGTTGTTGGTTGGAATTAATAAATGACTTTGATGTGGGAATCAACTACCATCCAGAAAAGGCTAATGTGGTCGCTGACGCTCGAAGCAAGAAGGGACAATGTAATAACTTGTCAGTACAAGCTCTTCAACCTCAGTTATGTGAAGAGTTTGCAAGGTTAAACTTATGTCTAGTGTCTAGCAATGAAGCAGTTGCTATGGAAGTGGACTCAACCCTTGAACGTGATATACGAGAAGGACAAAAGAATGATGATAAGGTCAAGGAGAACAAGCAGTTGATGAAGAAGGGAAAAGCTCCGAACTTTAGGGAGGATGAACAAGGAACCCTATGGCTTGGAAAGAGGATTTGTGTTCCAGATATCAAGGAGATTAGAGAGTTGATACTAAGAGAAGCTCATAACTCATCATACTCCATTCATCCCGGAAGCACAAAGATGTATCAAGACCTTAAAAATCGATATTGGTGGCATGGAATGAAAAGGGATGTAGCAGAATATGTGGCCATATGTGATACATGTCAATTGATTAAGGCAGAACATCAAAGATCAGCAGGGTTATTGCAACCAATCAAAGTGCCAGAATGGAAGTGGAAAGAAATTAGCATGGATTTCATTATGGGACTACCAAGAACACAGTCTGGATATGATTCTATATGGGTTATTGTGGACCGTCTAACTAAAGTTGCTCACTTTATTCCCGTGAAAGAAACATACAATGGTCCCAAGTTGGCGGAACTGTACATCTCCAGGATTGTATGCTTACATGGAGTTTCTAAGAAGATCATTTCAGACAGAGGCACTCAATTCACCTCAAGATTCTAGCAGAAGTTGCATGAATCAATGGATACCCGTCTAAACTTTAGTTCGGCGTATCATCCTCAGACTGATGGTCAAACAGAACGCACCAACCAGATATTGGAAGACATGTTAAGAGCGTGTGCTCTAAAGAATAGCCAAAGTTGGGATAAGAATCTGCCATATGCCGAATTTTCTTACAACAACAGTTATCAAGCCAGTTTGAAGATGTCTCCTTTTGAAGCGTTGTATGGGCGGAAATGTAGGACACCATTGTTTTGGAATCAAACTGGGGAAAATCAATTCTTTGGGTCTGATGTATTAAAAGAGGCTGAAAGGCAAGTACAAGAAATTCGGAAGAATCTAAAGGCAGCGCAAACAAGACACAAGAGTTATGCGGATACCCGAAGACGTGATCTAACATTTGAGGTTGGTGATTATATGTACTTGAAGGTGTCACCTATGAGAGGGTTGAGAAGATTTAAAGTAAGAGGCAAGTTGTCACCCCGCTACATTGGCCCGTTCAAGATACTCGAACGACGAGGTGAAGTGGCTTATCAGCTTGAGGTTCCACCGCACTTGTCAGATGTTCATAACATATTCCATGTTTCGCAACTTAAGAAGTGTCTGAGAGTGCCTGAGGAGCAATTACCTATGGAAGCAGTTGATGTACAAGAAGATTTGTCTTACGTGGAACAACCTGTCAAGATACTTGAGACGATTGAAAAGGTCACCAGAAACAAAGTCATTCGCATGTGTAAGGTGCAGTGGAAACATCACTCAGAGGCAGAAGCAACATGGGAAAGAGAATAACATCTCAAAGAGGATTTCCCTCATCTATTCTCTTAGGACGTCCGAATCTCGAGGGCGAGATTCCTTTTATGGGGGGTAGAGTTGTAACATCCTCATTTCATGTAACAAAAATTTGATCAAACCCTTGAACTTTCTTGTATGCATTTTGGGTGAATTTTTTAAGTTCAATCGTGTAGCAAAATGATTTAAATTTGAATTTGAATTCAAATCAAATAGAAAAGAAACAGAAAAGAAAAAGAAAAAGGAAATAAAAAGGAAAACCCCCACGTGGGCCAAATCCCACCCGAGGCCCATTTTCCCCCAGCCCAGCCGAATCCCTCCACTCTCGCCTCTCTTCTCTCTCTGCCGGGCGGACCCCACCTGTCATCCCCCAACCCCAGCAACCGCCTCCCCCTTCTTCTCCCGCGCCCAACTGATGCCCCGCGCCACTCCGACCCCGCGCCCACGTTTTCCCCCTCGGATCCACTTCTCCCCCGGCGGTTTTCGCACGCGCTCCCCAACCGCACACCCCCTACGCGCTTAAGAGGAGCCGTCGCCCCCATTTTCCCCCTCCCCCGAGCTCTCCCCAAACCTAGCACCATTGCCGCTAGTGAGTGCCGCTGTCCCTCGCGTTCCCGACGTTGCATCTCCTCTGTCCTCTCTTTTCTTGGCCTAACGTGACCGCCGCATCACCAGGAACACGCCGGACGCATTTGCTCAGGTAGAACATCACTGTGCCGCCAAGATCGTCGCACTCCGACGCCAACCGCCGCCGTTCCTCGTCGCCGACCCCTCTCCGGCCGATTTCACGCCCCGCTACTCCCCTAGGTGAGTTCCCTATCTCTCCCTCTTTCGTTCCATGTCCTCAGCGCATTGTTTGGGCGACGTTTTGGCCGTTTGGGCAAACGCCGACGAGCTCACCGCCGCGGGCGCCAAGCGTCGCCGCGCGCGCGTGAGGTCAGCGCCGCCGTAGCGACGTGGCCGCATCCCGGGCGTTGGTTTGAGGCTGACGGCTGAGATTAGATCTTCGTAACGTTTCGAGTAATTAAATCTCGCGCGTCCACTTCAGATCCAACGGCCCACATTCAAACTTCCGTTCCCGCCGTTGCTTTTACACCGTGACCCCTGGAATCTTGCTTGCTACCCCCTGGACTTCACAGAAATGCTTATCTAGCCCCTGGAATTTGCAGACTAGCCCCTGGACTCCCTGAAATTGGATTTAATCATTTAAATAAGCAATCTAGCCCCTGTAAATTTGCATAATCATGGATTTAGCCCCTGAACAGTATAGGAAAATATTTATTTAGTCCCTGGACTTTTATTTATTTGCTGAATATGGTTTTTAGGTGTATTTGAGGTGTAGAAAATAGATAAAAATGGTAATTAAGTGTAGAAATAGTAGGGAAAATTAGTATAAACTATTTTATGCTATGATTAAATTGTAGATTTCATATAAAATATATTTTGCCCATGTAATATTTATTATAAGTGTTTAAAAATACATTTTGGCCATAGAAAATTCAATAAAAATGGTTTTAGGCTATAATTAAATCCCAAAAATGTAGGATAAATCTAAAATGCATACTTTGGCCATGTTAAGTAATAAATACTTCGTAGGGATGCATTAGTATAGGATTTTATGCTTATGTGTGTGTTGTGATGTATTGTTTTGCGTGCCCTTTACTTATTTAGCTTTATTTTATTCTTGCCATGCTTGGGTATATATTTAGAGTCGTACTACGACCCCAATCTTAACCCCCAAGACCAAGACTTCACCAACACTCAAGTCTTCAACGAAGGCAAGTGCCCTTGACCATCTTGTACCAATTTTAGGAATTTAGCTAGATGCATACTAATTAAATTGATGTCCTATTTCATGTTTACATGCCCCGTTCCATATAATTCCTTGTTACCTGAAATGGGTTGGGAAGTAGATAGGTCTTATTTATGCTTAGCCATGCTTAGACATTGGGATTGAGATTTCATACAATTGTGTCGTGTTAAACTTTATGGTTACTTTAAATTGTGGTGATTACACAATAGTAGTGGATAGGAATCTGGTGGTTGGATAGTTTTGGATGGTGTAGTTTGCACGAGACCTGGGATTGGGGTTTGTTACCACCGGATTCTAAGGACCGGTTTATGGAGGAAGCCACTAAGCTTTATAGTACCACCACGAGACTGAGATGGGGCAGCTTGGTCAATTAATTAGGTTTCTCCCGATGAAATGCTAAGTAGTTGGACGGTGCAGGGAATGATGCAGGGGAACTGCTCTGGGATCCGCAAGGCTCAAGAGGGGGCTCTGAGGCGGAGGGTTACTCCGAGAATCCTCAGTGGTGGAAACCTTAGAGGGCTAGCACTAGTCGGGAACACCTTTGTAAAGACCATGTAGTGATCTCCTGGCCTCACACCAAAGGAAGTGTGAAATGTGGTTAGCTACCACGGGCATTCGGGGAGGTTCGCTAGTCCACCTGGCAAGAGGGGATGAAATCACTGCTTGTGGGTAAAGGGTACACTCTCTGCAGAGATTTGGTAAAACTGTCATGACAGCTGTGCTCACGGACAAGAGCGGCTTGGGGCCAGTTCATAATTAGTCTATGGTTGGGAAATGGTGGTTAATTATGATTCAAGTTACATTCATTATCATTTACTCATGTGTTGGTTACTTTTTGAATTATGATATTGGTAATTGAAAGCTAAGGTTAGGTTTTAAGCATAGTGTTAAGCCATATTTGGCCTTCCCTTGTTTAGCCAATCATGTCATTCTCTTCCCGCTTGCTGAGTACTCTATGTACTCAAGCGTTTAATTTTCCATTAGAATATGAAGAAGAAGAAGCGGCACCGGAGGACTTCTTCGTCAATCCGGAGGACTTGGCCTAGGCTGGCGACCGTACGCGCAACTGCTGCCTGTGAAGATGGAGCCCTGCTTACCTATTTCCCCTTCCGCTGTAGTTTGAAGTTTGTGAACTGTTTAAATATTGTAAATAGTTGCGGCGTGTATTTGTAGACCTTCGGGTCATATTGTAAGACTATTTATGTATTCGAACATGGTTATGTAATGATATTTCGCTTTCGTCGACGCATGTACGATTCAGCTGATCCTGGCGTACATGTGAATAACGTCTGTTCATCTTTATGATGACTGGGCGTGACATTTTACCACTGACACGGGCTTACCTGAAATTAGGGTGTGTTTGGTTCCTTACTGAACATTGTCACATCGAACATTTCACATCGTTACTTGCTATAACAACAGGTTACGTACCATACGAATATCCCACTGTACTCATATCTTTATTAAAGTTTAAAAATATGATGAACAATTTTGTTCACTATATTTTGGGTCAACTTTGACAAAATTGTGTGGCAAATGTCTAGCTGCCAAATAAACAAGCTCTTAGTACGAGAACTCAACCACACGTTGTGGTCCATGGCAGATATCCTCCCATCTTGAACCTCATCCATTTAGGAAACCTCCAAGAATGTCAGTTTCAGAAGATAAAAAGGAAGAAGTAGACCTCCGTAATCTCATGGCATAATAATTTTTGCTGTTTTTTCCATCTTGACCTTTTCCTTTATCATCTTTTTCCTCCATTTTTTGTGTACGTGCGTGCTCCATTTGGCAGTGGCAAGAAGAACAGATGCGCACACCATCGCAAGGGCATACCTGCCACAGTTGCCTCCTTCACCTTGTTTTCTACTTCTCCATCGAAATCCACGGTTTTTACGCGCACCAACAGCGACATTCCAGTCAATTCCGATCTCTGGTTGCTGCCTGTGGATGCCATCGGGAGGCTCGCCGGGAGCACAAGCGCCTAGACGGCGACGCCGGCGCGCTCCTGTCCCTTCAGAGCCGAGAGCTCGCTCCCGCCACGCAAAGCTCCGGCCTTTCTTTGGTTCCGATTCCTCCCCACCGCCGGCGCCGAGCGGGCGCCCGGAAAAGCTGCGCTTGGCTTGATGGTCGACTTCTGCGCGCACCACGGGCTCGCCAAGCTGCCGGCCGCGGCAGCTCTCGCCAGGGCGCGAGTCGCCTGGGCCACCGGCAAGTGGTGGTGGCGCCCCGCTGCTGCGGCGGGGGCACGGCATGGCGTCGCCGCGCGGGCTTCGTCGTTCAGTGCGCGGATCGGGCTTGATTCCCAGGTTCGTGGGTTCCTTCCCCGCCCTTAGCATTTCGTCGAACAAGTTGGGGAGCGGCTGCAGACGAGCTCCTGGGGACCCTGCAGCGTATATTTTACCGCCCTTCTTTAGCGAATCTCGTCGCTTTGTATGATAAATTGCTGACGGCAGATATCGCTTATGCAGCAGCTTCATACGAGAAGCTACAGATGAGCTTGAATTTCCTTTCTTGTTTATTTTCATCTACAATGTCCTTTGAGATTGTCAAGTTCGATGATGAAGTGGCTGATCGATCAATGGCTTCTTGTAGAACTATCACACGAGAGACTTGTCCCAGATGCTGTGGGTTGGTCCTGTGCCTGGTGACATCGCGGAGATTGAGGCATACTGTCGCATATTCCGTGCTGCTGAACAGCTCCACACTGCAGTCATGTCGGCACTCTGTGATCCAGAGACAGGTGACTGCCCTGCGCGGTATGATGTGGAGTCAGAGGACCTGCCAGTGTTGGAGGACAAGGTTGCTGCCTTTCTTGGCTGCATGCTGGCCTTGCTAAACCGGGGCAGGGCAGAAGTACTCTCAGGCCGGTCGGATGTTGCAAGCGCATTCCAGGGATCCACAGAGAGCAACATGGATAGGATCCCGCCACTTGCTGTTTTCCGTGGAGACTTGAAGCGGTGTTGTGAGAGCATGCAGGTCGCACTTACCAGCTACCTTGTACCAAGTGAGACCCGGGGAATGGAGGTATGGAGGAGGCTTCAGAGGTTAAAGAATGCATGTTATGATGCTGGTTTCCCTAGGGTTGATGGTTATCCCTGTCCTACATTATTTGCAAATTGGTTTCCAGTGCACTATTCAAATGCGTCGGATGATTCAGAGGCGGATGAGTTGGAGGTTGCATTTTGGAGGGGAGGGCAAGTCAGTGAGGAGGGACTGACATGGCTACTGGAAAAAGGATTCAGAACTATTGTTGATCTCCGGGAGGAAGACGTTAAAGATGATTTATACCTGTCAGCCGTTCAGGAAGCTGTCTCATCTGGGAAGATAGAGGTTGTGAATTTGCCAGTTGAGATTGGAACTGCACCATCGGCTGAACAGGTTCAGCAATTCGCTGCACTTGTATCAGATGCCGCAAAAAAGCCCATTTATCTTCATAGCCAAGAAGGAGTCTGCCGGACATCTGCAATGGTATCCAGATGGAAACAGTATGTTACTCGTTCAGAGAGGTTCGCTACCCAAAATCGCACTTTAAATGGAAATGGAAAGCTCTTCAAGAATGATCATGCAGAGCAGAACACCGGAAGCTCAAAATCATCCATGAATGGCAGTGAAAATGGTACGCTAGTTGAATCTGGTATGACCATGAACAATGGGGCAACAAGTGAGATAGATGTAGAAACAGCACGTTATAATCTGGAGATCACTAATGCCCTTTCCAGTGATCAAAGCACTGAAGATGGTGAAATGCATGGCACCCAGGCGAAACTTAAGTCAAACTTCAGACTTGAGAGTAATCCCCTGAAGGCGCAATTTCCTGCCTGTGATGTTTTCTCTAGGAAGGAGATGACCACCTTTTTTAAAAGCAAAAAAGTGTATCCTAAATCTGCTCTGAACTCTCGGAGACAGTCAAGTAGCTTGCTTGTCTCGAGGAGAAAACAAAATCTCAGTGCTAAGCAGAATGGAGCCATTGTCTATGAAGCAGCAGAGTTCACAGAATCGAAGGATTCAAAAGGGGCATCATTTGACAATGATTATATTCTATCTGTTGCTTCAGGTATTACTAATGGGAAACCATCCAACAATGGAGTCTCCCCGGTAGTTGAGGAAAAAGAAAGGGAAGCCTCAGTGATGACTGTTGATCCCAGAACATCTATTGCTAGCATTTCCAATGGTAACGGTCAGGCTGGATCACTAAAAACTGCTGAAAAGAGTGCTGCCCCATATCTGGACAGAAACTCTCCTGATCTTGTCGATGGAAGTATGTGTGCCTCCGCAACAGGTGTTGTTAGACTCCAATCAAGGCGCAAAGCAGAGATGTTCCTAGTACGTACAGATGGGTTCTCTTGTACTAGAGAAAAAGTGACAGAGTCATCTTTAGCTTTTACGCACCCTAGCACCCAGCAACAGATGCTTATGTGGAAATCTCCTCCAAAGACTGTCTTACTGTTGAAAAAATTAGGCGATGAGCTTATGGAAGAGGCTAAAGAGGTGTGTACTTAAGTTTTCGTTGCATATATTACTTATCAACAATTGCATTTCTTTCTTGCACCTGGTAGAAAATAATTATTGTAGTCATCTCGAAGAACGTTAATGTTCCTGCATGCAAGTAAATTTGTTGTCTGTGAAGGCACTCACGGTGCAGCGGTAAAACCGCTGGCTGGGAATGGTGCCCGCCAGGATTCGGTCCCTGGCACCGCACAGAAGCTCGCCCGATGCGATGGATGAGTGTGGGTGAATCACCCAATTAAAAAAAAAAGAGTAAATTTGTTGTTTGACACAATGATATTATTGCTCAGAAGATTGTTGCTTGATAACTGAAGGCTTCACATTCCGAATTTGCTTACCATTCTTAACTTCAGTACTGCATAGATCATGAATTTGTAATAACATGCCTGACCGCATAGAGTTTACAGCTTTAGTAGGTGCTTCCCCTGCTGTTTACAGTTAAAAAACATCCTTTTCATCATTATGCAACACATCATTAGTTGGTGATTGATCTATGTAGACCTAAGATGTGATTGATCTAACAGCCTATTAAGGGTTTGATCCAAAATGAGCTTATGAAACCCTGTGTGCACAAATGGATATGTGGCTGGTTATTTACTAGCTTACATAAAATGTCTTCTTTTCCCTGTGAGATCAATTATTCAGCAGATCTCATTTCATGGTAGGGATAATCATTGATGCCACCTCAGAAATTTGTGAACTTAAAATGTTGATAAAGTTGAGATTTTCTTGGCTTCTCATATATGTTCACTAGCCACTGCTGACTGAAGTTAAAACATCGTTTTTCGGTCATAGCCTTTGACCTGCTGCAAATTTCCTACATCCTAACACTTTCTTTTAGGCTGCTTCATTTCTGCATCATCAAGAAAAGATGAATGTTCTCGTGGAGCCTGATGTTCATGATATGTTTGCTAGGATTCCTGGTTATGGTTTTGTACAAACCTTCTACTCTCAAGATACGAGGTATAAATGAAACCTATTTACATTCATGATGAGTTATAACCTATATTTTCCATATTCTTCCTATTTATTAACAATGTTTGTTCAAATACTCAGTGATCTTCATGAGAGAGTTGATTTCGTCACTTGCTTGGGTGGTGACGGAGTCATCTTGCATGCATCAAACTTATTTAGAACATCTGTACCACCTGTTGTCTCTTTCAATCTCGGATCTCTTGGATTTTTGACTTCACATAATGTACGTTACACTCTCAGCCAGAATTTCATCATATTGAATTGTTATTCTGTCAAAACTAAGCATCTATCACTTGCTCGACCTCAGTTTGAAGGTTTCAGACAAGATTTGAGAGCTGTCATCCATGGGAACAATACACTTGGAGTTTATATAACCCTTAGAATGCGTTTACGATGTGAGATCTTTCGTAATGGAAAAGCAATGCCTGGAAAAGTGTTTGATGTACTAAATGAAGTTGTTGTTGATCGGGGTTCAAATCCATACCTGTCCAAAATTGAATGTTATGAGCATAATCACCTTATCACTAAGGTAAGGTTCAGAAAATCTTGGAAAAAATATCTCTCTGCATCTTTTTGCTTGTTGACTATCTTGCTTTTACAATTCTATTTACAGGACGGAATCCCCAAGTTAGACCTCTTTCTCAACTTTATGATGCTTGAAAAACTAGGGAAATCTAAATTACTTTATTTCAATACTACTCATATGGTTGTTTGAAACAGGATTGTTATATTTGTATCAACTTTCGAAAAATTGTTTAGCTTTTATGTTTCAAGTTTTCTCCTAGGTGTACTGTCCTTGGTATTGAACTATTGCATAATGTTTACATTATCTAATTGTATGAAAGTATTTTTTCAAATTAAATGTCAAATACTAAATTACTAATCTAGATACACTTTGAGCTTGCCTACTACTCTGCATCTCATGAAGATCATATTACTATATCCATTATGTACTAGTACTTATTCATAAATCCATTATTGTTATTTTCAAATATTGCATATTTACTTTAACTTGAAATTTTGTATCCAAACTGATGGGAATATATCTAGGTTCAAGGAGATGGGGTAATAGTAGCAACACCAACTGGCAGCACGGCATACTCTACTGCAGCAGGAGGCTCAATGGTAGGTTAATTCTTCAAAGCTATGACTTGTAACAAAGCATTTTTCGTTGTTACTACATAACATCTGTTTACCCTATTGTTTTTTCACTCCACATAACAGATTGATATTTCCCATTTATGAAACACATGACTGTTACTTTTACACGAGTGAATATTTTCAGTTATATAAATAGAAATTCTGTTGAGTCATATGGTGTGTGTTTTTCTCAAAAAGAAAAAAGATGTGGAACATCCGAAAGGCTAGGCATCCACTTTTTACTAATGACAGATCAAGTGTTTCCTGGAGGATGTGACCTTTTCGCCAAACTTTTAAGAACAGAGCCATTCAACATTTACTGTAGGAATAATAATAACAGCCAATTTGCAGTGAGTTTTTTATACAGAAATGAGCTAAATTGGCCGCCACTGAACTTTTTCGTCAGACATAGGTAGTATAAAGTTGGTTGCTACACTGAGGATTGTTGTTCCTTGGGGGGTTCAATTGAAGATGCCAGTACTGTATTTCAAAAGAATTAATTAAAAACGATATGATGCCTTGTTTGCTTGCTTTTATGGTATACTGTTGCCAAATGCATCACGTTCTGATACACTTTATTTTTCCAGTGTATGCTTCTGTATATCAATCCACAGAACAGCAACTCATTGTTGTCATTTTGGATGTTGTCTAGGTCCATCCAAACGTCCCATGCATGCTGTTTACCCCAATCTGCCCGCACTCACTGTCATTTAGACCTGTCATCCTTCCTGATTCTGCGCGGCTTGAACTGAAGGTACTGAGCTACTGACCAGCAACCGATGAAAGGCTTATTATGTTCATGCAACCTTATTATCTGAACTTAAATGCTGAAATTTTTGCATTTATCTAACTATTCCTAGCTGTAGCCTGTCAGTTTTTTTCCCCACAACATATGCCTTTGTTTGCCGAGTGAGAATTTTTCACCCCTGTTGCAACTTCACTAGATTCCGGATGATGCGAGAAGTAATGCATGGGTATCCTTTGACGGCAAAAGAAGGCAGCAATTATCAAGAGGAGACTCCGTTCGTATATCCATGAGCCAGCATCCGCTTCCAACTGTCAATAAATCTGACCAAACTGGTGATTGGTTCCGCAGCCTGATCAGGTGCCTGAACTGGAACGAGAGATTGGATCAGAAGGCATTATAGGCAAAGCAAGTATTTTCCTTTTGTTGTTGTACATATATAGATTAACATATAGATAAAAAGAAATTGTGCATGTAAATATGTGACGTCAACCTGCCGCCCAACATGAAGCTAATGATTGACCTGGTACACACATTGTAACCCAATGTAATCTGCTCTGTAAATGTAGACCATTATTTTTGTGTGGAGCAGAAAGTGACGCGTTTGAAGCGCCAGCACCTGAGAGAGTACATTCAAGTTCTCCAGTTTTGTTCATGTTTGCGGTTTTTTTTTTTTTGCTGAACACTGGGAATAAGTTTGAGTTCAAGCGACTGGCCTGTGGGACTGGAATATGTCGGGTCCACCAGTCAGCCAAACGCACTGGAGGAGGCTCGCCGGTCTCTGAGGTCCCGGACGGCAGCACTAAGCTTGCTCGCACGCAGTTGTTCGAATTGAATGAAGGCTTGCTGGTTGAATTGAATTGAACTGGTTATTTTGATCCTAGTCCGGTCCGGTCGGAGCAGTTGCGAGCAGTTTTAGCTGTTGATGCAAAACCGAATACGGACGGCCGATAGACTTCAACAAAGATGATGACCAAAAATGTTACCTACCGTTAGAGACGGCACGCCATTTGTTCCTTGAATGTCCTACCTCCTTGCAAATTTGCAGCAAAGTGGATGATTGGGTAGGGGACAACGGTCTGTATCCGCCGACTTGCAGGGAGAGCACTCACTGATAGTTTGCTTTAACAAGCTACTCAAAGAACCATCATCGAACAGAGCAAAAAGGGTATCAAGTCCACCATAATCGTGTTATGAGTATTGAATTTTCTGATCTTGAAGAGGCCAGAGACCTCTATAAATAGATGTACAGGGATGATAATATGCGAATAAGTCTCTAATACATCATTTAATATAATATTACTATTATATCTCTAACACCCCTCCTCAAACTCAAGGTGCATCAAGAACATTGAGTTTGAAGAGATAAAAACATGTTGAAGCCACAAAGATGATCGTTGATGTCACTGAGCAGAACGTCGAAGTATATGAAGCAGCAAAACTGGAGCCGACAAAACTGGCAGGCACAGCGGAATGAAGACGAAGCCAGTCAAACTCCAAAAGGCGTTGTGAATCACGACGACAAGAGTCAGTATCAACCAGAGATCTTCCATGAGCAACTCTCAAAGTCGTAGACCGCGCATATGTAGACGCATACGAGGAATCAGTCATAATAAGATGCCATTGAAAAGCACGAGAGACCGTACAACCGAAATTCCGGCCGAAAAAGAAGAAGATGACCGACAACGGTGAAAACGCAAACCAAGCAGCGACAGATGACGGGGAGAACTCAAACAAAAACGGTGCAAGCAACATTTTTTTTACCAGGCAGAGACGAAGCTTCCGAATCAACGATAGATCAAAACGTCACAAGGAGCCAAAACGAAGGCACCTAAAAGACGTCAATTCCATCTCAGATTCGAAGAGGAGTCAATCCCATCAACTTTTTTTTGTAGTTAGGATTTAACCCTAACTCTAAACTGCACGAACAACTCAATCAAGTGGCAGCAAAGCAGTCCCACGGGACTGGATCTGATCGATTCAGAGGCTCTTACGGGCAGTGTCTTGACGGTGCTGATGTCATGCTGATGCCATGCTGACATCAGCACCGGCCACATCCAGCACTCCGGCAGGGGGTGGAACTTGCGTGCTGGTTCGCTCCGGCGGCGGCACCCGCGAGATGGGAAGGTGCTTGACGGAGACGAACACGAGTACGACGTGCACGGAGGGGATTCCGGAAGGTGCGGGCGAAGAGCGCGAGGCCGTCGTAGAGGTACTCGCTCCATGCCGTCGTAAGGGAGCAGGGGTATCTCAGAAGATGATCGATGACCTCAACTGCAGCAACGTCTTCACCAACGGCAACAATGGCCAGGTCAAGATCGGCGACCTTGGGCTGGCGGCGATCGAGACAAGACGCACGTGGCGCACACCATCCCCGGCACGCCAGAGTTCGCCGGAGCTGTACACGGAGACGTACGGCCTCGAATCCTCCTGAGCCGCCAGACCTGGGAATACGACTGCCACACCAGGAACCCCCTATAGCAGCGCGGCGCGAGAGCCGGATCACGATCGCCATGGACCCTGCGTACCTATCCCGCCGGATCAGCAACGCCATAGATCTCCACGTACTCGATTGGGACTCGGCGAGACCCGCGATGGACGATGGACGATGAAGCACCGCGTGACCCACGATGGAGATAGATCCGTCGCCGCGGGATCAGAGGGAAGAAAATCTATCGATGTCACTGAGATTGACAATAGCGTCGGGGAAAGACGCAAGGTCGCGCAACAGCCGAGAGGCGCAGGGACAACGTCGCAGAAGGAGCGCGTGCGCCGGCGGCGGCCAAAGGCGCTGGTCGCCGCTAGAAAAAATTGCCCTAGTATGATAGGGACAACGAAACCCTAACTCTGATACCATATTATGAATATTGGATCTTCTGATCTTGAGGAGGCCGGAGATCTCTACAAATAGATGTACAAGGATGATAATATGCGAATAAGTTCTTAATACATCATCTAATATAATATTACTATTGTATCTCTAACAAATCGCAGTTATATAGGTCCTATGGAGAGAAAGGAGTTAAAGGATCTTCCGAGAGGAAGAGAACGCCACTGAGTCTACATTCGATGTCGTGCAAGTTTAAATCATAATGTGGCCGGCAGCAGGTGCTAAGCCACCTTTGTAGAGATTGTTATGTCTTTTAGGCAAAATAATACTACCTCTGTTCTGCAATAATTGTGTTTCAGACAATGAAAAAACTAGAAATAAACTAATAAAGGTTGTCCTAATGATAAATAAATTGAAACGGCGGGAGTACTTTTTAAAACTTACAGCACCGCAGGTGCTTGTACTTCTTTTCTTGTTTATATTTAAAGTCGTTCAACGGCCACTCAAAAAAAAGTGATCATGTTTAACTCTGTGGATCTTTTTTAGATGATTGGTGAAGTATTGATCTTCGCTTCCAAAAAGGTTATGACCATCATGTAACAATAACGTGATGGTTAAGCACACGATTGTGGACCAAACTTCATAGATCAACATGTGACATGTTTATATTTACATTTTTTTCATAAGTGCACCCCAAGTTCGGCGCTCATGAATTTCTTTGTAAAATAATTGCATTCAGTATTGTGAAATTTAACATAAAATTCGCTCCTACCAGGAATGAAACTCAGAACATAACTAGTGCTGCTCAGAGTATTACAGAATCCTTGTCAAGCAAATTCTGGCCATGATACAAATTAGAGATGCAAGCTTCAAAAGAATGCAACAGCTTCAAAATGAAAATAAGAAATAAGAATGAAAGAAAATTGGATAAGTAACGTCAGTCTCAGTTCGCGGGGATTACTTCCCTGAGTTGAAATTTCTGATGAACTCAAATCCTCGTTCATATCATTTACAATACATTATTGTTTTCAGATGTGTTCTGTTCTAGTGTCCTGTATATCATTGACGACACTCAACAAAAAACTAACTTGTTAGTGCACAAGAGGATAACAAGGCAAAACATAGCTTCAGGAGTTTCTGGCAGTGTTTACAAGATGTATTACGAGACAAGGGTGACTCGTACAAAATCGCGAGCTACACCTACTTCGCTAAATGCACTGCCATGTGAATTTTATCTTGTGCCACACGCGTAGATCCTCTTAACGGCAGCAGGCTTCCAGATTTGCTCATTCCGTCCCTGTTGCCGACGTTGATAACATAAATGCGCAACAAGCATAGGGCAAATGTTTCTTCCGTCCATCACCACTGCTGGACAGATCTGGCTCCACGCAAGAATGCAAGGCGTGCTAGTTCGTCACCGAACTAGCTGAAGCCCTCCGGAGTCACGTTAGTGCTGTTACTGCCCTGGGACCGAACCCTGTCGATGATCTTCTGCATACCAGTCAAATCTTCTTCATATCCAACAATCTGCATACACAATGGAATTCAAATGAGTTTTTTTTTTAAAGAAAAAAACAGGAATCCAAATGAGTTGGAAAGCACTATCAGGTGTTAACTGCCGAGTAGGTCATGTTGATATTGGATCCGAGTGCGCACCTGTGACTCTGTCTGTGTCTCACTGAAAGGATAGTAGGAAGCGGGAACAGGGGGAGGGGTGGGGGAGGAATTCAAGTTTTGAACCTTCGTGCCAGGGGTGTTGTCTTGCTTTTGTTGCCTAGAGGAAACAGGCAGCAGTTATCAGCAAGGGGAAATATGAAGTGCAAGCAAGTGGCTATATGGAAGTTTCTACGATGTAGATGGAGTAGAATAATATGGTCACTTCTGCAAATATATATGTTAACATGCTGTATGTCACTGCAAATGAAAGCATTAGCAAGCAGACATGATTGGATGCATGAATACTCCTTGTCTTCAGAAAGTGGACAGCTATCAGAGTTAGTTCAGTAACCTAGCCTGGCTATTAAACTGGTAATTCCAATGGGTCCAAAACAGCACATTTCAGGGCTTTAGGGCATTGTACAGAGAAATGAGTATTCCAACTCTAGCTAAGGACATGCATGTAAAAGTATACATTGCAGCAACTTACATGTTCAGCCAATTCTTCAAATTGCCAATGGACTGTGTATCTATCTGCTTTGTAACAATAACAGGGTCATCAGGTTCAAAATTCTGCATGAAAAGTTAAGGATACCAATAGTAGCTCATTTCTAAATTGTGAATTATAGAAAACCATAGATCTCCAGAAAAATAGGATACAGTCCTTGGGGACGTCCTTGGGGATTGCACATCCTGAATCTACAATTTAGAAATGACAGATATCATTTTCACACGGTGTCCTAAAAAAGATGTCCTTTTTTTAGCTCGTAAAAAAAAAGATGCACTTTGAATGCAAAGTGCATGACTTTGAACTTGCCTTGGATGATAGGACCTCTATGGCATCAGCAAAATCAGGAACAGAGCTACTATCCAGTTGTCTATCAGTTCGTCCAATGTTTTTGCGTGCATCACCAGCCTTGCTAGGAACAGATAGCCTTCTTTTATTAACAGTAGGAGCACTTGCTTCTTCATTAGCTGCGGCAACACCTGATGAGCAAATATGATGAGCTTGCAGTGAACAAGATTTCTTTTCGCAACTTGTACAACTAACAAGTACTCCCTCCATCCCAAAAAGTCTGTCTCTTTGTAGTTCACTTTTGAACTGCAAAGCGGCAAATTTTTTGAGACGGAGGGAGTACCAGATTTGTGTGTTGGTTTGCTTGTTGTTACTTGACATCCACTAAGTGGCTCAGAGCAATCAAATCTAACTCCTTGAGAATATTGACTGACAGTGCACAGACCAGCACCTTTATCCTGAGAAGTCCATGATTTGGGCTGAAAGTCATCGAAAGGGACAATTGTATCCTACAATGAAAATTTGCCAACTGGTAAAGCATATCCATGCTCACAAGCTATTGTAAATAGGACAAATGGTCCTTTGAATGCAAAGTGCATGAATTTGAACTTGCCTTGGATGATAGGACCTCTATGGCATCAGCAACATCAGGAACAGAGCTACTATCCAGTTGTCTATTAGTTTGTCCAATGTTTTTGCGTGTATCACCGGCCTTGCTAGGAACAGATAGCCTTCTTTTTTTATTAACAGTAGGAGCACTTGTTTCTTCATTAGCTGCAGCAATACCTGACGAGCAAATACAATGAGCTTGCAGTGAACAAGATTTCTTTTCACAACTTGTACAATTAACAAGTACCAGATTTGTGTGTTGGATTGCTTGTTGTTACTTGACATCCACTAAGTGGCTCAGAGCAACCAAATCTAACTCCTTGAGAATATTGACTGACAGTGCATAGACCAGCATCTTTATCCTGAGAAGTCCATGGTTTAGGTTGAAAGTCATCGAAAGGGACAATTGTATCCTGCAATGAAAATTTGCCGACTGTTAAAGCATATCCATGCTCACAAGTTATTGTAAATAGGACATGTTCAAAACTATGCCAGATGAAGACCTGTTTTACACACTCAAACAGCCACTCTGCAGTAATGGTTGGAGTTCCTCTTTTGGAGTAAACATCATACTTTGGGCCGTTTGCAAATTTGCAGATAAGATGGGTCACTATCTTGGATGCTTTTTCTGTAAACTTGGCACCTAAAGTGAAGCACAAGTTCTTCAGAAGAAACCTTTCTTTTGCTTCATATTGTGAAATACAGAAACGGAAATTTCCAAAGCCAGGGAATGGAATGCGACAGCGCAAAGGAGAGAAGATTGGATGATCTCTAACATCTTGCATGCGGCCCTCCTTTACAAATTGCAAAACGTAAGAATTAGAATGTAGTCCGCAATTTAAAAATACAAAGGAAGTGACATTGATCACAGAAACACATACCTCCAAACATGACCGTATCCATTGAGTTGAAACAACAGTTGAAAAGGGGAAGTCACAAGGAATGCTGCTTCGGCCATGGCATTCAATCATGAAATCCACATGTGTAGATTCTGTGTTATCCATGATAGTGCCCCCACCATCTCTGACCCAATCAACAACTTCAGGTTTCTGATTCATATGAATATAGCCACTATGTCAACAGAAATAAAATCAAGAGGCCGAATGCTGTAATGGAAATAAACTACATGCTATCTGTATAAATATGTTTTCCTTTTTCCCCTGGTCTTCTACATATAGTAACTTCAATGTAACTTCTTAACAGGACGACGGATTAGCAAATTATGAATGTCTTGAGAGCATGAATCACTGTTGACCTGAACTTCCAAGTCATCAAATAAATGTTGAACCAGTAGTCATCTTAAGGTTTATTTTTATAAAAAATACTGACACAGGAAATGGATGAAGTGTTAGCAAATCAGCTTACTTTGTTGTGTGGGAATGAATTTGAGAAACCAAATGTTTTCCCTTTGAAAATATTTGAGGACTTGCTACTTCCTGAATTCATTTCAGAAGTTACTTGAGCTGAGGGATGGTACTCGCCAATGCTAAACATTCCATTCTGTTGACCTGATTTTGCAGACCTGGCTGCCCGGGTTTTATTCATGTCGTCATGTTTGTCTCTTTCTGGTTTTCTTTCAGATGACATATCTTTTTCAAGTTCTTTTCCATGTGAGTCATTGACAGTAGGGACATGAAAAATTCCACACGAGCTTTTGGCTACCTTTGTTTCACGTGTATCAGCAGATTTTTCCATGCTCATATGTGAAAATTCTACATTCAAAATGTACATAAACGATGTAAGAAGAGTCAAGCAATGTCAATATATGAACTTTCAAGTTTTAAGATGGCTCATTTCAATAATCTGAAATGCAACACAATGTGGTGCTTTAGTGCTTATGTACCTTTCAACACTAGGTCGGTCACCACATGAATTGGGGAGACTTTTACTTCTTTTTTTGATTTACTGCAGTCTTCTAACCATGTCACTTTTACTACATTAATTACACCCCAAGAAGCCAGCCGTCGTACCTCCCTTTTTTCCCTGCAAAAAGAAATATAAAATCGTTAGCTGGAACTGCAATCAGTTGACAAAATCACTAGGATATACAGAAGAAACAGTTTAACTTACTCCTCTGAAGGAGCACCAAGAACAATATGAGTAAGCTTCTCACTTAGCAAAATATGCCGGGATCCACCACCATCGCGTATCACCCTGACTAACCTTAACATTTCTTTCTCATCAAAGCCCACCAGAGAAATTCTGCAATTTGATAAATATAGATCATCGTTTTCCGCCTCTGAGTCCTCAGCCACATGATAATTGGCCTGCATCTGATTTGTCTCTTGGACACTAGATGCAATAACAATGTCAGTATTGTTGTTCTTTGCAGCATCACCAAGTGATGCAGGCACAAATTGTGACGTTGACACTGAATCATCGACTGATGTTGTTGGGACAGGTTGAAAACTTGCACTTGCACTACTAATCTCTGGATTGTGTTGCTTCTTAAGGGAACCTTTTATACCACTGAGAGCAGACGCATTCAGACAAATGAGGTAGCTGTGTTCATCTATGCAAGCTTCATTCCAACAAAGAAAAAAGGTTCAAAAGTTAGTTTAACCTTACTAGATTTATAACTTATAGAGGAGAAATAAGCCAATGGAAGCAGCAAAATAACACCATGTATTGCGTATGTTTTACCTCTTCGAGCAACACATTGTTCAACCCATCTAGGGTTAACAATGTAGATATTGCCCCATTTTTTGGCCATGACATATTTGTCACCTCCAGGTTCGTAATAACATGTTAAGAAAAAAGTCACTAAAACATTTTTTAGATTAAAACAGAAATGCGGGTATCAATTAACTTTATATAAGACGGTAATTAAGCCCCTCGACAAGTACCACACTGTCGTCAGTTATGTTTCCCTGCAGCCATAGAAGTTTTAAATAGTCAATTTTACATTCATTTACATTTATCTGTTTTATCCTGCATGCAAACAAAATACATGGTGGAGGATCTGCATTTGGTCAAACAAACAAGTTGAAAACTTTTAATGCAGAAAGCACCAAAGGATATATTTGCAACTAAATGAGTGCACTTCCGTGTAAGACTGGTTGAAAACTGGCCACCATTCTGCAATACTATTTTTTGTAATTCCTTCCGTTCATCTGAAAAGATCAATAATGAAGCAAATGATCATTCAAAAGAAAAAGTATATGTCCACATGAATTTCCAAGTTCCAACATGGAATTAGTGATAGTAGTTTGAACACCCATAATTGGTATATATCTTGTCTATAGTACGTAGTTCACTACCTAGCACTTTGATGATTCCTAGTTTCCCACTCCCTCTCCCAACAGTCTGATTTTCTTGTCGCAATATATGTAATTTGCACGGTTAACAATGCATATTATTGACAATTACCTCCATATGGTATGAAGTTGAAAATTACAATAACGAAGGAGTCAATTTGATAGTAAATTGAAAATATTTTCGTGTAAATCTATAATTTTTTTATGCATAGTCCTGGAGTGTATAAGTGAATTGTCTACCCTTTCCTATCAGCTTAAGCTTTTGGGTGCAACCGGTCAGCGCATAGTACCTTAACATGGTATCAGAGCCAAAGATCTCGAGTTTGAATCCTGACGGATGCAAGTCCACTCCTATTTTCCATGTTAGAGGTCTGGGGAAGCCTCACGTGAGGGGGAGGGGGTGTTCGAATGTATAAGTGAATTGTCTACCCTTTCCTATCATCTTAAGCTTTTGGGTGCAATCGGTCAGCGCATAGTAGCTTAACATGGTATCAGAAACATAGGTCTCGAGTTCGAATCCTAGCAGTAAGGGCCAATATTTTGGAAGTAAATGTTTGGTTGCACATATTGTGGGATGACATTTATTAAAACTAGAGGCAGCAGCTATTAAAAAGTTTCTGGTGATTTCTGTTAGACTGTATTAGCCATGTGTGTGTTGTGTGCCTCTTTGGGCCTGACCCATGTATCTATATATTTGTACTCGTCTTCTAAGAGGGTAAATTGAGTCATTTTCACTCCAATATGGTATGAGCTTAGGTTTTCTCCTCTCCTCCCACCGCCAGCCGCCGCTTGTAATGACGCCGCCACCACGGCCACCGCCAGTCGGTGAGTCGATGTTGTCGGCCTGCCCCTCCCTCCCTCCCCCCTTTCTCCCATGCAGGCGCGACCTCTGTTGCCTTCTTCCTGACGGGCGCATCGCCCGCAACGCCATGAGCCAGCTCAGCCGCATCCGCCGCCACATTCCGCCCTCCTGACGACGTGCCACCGTTCACTGGGGGCGGATCCGTTGCCCAGGCCGTTGCCACCGCTGGATCCAGCAGACCGGACCCGTCGTTGCCTTCTCTACTCAGGCCACCGCTGGATTCGACTCGGCTGCCTCTGCCGTCACCACGTCCTGGCCGCCCACGCCTCGGGCACCCCATTGACTCCCTCCTCCTCCAACGTGTTGGTTCCAACCCACTCTCTCCCCTCTGTTGGCAGCACGCCCGCCCGCTCGCCCTACGTGCGTCCGGTGGCCCTCCTCCAATGGTGCCGTCGTGGTCCCCTGTCACCTTCCTAGAACTGGGCACCTTCGAATCCGGACCGAACGGTACCCCCGCCTCCCATGCCTAGGTGCCTCCATGGATGTGTGCCTTCCTCCGTCCGAGTCGTCATGGACGCACGCCTCCCTTCCCTACTTGGCAGCTCCTTCCTCTGCCCGAGAGGTACAAGGCTCGATGAGTCCTTCAGGGTTTCACTCAGCGCCCTGGAGTTGACTACGACGAGGCCTTCAATCTGGTGGTCAAGCCAGTCATTGTTCGCACTGTTCTGTCACTAGCTCTCTCGCGGTCTTGGGCTATCCATCATCTGGACGTCAAGAATGCCTTTCTCCATGGCACTTTGACGGAAGCAGGGTTCATGGATTCATCTCGCCTGGATATGGTTTACAAGTCGAACAAGTTCTTGTATGATCTGAAGCAGGGATCCCGAGCTTGGTACAGTTGGTTTACCTCCTTGGTCTCGTTGGGCTTTGTTGAGGTCAAGCCAGACACCTCGCTCGTCGGACACCTTGCTCTTCATATAACGTCGTGACGGTGACACTGTGTATCTCCTCCTGTACATCGATGACATTTTCCTCACTGCGTCCAGTCTGGCCCTCCAACAACGTACCATCTCAACCTTGCAGCGAGAGTTTGCTATGAAGGATCTAGGATCTAGGTCAGCTCTACACTTCTTAGGCATTGAAGTTGAGCATCAGTTTGGTGGCATGTTCCTTCAACAGCGGTAGTACGGTGTGGAGATTCTTGAGCGGACTGGCATGGCTGGTTGCAAGTCGTGCAACAATCTAATGGATACTCAGGTCAAGGTCTCCTCAGCTGATGGTACTCCTGTCAGCGATCCCACAGTCTACAAGAGTCTTGCAGGTGCTTTTTAGTACCTCACCTTCACTAGGTCAGATATCTTCTATGTTGTTCAGCAGGTGTGCATCCACATGCATGATCCACAGGAGTCACACCTCACCGCTGTGAAGCGGGTCCTTTGGTACCTCCGAAGCACCCTCCACATCGGCCTTCTCAGTCGCTCCTCGATGTTCGAGTTGGTCGTCTACACCAACGCTTACTGGGCGGGTTGTCCAGACTTTGGACAAACGTAGATACACCTCTGGCTACGCCATGTTCCTGGGCAATAACCGCGTCTCATTGTCATCGAAGCGGCATCACATTATCTCTCGCTCAAGTGTTGAGGTCGAGTACCATGGCGTGGCTAACAATGTGGCTTAGGTATGTTGGCTCCGGCAGCTACTGCTAGAACTTCACAGCCCCCTCACTCGGACCACGCTTGTCTACTATGACAACGTCAGCACTGTCTACCTCTTCACCAACCCCGTCCAGTACCAGCGCACAAAGCACGTAGAGATTGACTTCCACTTCATTCATGAGCGCGCCACCACCAACGATGTTTAGGTTCTCCATGTTCTGACGACTACCCAGTTCGTTGATATCTTCACGAAGGGTCTTCCTTCGTCAACTTTCTCCGAGTTCCGGTCCAGTCTAAACATCTGTCGTGGCTAGATGTTATGATTGCGGGGGGTGTTAGACTGTGTTTGGCATGTGTGTTGTGTGGTTCTTTGGGCCTGCCCCATGTCATGGCCCATATTTGTACTCTTGTCCCCTACGAGAGTAATTGAGACATTTTCACTCGAGTAATTTCTACTGGGAGTAGAATGACCTAGATCCTATTCAACATCCACAAAACCCAACCACATATTTGCTAATAACTGAGAAGGCAGCACTGGTGGATCTTGAAAACATGTCTTATTCTTAACTGGTTACTGATAGTATTGGAAAGGTACCAAAAGAATGAAGAATTCCATTTTAGCCGCCTCAATTCTCACCCTGACTCCAAACTGGCCATCATGCAAAACACTCCTAGTGTGAGCTAAAGTGGTTTTTGACTGCATTGCATCCAGTAGGCACTGGGCAGCACTATGTTACTCACGTCTAACACAAAGTTGAGGAAAAAATCAACTGGGTTTACCTTGATTGAGTCCGGTGACACAGATATTCAACCCAGTAAAGGGAAGGATCCTGTAAGGTTCATGAGGCACAACGCGGTGTTCAATCCAGCATTGCTCTAACCAGTTCATGGTAACAACGGGCTTTTTCAAAGTATCCACGGCCCACTGCAAACACCCCAAAAAAAAATCCATCCCTATTAGTCGTAGGCCAACAACATACAAGTACAAATGTTGCATGATTATGACATTTGAGAACAGTTTTTGCTTCTATTCCAAGTGCAAAGTCCAAAGGAGCTAGCTGTAGCATGAGGGCCTTAATAAAAAGGCATATCTACATGTGTAGGTATTATAAGCTACACAGAGCCGTGTGAGAACAGGTGAGCTGTCAGAATCATTGTAATATATAATTGAACTATCAATCCTCACTAGCTTACAGTGTCTTAAAAGGGCGCTTCAACGCTTAGACAACTGTCGGGCACTTGGGCGCACAAGGTGACTGCCTAGGCAACCAGGCGCCCACCTAGGTGGCACCTCTTAAACACCGCTAGCATAACCAAATAGCTTTTCTCAGCATCCAAAGTACTAAAATCAACATGAACAATAAAATGAAGCAATTGTTTTGACTAAGATTTTCTACAGTATCCAAAAAACTAAATGCAAAATTTCATTTGGTTGTGTTGAACTAGATGCAAACTAAATAAATATCAGATCCATGGAATGTTCCATAAAGGGTCAGTTTGGCATCCCAGATTCCCAGTGACTTATAATTTACCTTTTTTGGAGATACTAGGTGACTGATAATCTCTTTTCAAAGTCCAAAAGGAATATTCACTAGAAGGTTTAACGATTATATTAAGAAACTGGATTTTGAAGCATAGCATGGCAATATCAAATAGCCTCTTGCAGAAGTACATGGAAAGGTTGCGTACAAAAGACCCAAAGTGGGTCCAACCCTTCCCTGGACCCTGTGTGAGCGGGAGCTACGTGCACCTATATATATATATATATATATATATAGGCAATGACTACTATGCAATCAAAGATTTGGTGCAATCATGCAATCAAAGATTTGGTGCAATCAAACATATGCATTATATATATAATTCTTTTATGTTTGTTGTATATATATGATAAATGGTATAATGTAGTACCGTTCTTTACTAAAGTCACAAAGAACTACTTCTCATGCTATACGTGCTATATAGCAAGTCATACTGAATTTACAACTAGTGTGCATGATACTACACCAGACACCATGGAAATGTGTTTACAGCTTCCAGCTTAACTTACTTTATATTTAGCAGCCATGACATCCTTCACAATTACGAAGTTGACATCCGTGGAGCTATTATTTTGAAAAAGACCACCCATGGCTGTCACTATTTCTCCGATCTTAGCCTACAGGAACAAAAAGTTGAGATAAATACTAACAGTTTTACATGTGGAACTGTAGCAAAATGACAGGTGATAATCTGAACCTTCTCAGCTTTTTCAAATCCTGAACAAATTATTTTAACCCCATCCATAGCAAGGCAACAAGTATAACTTTGCTTAGGTAGGAAACGGCGTTCTTTAGCACAGGAAAGAATGCACTGTGGTCCTGTCCAAAATCAATGATGGTCTTATTGTCATCACTTCAGCAAAAAATTGATGCAAAAATAGAACTTGTCAGGTGATTTTGTTTAATTGTTGTGGGAGATTATATTATGCACTATGGCACTGTGGATACATGACATTTTGAGCTCTAAGTTAACAAGCAAACATGATTTTTTTATTACAAAAAGAAGGAAGTCTTGCAAAATAAACAAACAGGAAAATGATCAGAATTCAGAGCTTTGCTTGGCTTGTTCAGGGAAGAAAAGGTTATATAGAATGTGCACACGTTTCTTTCAAGATTATGTTCATCATTAATTAGCGACTATTACATTTAACTTTGTTTGGCTGAGAATTACAACATTCTGCTAAACTTCATAATCTAATAAGTAAAAAAGTGTCTACAAGTTTCAACACTAAAGAGTGAAAACTTTACAGTTACAGATCACAGATAGAACATTCATTTGAACAAGCAAGATACACTGGTATACATCAATTTAGACCACCAATTAGCCATGTGAACACAAGAAATTTTAAAAAAAAAAGTTCAAATAAGCTGAAAGCAGTCAGCATAGGGCAGAATGCCAGACCGACAAACCTAGGCATTTTCACGAATTAAATACATCATAACAGCCAAAAGAACAGAACCCACTGTACAGAATAAAAGGTAAGGTATCTTAGGTACGCTGGATCGAAAGATGATCCAGTCAACCCTTGTGGATTATTAAGGCCGCCTCATATGCCGGTTGACTGGTTGTTGCTAAGATTAGCCACAGAGGTGATAGTAATACTACTACCATCATGCAAAGTGCTTCCCTGAATGGTTCTAACTCAGATAAGGCTGGTACATCAACTATCCAATTTAACAAATTTTTGCTTTCTGCCAACTCGTATTGAAGCCAACATACCTGGCAACAAAAGAGGTTTCAAATTCAAACCTTAACCTACCTATAAAAATCTTGACATATCAGCCTGACAACAGCAACCAAGCCTTGCCCCAGCCCCCAAGTACGTCGGGGTCGACTGGATATGAGACCCAACAATTTTACTTATTTATTTAAAAAATAATAGAGAAAATAAATGAAATGGAGTGAACTGAGATTCTGATACATGAATTGCTAATTTCCAAGCAGCCCTATCATGAGTCAGCTCTTTAGGTACATTCCACTCCCTCAAGTTGTTTCACCGCCTCTTGTCATGTCAACCTTGATCGTCCTCTACCCCTCCTAATATTTTCCCTGTTCTATAGAATCCCAATGGTACCCAGTGCTTCTGGAGGTCTCCGCTGTATATGCCTAAAAACTAAAATAAAGTACCAAGTTTCAGTGTAATTTTGCGCTTGACCAATCAAACCCTAAGCACAATTGCTATTGATCACAGATACATAACCTGCTCGATTCCAGTACTGGAGTTTCTAATGATCGATGCATTCAGAACAGTTGGGCCTAACTTAACTGGGATCTGAACTAATTCCACTGGTTCGAAATATAGTGTCCGAGAACATGTAGGACCCCAATTCCAAAACTGAGCAAAATGAACACCATACCTAGCAAATTGCATCCTTTGGCCTTTAAATCGGCGAACTTCTCCTGAAAAAAAAAACAGCAGACCGAAAGTGGAGCGAGCATTAGCATTATTAGGGATCTGAGAAACCAATAGGCAGTCGACTCGCGCGGGGGAGAGGGGGGAGCTCGAGGCAGGCAGACAGGGGCGCGTACGTGAGAAGAGGAGGAGATGACGTGGAAGTCGAGGGGCCCCGTGCGTCCGGAGTCGGCGCAGAGGAAGACCTCGGCGCCGTTGAGGCGGAGCGCGTCGTGGACGGCATCGAACACCTCGGGGGCCACCAGGTTCCGCGACAGGAAGACGCTCGCGCCGGCGAAGGTCGCCTCCCTCCGCCCGCCGGTGGGACCTGCCGGGACGGGGGCGTAGGACGGCGTCATCGGGGGAGCGGAGAGGATGACGCGCCCCCCGGCGGCGGGTTTGGAATGTGCGGGGGCGGGAACGAGTGCGGGGGGTGGGTTTTCAGGATGGGAAACTGAAAAATGATGTGTGAAGCAGGGCCCAGGTGACGGTGACGTGGCGTGGCCGCGTGGTGCGGTGTGGTGAGGAATTTCGCAATTTGCCCCTGCTCACAACATTTTCCAAATTTTTTTTAGATAAGCCCGCATGATCGCGTGTATTTAGAACAAGTAACTCAGCGTGCGAATTTCTTAAATTTAAAAAATTGTAGCGCGTGCAACACCATCTGCAGGTGAAGGAGTTTAATAAAAAAATAAAAATGACCATAGAGTAAATAAGAGCCAGTTTAGATTTCAGGTTCCCTAAAATTTGAGAAAATTTCAGAAAACGGATAATTAACAACTAAATACAATCATTAACCACTAATCCTTTTGATTAACCATTAACTAATAATTATAATGGTTAATCAATCACAAAATATTTTATTTGATTATTTCACAATTAACAATTGAAGTTAAGTCCAATTGATTATTTCACAATTAACCTTTTACGCTGCAGCCATATCTGAACAGAATTCAGAAGTTAAGTCCAAATGACGAGACAGTTGACTACCTTAAGAAAGTCGTAGTTAATCCCGTTGTTTATCCGTGTTCGGTTGAAAAAAAAATCGTTATGATATTCAGTGCACTTGATGATCTTGCAAGGAAAATGAAGGACTCGTTCCTTGCATCCGACATACTCCCCCTGTTTCAATTTATTTGTCGTTAGGACAACTTTCATTAGTTCATTTTTAGTTCTTTAGATTGTCTGAAACGACGATTATTTCGAAACGGATGTAGTATTACCATATTGGGGACTCGATCGTGGAGTGATTTGATGGATTATTAGATGAGTCGAAGACCTGTCGGACCAAGGGTATGAGAACACTTATTATCGTGGTTATCTGGTGGACCATTTAGACGGAATGTAATGCCCCTGGATCTCCCACGCAGTGAAGTGAGGGGTATGAGAACACTTAGGCCCGTTTGGTACGGTTTCAAATTCACACAGAATCAGAAATGTTTCAGCTCTAATGCGGAAACGGTTTCAGACTCTGAAATAGAATCATTTTAGAAACTGCTTGGTTAGCATAGGTGTTTCAGTTTCGGGAGAGAGGAGAGAAATACTTAATTGACCCATTTAGCCCTAGCTGGTTTGTGGTTGTTCTTCTTTTGTATTTGTGATTATGTAATGATGTTGAGAATACAAAAAAATGGCATCCGGTCGTAATGTTGACCTCTGGTGAGAACGTTGTAACACATCATGGTTGTTATCTGGTTCCTTTAAGTTTTTTTTGTATTATCACGTTGACGAGTTCAGAAAAAATGAAGATAAAAAAATTTGGTCACTGATCAAAAGCATTCCAAGGTTGTGGCAAATTTTCATATTTTTTTCTAGAACTTAGACCCGAGTTACGATTGACCAAAGTGTTCTAAGGTGTGGAACACCTTTCCATGTGTTTCACCTCCACAGTTAAAAAAATATGAATCACTTCAGAGTGTTTCTCCCCTGAAATGTTTCTCTCTTGTGCCGTTTAGATCAGTTTCTTGTAATTCTACATAGAATCAGAAACGTTTCATTAATCTAAACGGACCCTTATTATCGAGGTGACATCTCATCGCCCAGGCAGCTAGTGTACCCTTAATTAAAGGCCGAACGGTCTTTCAAAAAAATTAATGACAAAAAAACTCAACGATATTAAATAATTTCTCAAGGATGTACAGTTACAAACAAAGTAGCCTCATGAAGAAGCTGATCACCCAAACATAAAAAAGAAACCCACACAGATGCCCTTTTAAGCTACAAACATGACTCCGGCATCGGTTGACCACAAGCTTGAACTGACAAAATCGACATGTACATTGTCGTGACAGCTTGCTGCAAGACACTATTATAACACTTTTGTATGATACGTCCGTTCTACTTATACACACGTCGAAGTACATATTTAACAACCTACTTATCGTACAAGCCCGTACCACAATCGCACACATTATCCAAATCATTTTAATTAAAGCTTGCCGCTGGTTCCGGCTTCAGATCACGTTTAACTGCCGCGGCATTGCAAGCACGTACAGGGTCGTCACTCGGTGGTCTTCGCCATTGCTGCAAACCTGAGCTCCTTGGCCTGGAACTTCTGCTTGACGTACACTTCCATGTAGTCTTCGAACGCGAAGCTCGGATACTAGGCGCCGGCCCGCGGCCGCTGTGCCGGCAGCAGCAGGGTTGACCGGAGCAATGCCGGCCAGGCGCATGCATGCATGAACTGAACTTCCCTTCTGACCTGTAGTCTAGACGAGGATGAAAGTGACGGCGACCGGGTTGAGTTTAAAAGATATCGCATGCTCCACGCAAGAGAATATATAATCCATCGCAACTTCAGATTCAGAAGATATGAACCTCTGCATGAAGGATTTTTTCAGCGTTTCCAGATTCAGAAGGTATCGTTGGCGAGGTTGACCCCATAATTGAAAACTAACGGAATGGTCTGGTCTGCTTACAAGACATCCTGGCGCAGATCTAACTGCCTGATGATAGATGCCAGGTTCACATGGGGGCACTACAGGAATATCCATCACTTACGTCGGCCAGGGCAACTTACGTCAGCCGGCCGACGTAAGTAAGTAACTTACGTCGGTCCCTGGTAGCCGACGTAAGTTAAATAAATTACGTCGGCAGACCGACGTAAGTACATACACCGACAGTAATAAATATTACCCACGTCGGCCTCGGCCCAAAGCCGACGTAAGTTAACTGGCCGACGTAAGTTAAGACTAACTTACGTCGGCTCTGACGCCGGCCGACGTAAGTTAGTCGGGCCGACGTAAGTCGTTGTTTAACCTAACCGCGCGCCGCTCGCGCGCGCTCTCATCTCACGCGCGCTAGTTCTCCTCCCAACCGACGCCGCCGCCCCGCCGCCGCCGCCCCGTCGCCGCCCGGCCGCCCGACGCCGCCCGGCCGCCCCGCCGTCGCCGTCGCCGCCCGGCCGCCAGGTATTCCCTCCCTCCTCTCCCCTCCCTCCTCTCCTCCCCGACCCCCCACCCCACGCCGGGCCGCCGCCGCCCTGCCGCCGCCGTCCACCTCCCCATCCCGACGCCGCCCTCCCCGTCGACCTCCCCTCCACGGCCGAGCGCCCCCCTTCCCCTCCCCTCCCATGCCGAGCCCCTTCTCTCCCCCTCCTCCTCCCCAATTTAATTGATTAATTGTTTAAATTCTTAATTGTTTGATTGATTAATTGTTTGATTGCTTAATTGTTTAATTGCTTAATTGTTTGTTGAAATTGTTTAATTGCTTAATTTAAATTTGCTGAAATTCCTTAATTGTTTATTAAATTATGCTAAAATTATTTAATTGCTTAATTGTTTCATTGATTATTTGCTTAAATATGCACGGCCGTCTTGCCGGCCGACGCGACCGCCGGCTCCCCTCCACGACGAGCGCCGCCCCGCCCCGGCCCCTTCCCCTCCTCCCCTCCCCTCCTCCCCTCCTCCCCTCCCTAACCGCCGGCTGCCCGGCCCCGAGCGCCACCGCCGCCGATTCCCGGCCGACGCCACCGCCGCCTTCCCGGCCGACGCCACTGCTGGCTCCCCTCCACGGCGAGCGCCGCCCCGCCCCGGCCCCTTCCCCTCCTCCCCTCCCCTCCTCCCCTCCTCCCCTCCCTAACCGCCGGCGGCCCGGCCCCGAGCGCCACCGCCGCCGCTTCTCGGCCGACGCCACCGCCGCCTTCCCGGCCGACGCCACCGCCGGCTCCCCTCCACGGCGAGCGCCGCCCCGCCCCGGCCCCTTCCCCTCCCCTACTCCCCGACCGGCCCCTCCTCCCCTAGCTCCCCGACCCGGCCTCCCCTCCTCCCCGACCCCCTCCCCCTAGCTCCCCCGGCCCTCACCGCCGGCGGCCCGTCCCCGAGGAGCGCCGCCACGGCTTCCCGGCCGACGGCACCGCCGCCTCCCCCTCCCCCTCCCCTCCACGGCGAGCGCCGCCCCGGCCCCTTCCCCTCCCCTCCCCGACCCCCTCCCCTGGCCCTCACCCTTCCTGACCGCCGGCCCGGCGCCGATCGTCTCCCTCAGCAACGTAGACGACTAGATGACATGACATAGATATCTTGCAGCCCTTCCCGGCCGACGCCACCACCGCACCGCTGCCTCCCCCTCCCCCTCCCCTCCACGGCGAGCGCCGCCCCCTTCCCCTCCCCTCCCCAACCCTCCCTGACCGCCGGCCCGGACCCGGAGCGCCGCCCCGCCATTCCCGGCCGGCCCCGGAGCTTAATTTGCTTATTTTTGCTTAATTTACTTAAATATGCATGAGTGGTTTATTTTATTATGATTAATTTGCTTCATTATGCTTAATTTCCTTATTTTTCCTTAATTTGCTTAAATATGCATTAGTGGTTTATTTTATTATGATTAATTTGCTTAGTTATGCATAATTATGCTTAATTTCCTTATTTTTTCTTAATTTGCTTAAATATGCTTAAGTGGTTTATTTTATTATGATTAATTTGCTTAATTATGCATAATTATGCTTAATTTCCTTATTTTTGCTTAATTTGCTTAATTACGCTTAGGTGGTGTATTTAATTATGTTTAATTATGCTTAAATTGCTTAAATTATGGTTACAATTTTAATTTTGATTGCTTGAGTGTTCTAGTACTATATATACATAAATGGGCTTCGGACAGGCTTGACAAGGCCCGACAAGGCCCATTTAGTGGTAAGGTAAAGTATGCGAACGACGACGGTGAGGATGGCAAGCACCTGGAGGACCGTCGCTGGAGTAGGGGTATCGAGGAGAGAAGGGGATCGTCGCGGCTGCCGTATCTGGACTCTGGAGCGATGGAATCGTGGAGAAGAGAAAGGAAAATGAGTAGGGTTAGGTCGGGGAGGACTTTTATGTGGCCGATCTGAAGTGTGGACTGTCGGATATTATCTGACGGCTCACTCGCCTCAGTCCTCCGCCTCCCCCGATGGCTTAGTCCTCTGCCTCCTTCTCTAAGATCAACTTTCCTCTCAGTCTTTCTCTAGTTCTTTCCTCTCTCTTAAATGACCTCAAAATGAAAATGAGCAACGTAACCTATAGCAATGTGTTACCCGTTTCGGATCGGCACGTCTCACATGCCATTGGCATGTGAGACGTGCAGGTTCGGAATTGTCCCTTTTTGGACAGTCTCGGAGTGACCGAGGGGGCGTGGCTTGTGACGAGACGCGGGTCCGGATTTGGACGAGATTTCGGTGGCGTAACCCTGTTGTTCTCTGCTGCACCATTTTTGGGCGTGCAGTGGAGAACAGCGGGGTTATGCTGCCGAAATTTCGTTCGAATCTGGATCACGCGTCTCGTCATGAGCACGCTCCGCTCGGTCACTCTTGGGTGGGTTTAGGATCTATATGCCTAGGTTGTAGGGCCGTGACACATAACATAACAATACATTAACGACAATTTCTTTCGCGTTAAACTGCAGAGTCAAACATGGGCGAAGACCGTAGTTGGATGTACACTGGTTGGAAGAGCAGAACTGGTGGTCACTCAGATGAGTGGTACGCCAAGACAGAAGCTTTTGTGGAACGAGCTTTTTCGTTGTCAAATAGTGATAAGGCGCGGTGCCCGTGTACGAAATGCCGAAACGGAACGTTTTTGGACAAAGTGGAACTTACGTTGCACTTGTGTCGAAACGGTTACGTGTCACATTATGAGTTGTGGAACTTCCACGGCGAGACAGCTTCTCAAGCTGTACAAGAAGTGGAAGCTGACAATGATGATGCTCAAGAGGTTGATATGATGGATGAGATGCTGGAAGCTATACGACCAGAGCTTACAGAAGATACTCAAACAGCAGAGGTTAAAGAGTTCTTCAAACGTCTCAAAGATTCAGAAGAGGCTCTGCATGAACACACTAAAATGTCAATCCTCAATTTTGTGACTAGACTTATGGCAATTAAGTCTAAGTTCTTCTTTTCTAACAATTGTTACAACATGCTCATCGATTTGTTCAAAGATGCTCTTCCACAACCCAACAAAGTGCCTAAGGATATGTACAACTCGAAGAAAATTCTTTCTGGTCTCGGGATGAAGCACGAAAAGATTGATGTGTGTCCGGACAACTGCATGCTTTTCTGGAGAGAGCATGCCAATGAGAACAAATGTTTGAAATGTGGTCAACCGAGGTTTGTCGAAGTTGTTAATAACGATGGTAATACAGTGACGACGGAAGTCGCACGTAAGCAGCTTCGTTACTTACCTGTGACGCCGAGGTTGAAGCGGCTGTTCCTTTCAAAAAAAACGGCCAGACACATGAGATGGCACAAAGAAGGTGAGCGTGAGAACAATGGAGTCATGACGCACCCGTCCGATGGTGAGGCATGGAAGGCTCTGGACCGGTTCGACCCAGAATTTGCTCGTGAAGCGAGAAATGTTCGCATCGGGTTGGCGACAGATGGGTTCACGCCGTTCAGCACAAACGCCGCACCATACTCCTGTTGGCCCGTCTTTGTCATTCCGTACAATCTTCCGCCGACCTTTTGCATGAAGAATGAGTTTATGTTTCTTAGCCTCATTGTACCTGGGCCAGATCATCCTGGGTCACATCTCAACGTGATGTTGAAATCGTTGATCGAAGAGTTGAAAATGTTGTGGACAGGAGTCGAAGCGTACGACTGTTACAAGAAACAGAAATTCAACCTCCGAGTTGCTTATTTGTGGTCCGTTCATGATTTTCCGGCATACGGCATGTTTTCTGGATGGAGCACTCATGGTCGGTTGACGTGTCCGATATGTGCCTCGGACACCGATTGCTTTCGACTTACCCATGGAGGCAAGATATCTTACTTCGATTGTCATAGACGTTGGCTACCTCCGAATCACTTGTTTAGACAACAGAGGAATGTCTTTAGAAAGAACACCGTTGTCACTAAAGGACCACCGAAACGTCTTGACGGGTCAGAAATATCTGATATGTTGGACAAATTGGTGCCAGATGAAGGTCGTCCTGGATATTTCGAAGGTTACGGAGACAAACACAATTGGACTCACATATGTGGACTTTGGGAGTTACCGTATGTGAAGTCGTTGATTCTAAGGCACAACATTGATGTTATGCATCAAGAGCGTAACATGGCCGAATGTATCATAAGCACATGCATGGACATGACGGGCAAAACAAAAGACAATTTAAAGGCTCGAAAGGATCTTGCCGAGCTTTGTAACCGTCAAACTCTTGAGCTCTCCGAAAATGGTGGTAAACCACGCGCTCCTTTCTGTCTTCGACCTAAAGAGAAAAAAGAAGTTCTCGAATGGTTGCAAAGGTTGAAATTCCCAGATGGTTACGCAGCTAGTCTGAGACGAGCCGTGAATGTGAAAACGGGAAAGCTCATTGGGTTGAAGAGTCATGATTATCACATAATCATGGAAAGACTTCTGCCTGTTATGTTTCGAGGCTATTTTGACGATGCAGTGTGGAAGGTGTTAGCCGAGCTTAGCCACTTCTATAGGCAACTCTGTGCTAAAGAAATCACGCCAGAGATGATGACTAAATTGGAAAAGGAGGTTCCGGTACTTTTGTGTAAGATGGAAAAAATTTTTCCTCCGGGATTTTTCAATCCAATGCAACATCTCTTAATTCATCTTCCATTTGAAGCGAAAGTGGGCGGTCCCGTGCAATATAGGTGGATGTATCATATTGAAAGATCACTTAGATATCTGAAACCAATGGTTGGTAACAGGGCAAGGGTTGAAGGTTGCATCGCCGAAGCTTTTACTCTTAAGGAAGTAGGATACTTCTCAAGTGTTTACTTTGCAGAGGAAAACAATGTTAATACTTCGGTAATGCGATACAATATAGATGAGCAACCTCCTTGTAGCGATCTCTCCATTTTTGCAACAAGAGGCACTACTGTTGGTAGTTACACTTCGTATGATGTTAGCAAAAAAGAAAGGCGTGCTGCATTCTTCTACATGTACGCTAATATGGAAGAAATGAATGAATATTTCAAGTAAGTGTTTCTCCTACACTTATGCTTTTCACCATCTTTTCCGACACATGTATTCTAATAGGTTCTCTTTGTCGTGTAGTATGTTCGACAAGCAAAATTGGAGACATAGACATCAACCCACGAGCAAGCAAATAGAACATATTCGACGGGAAGGAATAAACGGGGGATCTAATTTTCTCTCCTGGTTTCGAGATCATGTAACGTTTTCTCGATAACTAATCAATGTTAACAATGTTTTCTTATAACTTAAGAATGCTTACGTTTTCTAATAATTTCATATCTTGGACAGTGCCAAAAAGATGCCAACGTCCATGAAGATTTGCGACAACTATCCCGTGGAGTGGTTAATGTTAGAAGCTATGGTCGATATGACGTCAACGGCTATCGATTCCGTACAACTCAATTTGAATCTCTTCGTCCTCTCGCGGCAACATGTAATACCGGAGTTGTGATGAGGGCAATCGATTCGCAAGATCATGAAACGCAGTACTACGGGATTATTAAAAAAATCCTTGAATTCACTTTTGTCGCAAACAAGCCAATTCGAGCGGTATTCTTTGACTGCGAATGGTTTGATTCCATTCGTGGAATTCGAGTAAACGAATTTGGCATGGTCGAAGTAAAACACAAGGAACGGTTGAAAGGATTCGATTCATTAGTTCTTGCACACCAAGTAGAGCAAGTGTACTATCTACCTTATCCATGCAATAAATTCAAAGCTTGGTGGGTGGTACATAAGGTGAATCCTCGTGAGCGGTTATACGCTCCAGGAGATGATGATTATCACGACGAAGCTGAGGTTGATTGTGTCTACCAAGAGGAAGAGTTGCCAGACTCCTTCTCAGTCGAGCCCGGTGTAGGACTCGATAACTTAGTTGGAGACGCTCAAGATATAGAGGCTGGCACGGAAGCGGAAACAGAATCAGAATCAGAATCTGAAGATATCGATGACATAGTCGAACCTGCTGATTTGCGCAAACGAAAACGATATGCGCAACAAGAAGATCGATGGGCTGGTTTAAGGAGTAGGGTGCATGATCGTGATGTTGATGAATTTTGAAGTAACGTTTTATTCACTTATCTAACATTAATTTTGTATATTATCTTTGTATATTAATCATTTATTCCTTGCAATAGGATGTCGTCAAAGGGGAAGGGGAAGGGGAAGCCAGTGAGAGGGTTTGAGCCGCCAGCAGACCCTTGCTCAGGGAGCTCGTTCCGTTCTAGTCGACGTGAGCTCTTTCTGGCACACGCTCCACCCTCAGCTGTCGTGTGCTTTCAGCAGAGAGAGGTAAACTTTAGTTACTATAAAGTTATTTTTGAAATTGCAATTGTTATTAATTATTAATAAAGTCATTCCTTTTGTGCAGTCTGGCTCAGAGACTTCTGAGTCTGAGTCAGAGTCTGAGGCTAGGGGGCCGCTACAGGAGCCCGACTCAGAGGCTAGGGGGCCCTCTAGCGCTAGCCTCCCTTCGGAGCCGGCTAGCGCTAGCCTCCCTGGGCAGCCCTCTACCACTAGCCTTCCTGGAGGCTCCGGGGGGTCTGCAGAGCCTTCAGGGTCACAGGACGCGGCAGCGTCGCAGCAGAGGCGACGGACGAGGAGGACCCACTTTGCGGCTCCTCCTCCGGTTACTACTCAACGGACCACGATCCGTCCCGTTGGAGACAGGTATAAAAACTGTAAATAGTATACTAAATATTAGATGTTGTTTTTCTTTACTTAATGATTTAATATATTTTGTAGATGTTGGTACGACTTCTCGTTCACGGGGGCCGAGAAGCACCACAGGCAGGTTAACAGTGTCCTCGGTGCTATCGTCAAGTTGCACTACCCCGGTGTAATTGACGGTTTTCCTGCCCTGTCGTGGGATGACTACGCTCGGGTCTCTCACCCGGTGCACGGCACGGTTCAGGGAGCCGTGTGGCATGATTTTATGGTAAGTTTAACTGTTTCGTTTTTTCAACTCCTTTGAATTCTTAATTGCATATCACTTAAATATTTGTTTGCTTAAAGTTGAGGTACCAAGTAGAGGAGCCGGGCATGGAGGACCACGCGAGACGCGTGTTCCATTACAACGCTCGGAAGCTCACGACGGCGGCGTTGTCATACGCCCGGATTCAGGCCGTCAACGCTTACTACAAGCGGCACCCCCGGGAGCAGGAGCAGGAGCAGCAAAGGGGTGTCTTTAGGAAGGACTCGGACTCCTACTTGACAGAGGAGCAGTACGCGGAGGTAAGTTTTTAATATTGTTAAATATTTACAATATCTACTTATGTTAACCGCGTTGATGAAAATGAAATATGTGCAGGTTAGTATTTCCTGGTTACAGGGTAACATCGAGGCGTACTTAGCTCTCTGTCGGTACTGGGCTAGCGACGCTTTTATCAACAAGTCCACGAAGGCTAGACAGTGCCGCATGGGGTCCGAGGGCAAGCACAACTATGGCGGTGACGGCTACTTGCGTTTGGCTAAACGCATGGTAAGTACCTTTTTATTTTATTTATGTGTTCTTAATATATTATTTATCTCACTAACACGGATGTACAGGAGCGAGAGCTGGGTCATGAGCCGACCCCGACCCAGGTTTGGAAGAGAGGTCACAAGGGAAGTGACCCTTCTCAGCCAGGGCAGTGTAGTCAGGTCGCAGCCGACCGACTGGTAAGTTTTCGAAATTCATCAATTTCATTATAACTAATACTATTATTGACATACTTACAAGATTTATTTGTTTTGTAGACAAAGTACGCGCAGGAGGTCGCGAAGATACACGGTGCGGATTACGATTGGGAAAGCGCGCCGATCGACCCCCAAGCCGCGTACGCAAGCGGAGGCGGGAAGGCCCACAGACGGTGAGTTCTTCGTGTGTTTCATTTCTTTTTCAATTAATCTTCTTCTACTTAGTGTTTTCATTCTTTTGCAGGTTTGCCATTTTCGATGGAGTTGTCGACTCGAGGTCGACGCGACCTTTGAGAGGCGCTTCATCGTCGCAGGCTTCGACCGCTGGGACCAGTGGTCGTCTCTCGCAGACGCAGCTGGAGCTCCAGGCCATGAGGGAGTCGCTGACGCAAACTCAGGCAGAGCTGGAGAGGACGAGGGAGGAGCAGCAGAGGACGGCCTTAATGATGGCCCAGATGCAAGCAACGATGGCGGTAAGTAATTTAAAGTACCGTAGTTAAATTTCACAGCACTTAATAACATATATCTGCTAATATCTTGCAATGGCAGGCTCTTGCTCGACAAAGCGGTCAGGACATCCAGATTCCTACGCTTCCGCCACAGCAGACACCGGAGCAGGTAATATTGTCTATACCTAGGAGTTTGATTCCCTTTTCATTATGTTAAAAAGTTATTTGCATCACATTTAATCCTAATTATGATTCTTTTGCAGGGTTCCGGAACGCGTCGAGATCCCGGAGGCAGTGGAGGGGGTAGCGTGTAGACACTGGAGCAGGTGAGAAACTCTCTTTAAGTGTATCTAATCAAGCTTTAGTAGTTTTTGGCCATGGTAGAAATGATTAGTATATAGTGAATAAGTTGTCAGTGCTTCCATTTAACAAAAGGGCTAGTGATTATCGTTGATGTTTCCTTCTTATGTCGAAACTGATGTTCACTGAGTTAACAAAGGGCTAGTGCTTCCATTTAACTAGTGATATAGTACATTACTTCATTTGAAACTACATCATGCTTCCTTCTTTTGTCACTGATGTTCTTGGCCTCTTATGTTATCACTGAGTTGACATTGATGCTTACTAGTGATTATGTTTCTTTTGCAGGGATCCGGAACGTGCCGAGAAGATCCTGGAGGTAATGGAGGGGCTAGCGTGTAGCCCGGTGGTTGTTGATGTTGATTGTTGCAAATTGTGTTGTTGTTGATGTTTTGAACTATATATTGAAACTGTTATGTTGTGTATGAAATTATTTGTTTGTTCTGTGTTCTCGCCATCGAGCGAGGTAGTCAGTTTCTGTTTTTTAAAAAAAAATCGAAAACTTAACTTACGTCGGCTACGGTCAGGCCGACGTAAGTTAGCCCAGGTTAACTTACGTCGGTCAGGCCATACCGACGTAAGTTAAACCACTAAACTTACGTCGGTTTGCCCTGGCCGACGTAAGTTACAGCACTTAACTTACGTCGGCCTGCCCAAGCCGACGTAAGTCCTCAGGCCCAGCCCAAGGCCCATCTCGACACTTAACTTACGTCGGCTTCCGCAGACCGACGTAATTAAGTTAACTTACGTCGGTGGCCGACGTAAGTCACCTTAATTACGTCCAAATGCCTACGTCGGCTGAATGCCGACGTAATTAAGGTAAAACCGACGTAATTAAGTTACTTACGTCGGTTTAAGCCTTACTTACGTCGGCCTTGGCCGACGTAAGTGACCGTTATTCCTGTAGTGGGGGGGGGGGGGGGGGGAATTAAGGCCCTGTTTGGTACAGCTTCTGCTGCAGCTTTTTCACAAAAATAAGTTGAAGTTGTGCCAAACAGGAAACTTTTGTAACAACTTAATAGTTCAACTGCTTATCAGAATGAACTAAAAACAGGACATAAGCAGAAGCTGCTTTTCACCAGCTTTTCATATAAGCTGCTTTTGTAACAAGTTCCAGCTGTACCAAACAAGGCCTAAAATGCCGGAAGTGCAGTTCTGGTCCGCATCATGTGCAAGATAGTCAAGGGAGCTTAATTAAATAATTGGGCTTAGTTAAGGTTGACCTTGTATGACCAGTAGACTGTTTGTGTTTGGTATATTTGGTTCGTTTTAAGGGGCAGTAGAACATTTCACATTATTACATGAAAACGATTTATTTTCGTGGCCTAAACATATATTTCCGTCCTCCACGAAAATGAGTTTATTTTTGTGAGCCAGAAGCAGCCCATGAAAAACAAAGTTATATTTTTGTGGGTTCTGTAACAGGCACATGAAATAGCATACTTTCGTCGGCTACCCGTTAGGCTGGCGAAACTAAGGCCTTGTTTGTTTTCACTTATAAGCAGCTTATCAATGAAAAAAATAAAAATAACATCCAAACGTGTTGATTAATTATCGATTAATATCTGAGCTGATTCTGTGTTAAGCCCGAAATCAATTGGAGTTTTGCGTTTTAGGGTCACAACCTAACCCCGACGATTTCATAACGCAGCTCGCGTTTTCCCTGGGCCGCCGCCGACGTATAGCAGGCGGAAAAGAACCGCCCGCGCCTAGAGGTCGCCGTTGGCGCGCCCCGATCCCGACGGCCTGCTCGCGCCGGCGTCCGCCGTCGACCTCGTCCGCGCCAATCGTCATCCCCGTCGCTCGCACCGTCGACCCCGTCCGCGCCAGCCGTCACCTCCGTCGCTCGCGCCGTCGACCTCGTCCGCGCCAGCCGTCACCTCCGTCGCTCACGCCGTCGACCTCGTCCGCGTTCGCCGCCATCGCCAGCAAAGGGTAGGGAGTCGAGGTACGGGCGCTGATTCACCCAATTCGTGGCGGGAGCAGGAGTCGAGGAGCTCCGAGATGGAGGCACCACCGAGGTCGTCGAGGCTGAAGCCGGCGAGGTTGGTCGTCGTGTACACACCTATCGCCGACGAAGCAGCAACTCGGCGGCCCGTGCCAATGAAGGGATAGGAGAAGGAGGACACGTTGGTCGCGAGGATGGCAGGGAGCATGCATGCGGCGGAGGCGGCTGGGCGCGCTCCTGTCATTGCTGGTGCTGCGCGCGGCTGCTCGCCCTGCTCCATTTCCAATGCCCCGGTATTTCAAAGTTGCTGCTGCGCTGGTGGTCGACGCTGACGAACTTGAGGCCGGCGCCGGAGCGGGTGGCGCACAGACTGCGCCACGTTGCAAGGAGTCCTCGGCCGCCGTCGTCTATGCTGACGACGTAGTTAGGGTCCTGTTCGGGCGGATCCACGGGAAGCGGCACGTACCAGAGATCAGGCTGCTTCTTCTTCGTCTCCCTCTCCGGATGCGCCAGGTCCGCAAAGATCGCTCTTGGAAGCAATCTACCCAGATCAAGTACCGACCTCGGTAAGGCACGACGGCGTCGGTCGACCACCAGTCCAAGGCACGGCCGCCATTGACGTTGGCGCCACGGATATGCACGTTCTTGAAGGCCATCCACGTGTTGTCGTCAGACCCGGACCAGAGTACGTTGAGCTCGAACTCTCTTTCCTTGGATTTCATTCCACGTGACTTGAAGATCAGCCACAACGAAGGAGCCGCCGTCGTCCTTGCTGCTGCCGGCGAAGGAGGACGAAAGGATGCCTGTGCCGTCACTCGTCATAAAATCCTGCTCTGGCCGGTGACCTTCTCGAGACCGAGACCACGTCTCTCGCTCGCGGTAGCGTACAGGTAAGAGCAAGGAAAATAGAGTAGCCGGTTGCAGGATGTAACTCAATGTCATGTCACTTTAGAGTCAACAGTTTAACCTTCTTATATAATAGACTAGTTATTAGATTGATTGGAGAGTAGTTGGAATAAATGCCCTGTTTTTCCACCCCCAATCGCATGCAGGCACGTCGGTAGAGTCACCTCGTAAGTGTCGCCGCGCCTGGCTACTATTCTGACGCCTACAGCTCTCTCTCTCTTCTTTACTCCCTCATCCACGTAAGCAATATTCTGACGTGGATTCTTTTGAGTCAGCTGACTAGGCTCTATTATACCTGCTCTAACAGCGACACGGACGCTCGCATAGAGGCCGAGGCGTCGCTGCTGCTCGCCTTGTACACGAAGTAGTCGTAGTAGATGGAAGGAGAATCGGACGAGGACGACGAGCGCGAACCGGAACGCTTGTCCAACTCGAACAGCACGACGTCGCGGTGCGTGGCTACGACTTTCACGCGGTACGGGTTACACTACTCTATATTTTTTTCCAAAGTATTTGTAATTTTCCTGTAACAAGGTGAGATTTCATATTGAACCGGAGGCGGAGAGTCAAGTCAGCCCTGCTGATCATTGGGCAACAGATCCGAGGAACTCGATGTTCAGCTGTAGCTGTAGTTCCGGTTTTGGGATGGATGTGGCGTTGGATCCGATTAGTGCGTGTCGTACCATCTAATCACAAGGAGGGTTTATTTCCGGCGTCACCTGCTAGCTCTGATATTTCACCTTGTTTCACGTGTTTTCAAATTGCATCTCCTCCATACTATTTCCGTCCGCACCACGGTTCGGGTGGCTATGGCTCAGCTGGATGCAGCCTGATCAAGCATGGGAAGGCATAAAGCTACCTGTCGTTCTGAATCAAACCTTTTTAACCACGGCAATATTAGTCACAGTTGGAGATGGGTGAACCACCTCCTTCTGACAAGACAGCTGGCTTGACGACCAGTCGACGATGCTGCTGTTCCCGGCTTTGTTTGCAATCACCAAAGGCAAAGACAGAACGGTAGCAACAACACTCTTCACAATTGGAACTGGAACCGAGACTTGATGCTCAATCTCGCAGCACCCTTGCTGGACGACTATGTTAAGTCCTGAATGTTCCTAGACGGTTTTCAGATTACCTTGTCCCCCGACCAAAGAAGATGAGATCAGATGGACATGCACGTCAACTGCTACACGGCTAAATCGGCGTATATGCTGCACGCATGGAGCATGAGTTCTGAGTTGCCAGCACGAGTATGGAAGGTTTGGCCCCGTCAAAATGTAAAATATTTGCTTGGCTAATGTCTCTGTTAGAGATATATTATATTTCCCTGTTGTATGAGGTTTTTTTTTATATTTAGAATCATCCTGTATTCTATATATTTGAGCCTCCGCTTTCATAATAATACAAGCGCTATATTCATAGTATGGTAACAGAGCAATATTTTTGTTGCTTCATCTTGCCGATTTTTTGTGCCCTGTTGTCATCTTGTCTACTGACTCTTCCCGCTGTTCAATCTCCCGCACACGGCGCGAGACCTGTCTTCTTCCAAGATTCGTCCACACCACGGCTCGCTCCAAGATCTGTTGACTCGCGTCGTCACACCACATTTAAATCTGGCGCTAAAAGGAGGCTTAGCCTAATGGTTAAGTAATCTCAGTAGCACTACTCAGATCATGCGTTCGATACCCGTTAGAAGCGAATTTCGAGTTGAATTTCACAATACTAAATGTGGGTACTCTACAGAGAAAATCATAAGCACTAAATTAGGGGTGCACGTAAAAAAATGTGAAAAGATAAAATGTCGTAATGTTGGTTTATAAAGTCTGATTCACAGTCGTGTACTTAACCATCCAGTTATCCTCACCTTATTCTAGACAATAGGCTATGAGTGTCTGCATTTGTACCCGCTTATAATAAATTGGTGATAACCTTCTTGAAAAGAAAGGTCGGAAATTTACCAATCATCTACAAAATTTTGGCGCTGAAGATCGACAAGTGGCCCTCTGCTCGAAGCGCTGAATGGGGGGCGGCAGCTATCGCGCGGTTTGCTCGGGTCCTTCGCTCCGGATCAGGCGTTGTGCCTCCTTGATTCGCACGGCTTCTTCCTTGATTCGAGTCCAGCCGACATCGCTACAGTGTGGTGGCTTGTCTGCCACCTCTGCTCAATGGTGCTTCATCGACGCGGATTCAGTTGCTGCTCGATGTCGTCCTGCCAACGCCGCTCCAGTGTGTGGCGGCTCCTTTGGTGGTGCTTCATCTATTGACGAATAATGTCATGTGTGTTTATCGGTGTCGTTGGTACGTGTCCGGTAAGGTGAGGGAAAACCCTAAACCCTAAAAAATTGCAGCTTGTGTTGTTTATTTTTTTGCGCTCTCGCTGTCGCCTCTGTTGTATATTTTGTGCTGTAGCCGTCGCCTGTTGTGCTGCCAGGATGATTTCTCTGTTCGGTGGTGTTCCACTGTCGCGTTGTCCAGTGTTTTTTATGACCCCAATTACAATGACTGAGTTCCTGTATGCATCTGCATTTGCATGTCACGCACTTACTTTAGGTCTTATGTTATCTTCGTGAGACTATATCTGGACGTTTTGTTCTTTCTACGCTCTAGCTCTTTACAGATCAAAGTATATTGTGATGCTATTTAGGTTAGTGATTTTTCTGACCGTCGATCTATTTCTGCTTATCGTGTTCAAATCACTACTCCCGTAATGAGACCATCCGCAGTGGTCTGATGCTTGTGCTCCTGCGGATCTAAGAAGGCCCTTGGTTGTCCTGAACGTGCTCATTTTAAAGAGGGTGTCCAATTGTGCATTAACTTGCATCCATGATCCCTGGCTTCAAGTCCTGGACACTAGCATTTCGTGCACTTGCAATTATAGCTTGCATGCTGCAACCATTCCAGAGAATATTTTACTGCAGTATTTGTAGAACTCTTTTTTGAAACACAAGTATTTGTAGAATTATTGGTTTACCAACGAAATGCTTTCAAATACTATTAACAAAAAGTTTGGCCAAATTCTTGGTTAGCAACATGTATGCATGCCTACAAGGCTAATGTGGAAGATACATCTACTAAATATACACCGTGTCACTTACTACGTACTGGAGTGAGTCACTGCTGCCTAGCCAGTGTGGAAGTGATTGCTCTGGCCTCTGACGCCGAGCGGCAGCCCGAAGTTCTGGTACACCCTGATCTCCCCGCCACGGCTGGCCGTCACCACCACCAATCCCCACGCGTTGCCGCCCTCCGCACCGCCATGCCACCGCGCCGACGAGTCCCGACGCGACAGGTCCGCCCCGCGGCCGGAGGAGTACGTCATCGGCCCGGACTTGGGACGACGCGTGTCCACGTCGGCGTCTCTCCCGCCGCCGCCGCCGGTCCGGGACGCGTCGCCGCCGTGGACGCTGGACGACAAGCGGGGGGCGGCGCACCGCGGCGAGCCGGGCCACGGCACGGCCACGGACACGTCCCTGCAGAAGAAGTACTCGTAGGAGCGGCTGGTGAGCCACGTCTTGGCCCTGACGCCGATGCCGCCGCCGCCGCCTGCGGTCACGCCGCCGGGCGCGCCGCCGCGGCGCCAGAGGTATACGTGAGAGTCCTCGCTCGCGCACACGACGTAGCGGCCGTCGGCGGTGTAGGACGCCGAGATCTGGCTGCTGGTGTTCTTGAAACCTGGCAGGAAGAAACACGGGTTCCCTTTGGGTTTTGGAGCTTGCGCGTGGCGTTCTTGGCTGGAAAGGTGAAGGGAAGGCGCGGCGGGGTTCGCCGCCGTTGCTTAGCGTACCTTTGAACTTCTGGAGGACGGTGATGCCGTTGAAGACACGGATCTGTGAGTCCGCCGACGTGACCAGGATCTCTGACGGGTTCCCCGGCGCAAACTGCACGATCAACGGCATCATCAGCTTCTATTCTAGCTAGGGTTACCATACCTTGATTGCATCAAACAGACATGGCGAAGTTGTATACCTGGAATCCAGTTATCTTTTTCGCCTGTGACTTGCGCTTCTTCGATATGCTCATGTCGATCTGCGCCTCCTGGTTCAGCTTGCAGTCTGACACAGCAAAATTATCACGTGTTTTAATAATGTTATTATAAGCAACACAAGATTGAATGAATCAGTTGTGTACATTATATTAGCACACATACCCGTTGTCTTGTAGAAGCGGCAGCTCCCCTTGTGTGACCCAATGATCGCAGCCTTGAAAGAACAGACACAGGCCGGGATTCGTCAGGTTCAAGGGAAAAAAAAAACTGAATTTGACATGCAAATGTTGAAGCCAGGGCGTCACCTGGCCGTCCGGGGTGTAGCACGCGGCGGTGACCATGTCGTTGAGGTCGCTCCAGTCCACGACTTGCCTCTCCGGCACGCTCCAGATGCGAACCTTGCTGTCCAGTGAGCCGCTGATGAAGTAGCCGTCGTCCACCGGGTTGAACTGCACGCAGGTAACTAAGTGCACCGACCGATAAAAGTTAGCTGGTGATGACATGGAGGACGTGAACGAGTTGTTGCCACCGCGCTCACCGTAATCGTTGTGCGCGAACAGCTTCAAGCAAGTCTGGGTGTCCATGTCCCACAGCCGCACCGTCTTGTCCATGGAAGACGACAGAAGTTGCTGCGATCAACAATGTCGCAAACAGTTAGGTTCATGCCCTCACTCTTTTATCCGGAGAAGCTGCAGCAGGAGGAATGGCAAGGCTACTGAACCTGGGACTTGGACCACGATAGGTCGAGAACGTCATCCAGATGGCCCTCGAACGCGCAGGCCGGCTGCTCGGCGAGCGCGAACACGGACTCCGGCACGACCACGTGTTCCGGGAGCACGTGCTTGCTGCTCCTCCCTCGCCTCACCTTCTTGGACAGCTGCGCCGCCAGCCCCGGCGCCCCCGACCTGCCTTCCGCGGCGCTGGCCAGGGGCGGCTGCGACGCCGCGATATCCTGCGCCACGCCGGCGTCCACCACCCGCCACACGCGCACCACGCGGTCCTCGCCGCCGGTGGCGAGGAACCGGCCGTCGGGGCTGAACTTCATCGTCCAGATCGACCCCTCGTGCGCGTGCACCTCCTGCCGGATGTACAGCCCCGTGAGCTCCTTGCTCGACGTGCCGTAGTGGTGGACCTTGAGCCGCTCGGGCCCCGCGCCGGACAACGACACGGCGGCGTGGGTTGACGCCGACTTGGACATCATGGTCGCTGCTGACGACATCCGCGCGGACCTGCCGCCGCCGTTGGTTTCCTTGTCCTTCTCGTTGATCAGCCCGGCGACGGAGGCGACGAGCTTGATGTTCTTGAGCCAGCGTGTTCTTTTCTTCAGCACCGGCTTCGCGCCGTCCTTACTGGAAGACGCCGACGCCGGCACCGGCTGGCTCTGGCTCCGCCGCATGAGCTGCGTCACGAGTGGCGTGTAGCCGATGAACCGCTCGAACTCGTCCACGCCCATTTGCACGCCGCTCTGGCGCTCATCGTTAAACTGGCCGTTGACCATGAACTCCTTCCCGTTGTCGTCCAGGTTCTCGAAGCCGCTGCTGCCCGTGCCACCGCCATTGCCGTCTGCGTCGTCCTTCGACGCCACTGCCGCCGATGGGAGCGGCGAACACCGAGACGCCTCGCGGAGAGCCTTGTGGACAGGCGAGCCGTGCAGAGAGTGCGGCAACGAGGACGCGCGGCGGAACGTCGCTGGCGGTTTCCTCTTGGCGCTGCCTCGCGCGGCAAGGCGGCTATCTGACCGGCAACGCGTCAGGGCGACGTTGGTCTGACGTCTCCCTTTGTCAGGCGAGGCTGCCACGGGCAGCGCGTTTGCCGCAGTGCTCGGCGCGTCGTCAACGACGGCGAACGCCGCCGCGGGCTGCTGCGGCTGCCTCCGCGGCGGGCAGCGAGGGATGTCGGGAGGAAGCGGCCTCATCGTCCTGGCGTTGCGGCTGCGGAGGAGGTCTCTGCTGCTGGTGAGCCCCATGCCGTGCAGCAGCCGGCGGCGGCGCTCCTGGATGGACATGGGCTCGGGGTCATCCATCCACATGCCGTAGTCGTAGCTGGACGTGTCCTCTTCCTCCTCGTCGTCGTTGATGTCCAGCTCGTTCTGCTCCTCCCATAGGCGGTCGTCAACTGCGGTGGCGAAGGAGTACCGGGCACCGTCGCCTCCCTCCTCGTCCTCGTCGCCGGGAAACTCTGTCCCGACGTCATCCTCAAGCAGCACGACCTCCAAGGGACCCTCTTCCCTGTCCATGCACTGGAAGAAAGGCTCCCGGTCGCTGCGGCTACCATCTTCCTCCGAGTCGGCATCGCCCATGCTTGTGATCGTGACATGGTCACGGCTACCGACGCCACCGGCGAGCTCACCGTCGTTCTTGCAGGTCATGACGCGTGACGTGTTTTGAATGGTCGTGGCGAAACTTGTGGCCGACCGGTGAGCTCCCTGAGAGCTAGCGCCCCTTCTCTCGTGTTTACTAAACTTGGGTGGATCCGTGGATGCCTTGTAAGGCTCCGGTGTTTCTTCCATGAGCTGGTAGTTTTGGGACCAAAGATGGAAGCCAGCTTAAGATGTGGAATCACATTGCTTTCACAAAAATTTCAGACAACGGGTAATTAAATGTTAATTACTAATCATTGTAATTATTCATTAGTTTTTAATGTTATATGTTAACCAATCATAATTTTTTATTTAATTGTTTTACAATTAACATAATCATACAAAATTACAAATTACAATTAACAAAATTAAAAAAGAATTTACTTCACTGATGCGTCTCCTGATGCCAGGCGCCCAAAGAATAGTATTTCCGTTTAGATAAAGTTGGTCTATGAAAATGGTGGGACCTATCAGAATTATTTGCACCATTGTACCAAATAGTTATTCGCATTCTAATTGCACTCCTCATCAAAAACTACAATTTACCGAAATTCCTGGCTGATTGCTGCTGATTTACAGTACAACTTTGCTGTAGTTTTCTGTTCCTCTCGGAAAGATAATCCAGAAGGGGAAATCAAATTCAGTGATTTTTTGCATAAACAGGAGACAGAGATAACCCACAATGAATATTCTTTCTTTAAGCGAAATATAACATTCAGTTTCTATCTAACTTGACCTGGCATATTTACAGAACCAAGGTTTAATGAACAAAACAATAAATTAGCGCATGACATATCACTGATCGGCATACCACGAATCCTAATTAATATTCCAAACTAGAAACAACTAAAGGCGACCAACGCTTAAAACGATTGGATGTCACAAGCCCGTCGATATGTATGTACAAACATCCATAAACTGGTCACCGTCGCCACTCGGCGCCGGCGCCGGCGTCGTTGTCGTGTCGCCAGCCATCCGCTTCAGCTTCCTCTCCATGAGCTTGACAACCTTCCTCTGGCGGTTGGAGTGCTTGCCGCTCTCGAAGCTGGGGCTGGTCGACGGCCGGTACTCCTCGAACAGCCTGCCGATCTGCTTGAACCGGATGCCGCAGGCGTTGCAGAGCGTGCCGGGCCCGCGCGGGCCCGTGCGCCACTGCGGCGTGTCCTTGTTGCCGCAGTGGCTGCACGCCCTCTCCCGCTGCCGGTTCCTCTGCCGCGCGACGACGGGGCGTTGCTTGCGGCTGACGCCGGCTCCGGCACCGTTCTTGCCGCCGGTTTTGAGGCGGGTGGAAGGAGGAGGAAGAGGCGGCGGCGCTTGGACGTCGGCACCGTTTTCGCCGCCGGTTTTGAGGCTGGCGGGAGGAGGAGGAGGAAGAGGCGGCGGCGCGTCGACGTCGACGCCGAGCCGAGACTTGGGCAGCCAGAAGTGGTTGCGGCGGGCGAGTGGTCGGCCACGTTTCTTCCTTTGCACGACCATGCAGGCCGGGTGTTGTAGGGGGCCACATGGCTCCGAGACGGTGTCCCAGCTGGTCATTGATGACGTACTGCCGGATGACGTGCTGGACGTCGTCGTTGGTGGCATAGCTGGCACCGGCGGGGCGCGGTGAGGGACAGCGCCGTCCAGCGCGTCGTGCGCTGGCAACTCTGGCGCGGAGACCGGGGCATAGCCGTCCAGCTCGTCGTCCGCCAGCAACGGCGGCGCGGAGACGGTGGCAAAGACGTCGAGCGCGTCGTGCGGCGGGGAGGTAGGGGCAAGGCTGTCCAGAGCTTGGTGCGCCGGCAACGGCGGCTTGGAGTCAAGGGCAGCAGCGAGGCCCACCGCGCCGCACGCGTCAGGCAGAACGCGCGCCGCGTGGCACGGCACGTCACTCGACGCGCCGCCGCCGCCGTCGTCCGGGGCGCCGTCCGCGAAGAACATGTCGACGTCGAAGTCCTCCTCGCCTCCCATCCCTAGCGCCGCCATGAACCCGTCGGCGCCGTCGAAGACCGGAAGGTTACAGCAGTCCATGACGTCGTCGAGCGGGTCGTCTGGGCAGCACAGGCCGCCGCCCGGCCAGCCGGCGAGGTCATCGAGGCCCTCACCGTTTCTGAAGCCGCGGGTAGCGGTATTGCTCATGCGGCCGCCGAACCACCACGCTTCTCTCCTCCGCCTCCGTCGCCGTCGTCGCCAGCCCCGTCAGTGCAGGGCTCGTGGCCCCGGTGGAATACTTGCCCGTGGGTTTAGGGTTTCTGTTTGGGTGGCGGCTCAATGTGAATTGTGAACGGAAGAAAAAAAGAGGGGGGAGGGAGGGTACGGGAAGATCGGGACGAACAACGCGGTTAGTTTGCTTGGTGGTGGAGTCTTCTTCGAATCGACGGGGGGAGGGAGAGGAGGAGATCTGTTACGATACGGATTCCATCGACACCATCTCCGCCGTTAGATGCCGTCGCTCGCCACCACCGGAGTCCGTGCGCCGCGAGACGGTGGGGGTGGGCCCATGACTCCAGAGACCGCGCATCATCACCTGCCTGACACGGACTGCCGGGGTCCGCTGCGATTGGGGCTCGTGGAATATTCTGGAGTACTCTAGAGTCTGGAGTCTGGACGGGGATGGCGGTGGCGCGACCCAAGCACAAACTCCACGAATCGGACCAGTCCAACTGCAAACCTCTTGCCAAATGACGGAATCTGAGAAAATTTACAATGTTTGGTTTTGCCCGCGCGTTCCCTGCGTATTGAAATTCACCACATTCAAACAAAACTCATTAGTCACGCTTCACCAATTCGAAACGCTAATATTTTTAGAACAAGGAGAGTAACATAATTATTTATGTTGGTAGTGTCGGTGTATTGAGAAGGGGGTTTACATTAACTGTTGAAGGCACTACAACGGCAACAAAGCGTTAAGAGAAAGGTGCGGCCCACTGGTTCAGTCCGGAAGTAGTGTTGAGCCACACAAGACAAGCTCGCGAGGGTCATTATAATTTAGGTTCTGTCACATTTGAATAGACGGTTGGAGTAGTTATGTTTCGGAAGGATTAGAATTTAGGTTGTACTAGATCATTATAATTTATAATTAAACTGATTAAGCGATATTAATAAGTGATATGTTCACCAGGGCCGGCTCTGGGCCTAGGCGGGAGGGGCGACCGCCTAGGGCCCAGACCGGAAGGGGGCCCATAATTTTTTATACCTGTACATGTTGTAGGGTTTAAAATTTTCACTAACAAACATAAAATAGATCATATATAGATCGTATGCGGTATGTATACATGGCAGTACACTTAGTGGTCACAGCAATGCCAGACGGCCCAGCTCACCTGCAGTAAAAGTGTTGTTTCTTTCAAGTTCTTGCCTCCGCAGTCCGGCAAAGGTAAAAGGGTACGGGAAAAAACACCAGTACTAGCTGTCGTTGGCTTGTTCTTCAGTTGTTTGCTGATTAAATCACCTGAGCGGTGAGCTTCTGCTTAAATCACCTGAGTGCAGTAAAACAAGCGAGGCAATATGTTTCTTAATTGCACCAGCGATGATGCAAGAAAAGCAAGCTAAACTGCATGACAGCAACAGCCACGTTATATGTTGTACTATTGATAAGGATGTCTTGGACGATATTGATTTCGATATTAGTTTAAATGATTTTGTATTAGGAATGGTCGAAGAACTATTTTTTGTGAAAGCACTGAAACATCCTTGTCATAAAGTTATTGTAATTTGGTTCTTATTTGAGGTAATCATACATTCATTCTAGCATACTTTATTTAATATATTTTCGTTTTTATATCATAATATAATACTAATCAAGTGTTAATATTTTTATTAGATATCTCAAACAAATAATATATATGTTTATATTCTTTAAAAGTAAAAATTGATATTTATAAACTTATATATATATATATATTTAAGGGCCCATGCTCTGGATCTCGCCCTAGGGCCCTCTAAAATATAGAGCCGGCCCTGATGTTCACTTGTCTAGGTATCCATACGTATAGTTCCAACAGTTGTTAACAATCCTGTGAATAAGATTTATTTGTCTACTCAAGACGAAAATAGGCCGTCAAAGTTTAATTACAAGTTTTGTGCCTACTCGAGAGTGATTGGTAACAGTTGCGTGAAATATGAAATTTGTACACAAGATATTAATGTCAAGTTTTTGGCCTGAAGAAAAATCTTCCAACATCGTAGGAACACGTGGGCAGACTGTTGTCATAGCCAAAATCAAGAAAACAGAAAAACGAGTACTCCCTCCTTCCCAAATTAATTGTCATTTCAGACATATATATTTGTGAAAATTAAGAAAGTGGTGACATGACTATTTTACCCCTCCCTCTACCCTCGGACGCGTAGAACTCTCACCGCCGCCGCACCCGTCGTCCTCGTTCCCCTTCCCGCCGCCGCACCCGTCGTCCCTTTCGCCCTCCCCGTTGTCGCATCCATCGCGTGTCGTGCCCTGCCTGACATGTCAACGTCGAGGCTGGAGGAGACGTCAACGATGCGATCTCTGGAGGACCCCAGACATGGTTGACGGCACTGTCGGTACCCTAAAAACCACACACCCCCTGAGGTTACAAAGATCTCAAGGGAAGGTCATCTACTCAAATTAAAGACCCTCGGGGGCCCACCTGTCAGACATAACCGGACCTGCTTCTCCAACATGGTTAACCCCTAGGTTGCCACGTGTACTGTCAGACCGGAGCTATTGCCCGCAAGGGTAAAGCTCCGGGCTAGGTACTGAAACGGCACCTCCGGACTTAACCCCTGACCGAGAGAAGCTCCGGACCTGACACGTGCCAGGCCACCCCAGAGCTTCCCGCTTCCCACAAGCAAGCTCCGGAGCTGCCACGTGTCCATACGTCGGAGCTGGCCGCTTCAAACCTCCGAGAGACATTGTAACGGCTCCGGATCTTCAAAGGACAGCCGCGGACTTCAAGACGATTAATTATCATTAATTCCACGTTAATGATACTTAATCGGACGATCTTAACACCTGTAACGGCACTGTCAGAGCCGTTACAGGGTTATTAACAACAATTAATCTCGTGTATCAATACTAGTAACCGCCAGGGCCACATGTCGGGCCAGGCTGACTTGTAACGGTTTGTCCTTGTACTATAAAAGGACAAACCGACGATACATGAGGAGAGAGAACTCTCGGACGCTCTGAAGCTCATAAGTTAATACAACACACACACACTCTCGTGGAGTAGGGTATTACGCTCAGGCGGCCCGAACCACGTAAACCACTGTGTCACTCGAGTCCAATCGTGATTCACCTTCTTGAGTCTCCGCGCGCCCATACCGAACTACAAACTCCTCCAACACTTTCATAGTGTCAGGAGATCTGCCGACTCCAACAGTCGACAGTTGGCGCGCCAGGTAGGGGAGCGCCTGAGATCTTCAAGAATGGTGAATTCTGCGGCTGGATCATCCAACGGGCAACCTGCTGCTCAGGCTGTCGGAGGCAATCCCTCCAACATGCAGCCACCGGCAGGAGCCTCAGCACCAGCAGGAGTCACACTCCCACCACCACCATCTTCTCCGGCAAGACATGCCGGACAACATGATGGTGCACCGGCGTCACATTCTGCACCGGCAAGTCGTGACAACCCAGAACATGCGCTCCATGCAGCGCATGCTCTTCTCCAGCGACCACCACCTCCGGATGCATCTCAAGGTGCCATGGAGCAATGGAGGGCTGATGTTGAGCATTTGGTCGCAGCAGCGGCCGAACGCCTCAACAACCAGGGTCCACCTCCTTCCGGGCGGGCCCCGTCGCAGCGACGGACGTTGTCTGGAAGACTTGGTCCGCATGTCTCCAACAATCGAAGACGAGCTGCGTCACAGCAAGTGACGTCGTTGCCCTCTGGGGCACGACGCGCTCATACCGCATCTCGGCTTTCGACACACGACCTCCGGGTGGAGCTTGATCGCCGATACCGTCAACAGGATGGTCGTGTCCACATCGAGCGAGCTCGAGAAAGACGAGATGCTCAAGACCTTTCTACTCTGGAAGGAGTAGGAGGAGGCTGTTCCGCCCTAGCCATGCACCTGCGCATGGTTAGATGGCCACAGAAGTTCCGGCCACACTTGCCGGAAAAATTCGACGGGACTGTCAATCCCGTAGAATTTCTGCAAATATACTCCACTGCGATCCTAGCAGCTGGAGGAAACGAGGCCGTAATGGCCAACTATTTTCCAGTGGCCTTAACTGGGACCGCCAGGTCCTGGTTTATGAGCCTTCCACCCAACTCTATCGATAGTTGGGAGGAGCTGTGCCGTCAGTTCACTGCCAACTTCGGGAGTTCATACACCCGACCGGGCACTGAACTGGACCTTTTTGCGGTCGTGCAAAAAGGAGGAGAATCTTTGCGGTCATTCATCCAGAGATTCTCTCAGGTACGTAACACAATCCCTTCTATCTCAAGCGCTTCTGTCATTGTGGCATTCAGACAGGGTGTGCGAGACAAGAAGATGTTGGAGAAGCTGGCGATCAAAGAGATCACCAGCGTCACGGAGCTCTTCAGCTTGGCAGACAAATGTGCCAGAGCTGCGGAGGGCCGTGAAATGCACTCCAAACCAGCCTTGGAGGATCATAAAAAATCCTCCAAAGAAGAAGCCGCTACCTCCGGGAGTGGCAAGAAGAAAAAGAAGACCAACGGCAAGAAGAAGCCGTCGGCCAGCACATCCAACGTTGCAGCCACTGCAACTCCTGGTGGCCGGGGGCCACGCCCCGAGAAGCGACCTCGACCGTCTTCTGAAGGCGGCAGCAAATCCAAGATGTGGTGCCCCATTCACAAAACGGGCAGCCACAGACTGGAGGACTGCCGGGAGGTCCAAAACCTTGCCGAGCGCTACAGCAAGCGCCGGGAAGGGTCTCCTTTCCGACAGAGGGAGGGGAAACAGAAGGTTGACGAAGCTCCGGCTGAAGAGGAGTTAGGGTTTCAGGACCCCAAAAAGGTTCTGAAAGCCGTCTACACCTCCGTCGACGATGACTCCGACGTCTCCGACAACGAGCGTCGAAAAACCATGAACACCATCTTTGGTGGATCATGGGACATCACTTCTCGTCGTGTCATCAAGACTATGCGACGGGATATGGCTGCTGTAGCTCCTACAGCTAGACCGGAGCCACATCGAAAGTGGATGGACACACCCATCACTTTTGATGCTTCGGACTGTCCTCAAAGCATGGTCGGAGCTGGCCAATTACCCTTGATGGTATCTCCCACCATCAACAACATCCAGCTCCATCATGTCCTGGTAGACGGAGGTTCGGGGCTTAACCTCATCAGCTTTGAAGCTTTCACTAAGCTTCAGCTCCGACCTTCGGACCTCCAGCCCTCTCGACCTTTCTCCGGAGTAGGTCCGGGGGCCATCACTCCACTCGGAGCTATTACTCTCCCCGTTACCTTCGGGACCCGGGAGAAGTATCGCACCGAGAAGTTGGTCTTCGACGTCGCACAGATCAACTTACCATTCAACGCCATCTTGGGTAGACCTGCCTTGTACAAATTCATGGCAGCTGCTCATTATGGATACCTGGTGTTGAAGATGCCAACACCAGTAGGCGTTCTCCGGATCCGCGGAGATCGCACTGCCGGAGTAACTGCTCTGGAGGAACTCCACGCACTCACCACAGCGCAAGAGGAGGACTCCAGACAGAAGCAAGCTCCACAACCTCCGAGCATTCGTCAACGAGGCTCGACCTCTGCACCCCGTGTGCAGCCAAGCGGCGACACTGACATTCCCGTCAAAGTCGTCCAAATTGGTTCCGATGTCACTCAAACTACCCGTATATCGGGTGGCTTGAACGACAAATAGGAACTCGCGCTCATCACTTTCCTCCGGGATAACGTTGACGTGTTTGCTTGGCAACCGTCACAAATGCCTGGGATCCCCAGGGAAGTGATTGAGCACAATCTGAAGATTTACCCCGACGCTCGGCCTGTGCATCAGAAACCTCGGAAGCAATCTGTAGAGCAACAGAACTTCATCCTACAAGAAGTGAAGAAGTTGCTCGAAGCCGGATTCATCCGAGAAGTCTACCATCCAAAATGGCTGGCAAACCCAGTCGTTGTGCCCAAGGCCGGCGGGAAACTTCGGATGTGCATCGACTACACCACACTGAATAAGGCATGTCCAAAAGATCCATTTCCACTACCTAGAATAGATCAGATAGTGGATTCCACCTCCGGGTGCGAGTTACTGTGTTTTCTAGACGCATATTCTGGATATCATCAAATCAGGATGTCTAGGGAGGATGAAGAGCATACTTCATTCATCACGGTGGACGGATTGTATTGTTACACAGCCATGCCTTTTGGTCTCAAGAATGCAGCTTCAACTTTTGTACGAGCTATGTACAAAACTTTCGAAGAACTCATCAGAGACATAGTGGAAGTGTACGTCGATGACATCGTAGTCAAAGTCAAGAACAAGGAGTCCCTCTTGGACACCTTGCAGGCTGTCTTCGACAAGCTGCGGGCCACCCGCACGAAGCTAAACCCAGACAAGTGCATCTTCGGGGTTAGTTCCGGAAAGCTTCTTGGTTTCCTGGTAAGTCACCGGGGCATAGAGGCTAATCCGGCGAAGATAAAAGCCATTGAAGACATGCGGCCACCAACCCGTATCAAAGACGTCCAAAAATTAACTGGATGTCTAGCAGCCCTCAGCCGGTTCATTTCAAGACTGGCGGAAAGGGCACTTCCCTTCTTCAAGTTGCTGAGGAAGTCCGGACCATTCCAATGGTCTGAAGAAGCAGAGAAGGCATTCCAGGAGCTGAAACAGTTCCTCACCACCCTACCAGTCTTGGTAGCTCCGAACCCTGGTGAACCTTTATTGCTTTACATTTCAGCTGCTGACGAAGTCGTCAGTATGGTTCTGGTTGCGGAGAGACCGGAATTACCCAATACTCAGGAATCCAGACCCCTTCGGGAGGGTCCGGAGGTTCCTGAAAGCGGGTCTGGGTCCCAGCTCCCGGACTTGAACCCACAAGAAGCCACTTCAGAGGACCCGGATCCCTCCGAGAGGATTCAGGTCATTCCTGAAGAAGCTCCGGGTTCCTCCACCCAGAACCCGAAGGTCCCCGAAGAGAGTCTGGACCCCTCCGAGAGGGTCCAGATCAATGAAGAGGAAGCTCCGGACCCCTCCGGGAGGGTCCGGACCATTCAACGCCCAGTATACTTCATCAGTGAAGTGTTACATGATGCCAAGACTCGATACCTAGAGGTGCATAAACTGCTTTATGCAGTTCTTATTGCCTCAAGGAAGCTTCGACACTATTTCCAAGCTCACAAAGTCTCGGTGGTGACTTCATATCCACTTCGAGCGATCCTGCATAATTCCAATTCAACTGGGAATATTGCAAAGTGGGCAGCGGAACTGGCTGAATTCGACCTTGAATTCATTCCAAGACAAGCAATCAAGAGTCAAGCGTTGGCAGATTTCGTGGCAGAATGGACTCCCTCTCCATTAAACCCTGGGGGCCCCAGCAAGCAGAAGACGGAACCTCAAGTTCCAGCCTTCACTAAGCCTCACTGGACCCTTTACTTCGACGGCTCCATGCAGAAGCAGTGAGCCGGAGCTGGAATCCTTCTCCTCGCACCAACCGGGGAGAAGGTGAAATACATGGTACACCTTGACTTCAAGGCAACCAACAACATGGCGGAGTACGAAGCACTCATCTATGGATTAAAGGTGGCACTATCATATGGTGTCAAGCAGTTGCTGGTCAAAGGAGATTCACAACTTGTCATCAAGAAGGTGAAGGGTGAATGCTCCTGCAATAATCTCCAGCTGGCTGCTTACCTCCTTGAAGTCCAGAGGCTTCAGAAGGACTTCGAAGTCCTAGACCTTCACCATGTTCAGCGTGCTCACAACGCTGAAGCTGACGAACTCTCGACCAAGGCGTCAACCGGAGCTCCGGCTCCTGACGGAACCTTTGTCCGGAGGTTGTCAAAACCCACAGTTCAGCCTGCCGAACTGAACGAAGGGGGCGAGATCAGCATCCCAAAGCTGACGGTCCTAATGGCCCTGTTACCATGGCAGCCATCAAGGGTCGTAGGTGCTGCCGGAAGCTCCGAGCAACCCAGCACGCAAGACTCAAATGCTCAAGTCAGTTCCGATGCATGGATCTCGGAGATCCGGAACTACTTGAAAGACAACATCCTTCCTGACTATGATGTATCCGCTGACCGGGTAGTCAGATTGGCTAAAAGATACACGTTGGTAGAAGGGGATCTCTACCGGCGCGGTGCCAACGGCATCCTAATGCGGTGCATCACAAGGGAAGAAGGCTGCGAACTCCTCGCAGAAATCCATGGAGGCGAGTGTGGGAACCACGCATCTTCCCGCACGCTGGTCGGAAAAGCCTTTCGGCACGGCTTCTACTGGCCTACAGCGCTCCAGGATGCCACTGAGCTAGTGAAGAAATGCAAAGCATGCCAATTTCATGCAAAGCAAATTCATACACCTGCTCAGTCCTTACAAATGATACCTCCTACATGGCCTTTCGCTGTGTGGGGGATGGACATCTTGGGACCCTTCCCAACAGCCGTCGGAGGTTACAAGTTCCTGTACGTCGCCATCGACAAGTTCACCAAGTGGCCGGAAGCTACTCCCGTTGTGACGATCAACAAACAATCTGCAATCAATTTTCTACAATCCATCGTGAGCAGGTTCGGAGTCCCAAATAAGATCATCACTGATAATGGGACTCAGTTCACAAGCTCCGCATTTCAAGGATATTGCGAAGACCTCGGCATACAAGTTTGCTACGCTTCTGTAGCTCATCCTGCCAGCAATGGACAAGCCGAGAGAGCAAACGCAGAGATCCTTAAAGGACTCAAAACGCGCACTTATGAGCGTTTGAAAAAGCACGGAGCCAATTGGATTGAAGAGCTTCCGCCCACTCTATGGGCCAACAGGACTTCTCCAAGTCAGGCAACCGGAGAAACACCCTTCTTCCTGGTGTACGGAGCTGAAGCGATCCTTCCTCCGGAAATCACCTTGGGTTCCCTCCGAGTCCGGATGTAAGGATCGAAACGCCCAAGAGGGGGGGTGAATTGGGCTTTTTTTCAAATTTTAAGACAATTAAACACTTACAACTTAAAGCCCAATTCCCTATGCAATTAAACTATGCAATCAATGTAAATTAAAGTTGCGGAATGAAGATTGCATAAGAGTAAAAGGGAGAGGGATGCAAACGCTCAAGGGGACACGGAGTTTATCCCGTGGTTCGGTGAGATCACAAGGATCTTCCTACGTCCACGTTGTGGCACCCACCGAAGGGTTTTGCCACTCCCAAGTCACCGAGACTAGGGGCTTCTTCACTATTCTTCTCCGTTCGCCAACCTTGGCAAGGTGGAGCTCAAGCCTTGTACACTTTTGGGATCCTCCGGGCTTCCACAATCCTCTTGGCAAGCTCCGGAAGTTGCACACACCAAGGGTCACTCCCTTTGGGCTCTCACTACACTAGAGACTCCAATCACCAAGAGTGGAGGCACCCAAGCACTATCTCTAGCTAGTTCTAGCCTATTTCTTGGTGTACAAATGATGAACAAATGATGTGAAAGTGGTTGCTCTATTGCTTGAATGCTCTAGGATGTGTAGAGTATGTCTGGGCTTCAAGTCTTGTCGATTTGACAGGTTGAAGGGGTATAAATAGCCAGCCTCCACGAGATAGCCGTTGGAAAAGTAGGCTGACATCACTTCTCTGCGAACACCGGATGATCCGATGTCTCCCCTTCAGTTATCATCGCAAAGCCAAATTAGCTGATGTCACTGTGTCAGATATGACCGTTGTTAGACCGATGTTGATCTGTCTTCTCATCGAATGATCCGGTGGCTCTTCCTCCAGAATTTTGCTTGATCTTGAGGCTCACTGGAGTGATTGACCGATGTGTGTAAGTCTGCACATCGGATGATCCGGTGCTACTCTTGGTCAAATGGTATTGCAATCTGTGCTGATGGACCGATGCACTGAGCCACTCACATCGGATGATCCGGTGAGTGCATTTGTCTGAGGTCTTCTTCTTCAGTTGAACCAACTCGACCGATGCAGTCAACTCCAAGACCATCGGATGATCCGGTGTGTTCAACTTGTTGACTTCGAGTTGTTTTGAGTTGTTCTTTTGGAATTTTGAACTTGTGACCTCTTTGATATTTGTTTGAAGTGTTGTTTTGATTGTCTTCAAGCATTGAGTGATATCAAGTTAGAGCTTTCACTTCTTGTCTTCATATGATTTGATTTGATTTCATTCGTTGATTTTATATGGGTCTCCAATGTAATTTTGATTTCATTTGAGTGTTATTGAGACCTTGCATTCACAAATTCATTAGTAATATCGAATGGTTGTCATTAATCACCGAAACCGTACCTCATGGGGCCTAGATGCTTTCAATCTCCCCCTTTTTGGTGATTGATGACAACACAATAATTTAAAGCGCAGTAATAATGAATTTGATGATAATACTCAAGAATATATGCAATGAATACAACATAGGACACATTAAGCTTGTAAAACGCATAAGAAATTTTTGATGCGAAAAGCTCAATCGATTAAAATCATAAACAAATGAGACAAGCGAAAGAGTGCTTAATTAAAATTACAAAAGAGTACTCAAGCATGAATACAAAAGATAAGCACACACTCAACCACACACTCCCACACACTCCCCCTACACACACACTCCCCCTGAGACTGCTACTACCACTCCCCCTGACTCTTCTACATCTTCTCCCCCTTTGGCATCAAGACACCAAAAAGGGATCAGAACGCCTACAGACCCTGAGAGCTGGGCGCGAGGACGAACTGGGCACCGTCGCAGTCGTCGGAGCTGGAGTCGCCGGTCGAAGGAGCTGCCGGAGCGGTGGGAACTGGAGGGTCCGCTGCCGGTGCTGGAGGAGAGAAAGCAGGTACTGAAGGTGCTGAAGGAGCTGGAGGAAGTGGAGCGCTCACCACGGACGCCGGTGTCTGCTGGAACAAGGTCGTCGCCGGCAGTGGTGAGTGAATCGGTGCGCTAGATGCCAGAAGTGGTGACATGCTGATGGAAGGGATAGGAGTAGTGGGCACCTGAGCAACTCCTGGAGCCAGTCCCAGTCCAGGCTGCTGTGAAGGAAGGGCGATCCCGGTCTGAGTGTAAAGGTTGGTGATCAACCCTAGGATCCCCATCATGGCCTGCTGGGTCTGCTGCTGCTGGTCGAGGGTACGGCGGTGCATCTGATCGACCAGGTTGGTGAACCGGTCCGTATCCTCTCGCCTCTGACGGGCGATCTCCAGCTGGAGCTCCTGCTGCTGCCGCTGCAGCTGTGCCAGGTGAGCAGCCTGCTCCGCCCTGGCCTGCTCAGCTGCGAGCCTGTCCTGGCGCTGCTGCTCGATCATCTGCTGGAGTAGTGCCGACAGCTCTGACGGCTGGGACACCTGCGCCTCGGACACAGGAGGTGGCGTTGGTGGCGGAGCAGCTGATCCTCCGGCCTCGGCGTCGTGCTGCCTCGGTGAAGGTGGAGGAGGAGGGAAGTACTCCTCGACACTGTCGTCTGTGTCGCTCTCGGACCAGACGTGCTGCAAGTCCTCCCCCTGAGCCTCGGCCTCGGCAAGTCTCTCGTCCTCCCGCTCTAGGTCGGACCAGTCTTCCTCAGTCAAGCGGGCCCTGACCTGGCGCTCAACTGGACGACCAAGACGGCGGTCTCCAGGAGCGGACGCACGGTAGTGGCCGAAGCGGGTCACGCTCTCGTCAGCAAGCCGGGCCTGTGCTGTATGTCCTGCTGGCACCACCATAGAGCAAATATAACTGATCCAGTGCCCGTATGCTAGCTGCCTCATCATGCCCACTCCATCTGTAATGACGTCCTCCATCTCGCAGAGGAGTATGTCCACTATATCAAAATCCATCCCGTTCATTATGTAGAACAGGAGGGTCTGCTGGAGACTCGTGAACCCCTCCAAGTATCCTGACCTCGGCAGGAGCGTGCGGCGTAAGGCGAGGTGCACAATACGCGCAGCTGGGGTCAGGAGTGCTGGGACTCTCGGCTGATCTGGAGAGAACGTGGGGCCAAACAAGGAGCGGATCTCGTCCAGCTGAGGTGCTACCCCTCCAGTAAGTGGCCTCCTCGGTGGATCTGCCTGCCCATAGACTTTCTCGTGAATGCTGGTGTCGTGCAGGTCCAAGCCAAGAATGTGCCCCAAAGTCTGCCTCTGAGATGGTAGTGCTGACCATTAAACATGAATGCAATGGATCTTCTGCCCTCTGAGATGTATAGGGTCGCGTAGAAGACACGGACCCACTCTTCCACATAGGCACTCCTCTCATAGTCCAGTAGCTCCACCAAGCCTCTGTACCTCTCAAAGAAGGGGCGGACATCAGTTTCCGCTGCCACTGCAAGCTGCCTCCAGTCCAAGTGGTTGTGCTGAAAGAGTTTGTGCCCCCGGCGCTTGTAGGTCTCATAGAGAGACGCCTGGGTGACAGTCCAGAAGCGGCTGTCAACAAGAAGCTCTCGGGGCTGTGGGAACCACTCCTCAAGAAGAACACTCCATCTGAGCTTCCGGAGTTGCTTCGCCTTCATCTTCCGGTAGTCCACAAGACGGACTCCTTCACCGACCCGGACGGCCGTGTCCATCTCATGAATGTCCCTCTCAGCCTCCCTGTCCTCACGACGGTCGGCAGCCGTCGGTCTCGGATGAGGAGGAGCCTCGGCGTGACCTCCTCGAGTCCGGGCTGAGCGCCGGCGGACGAGAGGCGCAACCGGCTCCTCTTCGGCGTCGGAGTCGTTGACCACGGGAGGCGGCCTTGGATGGGCCTCACGGATCCTCAAGGACCCTCCTCGGCCACGCTCACGCTCCTCGGCGGCGCGAGCGGCCATCAAGGCCTTCTTCTCCTCCTTGGATAGCTTCTGCTTCTTCGCGGCGGGCTCCGCGATGGCCTTGCCCTTGTTCTTCCTGTCGCGACCCATCTAGACGACGGAGAGCTAGGGTTAGGCGACGATGAAGGAAGAACGGCGAGAGGAGCAACGAGAGACGTCGCGCGGCACGAAGCTCACCTTAGCGACGATGATCAACCGGGCCGAGAAACCCTAGCGAGGAGGAGATGGCCCGGAGATGGCGCACGTTGGTGGTGGAGAAGGGCGGCGGCGAGCCTTGAGCGCGGTGGTGAGTGGCGGCGGTGATGTTGGGGCGCGAGGGTGGAGGAGGCGGCGCGGGCGTGCGGCGGCGGCGCTGCGAATGGTGGCGGTGCTGGGCGGCGGCGCTGTGGGCGGCGGCGGCGAGAGAGAAGGATCGGGGAGAGAGAGCGAACGGCGGCGGCACGGGTGTTTAAATAGTGGGGCCCAAACCCTAGCCGTTTTTTTAAACACCGGATGGACCGATGATAGATGCAGTGAGCATCGGTCAATTGCAACAGTAAGGATATTCAAGAATTGCTGTTGACATCGGATGAACCGATGATTAGGGTTTTGAACATCGGTCGAATAGCACAGTAAGGGTGTTCAACCGAGTGATATTGACACCGGATGATCCGACGTTAGAGGGATGTAGATATCGGTTGAATAGATCACAGCTCCAGAAGAGTGAACATCGGATGGACCGATGTTTTCCAGGATGAACGTGTCGGATCATTTGAGGTTCTGACAGAGTTGGGCTTTGAGGATTGAACACCTATTTGACCGATGAGGGATTGACAGGGGCATCGGATAATCCGATGACAACAGAACAAAAACATCCCATATATGTCCTTTGACCAAACAAACAATCGAGGAGAAACACATGTCTTAGGACTTTTTGGGCAACCCCTTACCCCTCAAGAAGCTAATATGCCAATAGCTTGGCTAGACCTTAATGCAAATGGAACACCGAGAAAATGGAGGAAAAATATCCAAATAAAATGTAAGGCCCATGCTTTGTGAGGTAGAGTATGAAGACTACTATCTCAATGAAGCATGTTCCTCTAGGCATTAACGTACCTAACATTTTGTTCTTTCCACCTTATATGAGTTGAGATATTGCATTTCAAACAAGTCTCCTTCTCATGAGGTGGGTTCCCCTTTGTGACAATCTACCGTTATGCAATGCCAAACAAATTATAATGCAAGATATTGAATGAGTACAACTTTATATGGCAGGGATCATGCAAGGCATAAAATAAATCTATCTTGCCAAGTTTGAACCTTCCAAAGGCTTCCTCAGGGAAAACTACTTCTAGCTTGCCCCTATCCTTTGGGAGTTAGACAAGACCTATATGATATGCTTCCTTACATGAACATGGCAACTTACATGACGTTAAATGCATCTAGCTCATTTAATTCATTTCCAAGTTTAGAAAAGGTTTTCTCGTCAAGTACGGGAATGGGGTTTTTAGCAAATCTAACCGCACTTGCATTGTCACAAAGGAGAGGCACATAATCATACAAGCACTCATTTGGCATGACATGGGGCCTAGATGCGGAAAGATATAGCAATAGACTATTTATGGAATGGTAATTTGATTTGACAATAGGGTTACCGTCCATATCCGCGTTGGGCTCCCATTCTCAACTTTCTTCAAGAGGTCCTTGGTAGATTTTCTTTGATGGTGGAGGTCCCCTCTTGAAGTCACCTCGTGGATGGTTACATGTTCTTGACTTTAGGCACCCAAGCTAGCTTTGGTCCTTGTATATGTGATACAAGTGCTTTTGGGACCCAAAGTTGCTTGGGGAGCTTCCCTTTCATCCCCTTTACGTTCATGCCAATGAACTTTGCCTTCACCTTAGCACCTACTTTGCTCAACAAATAATAGTGATTCTCAAAGGTAGATGTATAGTTAGTCGGCAATTTTGGAGAAGGTCGGTTGGGTAGAGGGCACTCCCTTGTATGGTGACCGGTGACCTTGCAATGTTGACAATAGGAGCCAACTTCCTTGATGAAGCTTGTTTTGAGCTCCGGTGAGGGCACCTTTCCTTTGTTGGGCACCGGGAAGGATCCAAGTCCTTTCTTGTTGAAGCCCTTTGCTTGATGGAAGAGGATTTCTTTATGTTTGTCTTCTCCCTTAGATAGTCTTGCTAAGCTTGTGCGGAGACTTTCAATCTCCTCCATCAACTCCTTCTCCCTTGCATTCTCTTTCAAAAGCAAAGACTCATTGAAAGCATTAGTAGCATTTGAAATAGTGGGTACCTTGCCATCAATAGTTTCTTTCTCCTTATTTTTTAATTGTAGTTCAATGGCTTCACAAGAGAGATTAAGTGCATGATGCTCTTGAACTAACTCATTGTGCTTATCCGAGAGTGTTTGATGAACTAAGCCAAGCTTATGATTGTCTAGCTCAATTTTAGCCTTATCTTCCTCAATTTGCTTGACATAGATTTTGAGCGTGTCATGCTCTTTAAGTATGCTTTCATACTTGCCAAGCAAATCAAGATTAGCATTTTCAAGTTTAGCATGAGCTTGTTCTAGCGCCTTGACTTTGTTCTTTTCCCTTTTAATGATGGTGTGATATTCGTTTATCAATGAAGTTAATTCATCGGGAGAAAGTTCATCATCACTAGAGTCGTCACATACCTCAAAGTTACCTTTCGCCATGAGACACATGGGAGGTGGAGGAAGAGGTGAGTTATCCTTGTTGACGACGGCAAGCCCCGCCAAGTTTTCTTCATCTTCACTTTCTTCGTCGCTTGACTCTTCATCCGTGATCCACTCATTTGCCTCGCACATGAAGACCTTTTGAGGCCCTCTTCTTTTCTTTGGAAAGAGCTTGGTCTTCTTGCTTTTGTCAAATTTCTTCTTTCCAAAGGAGCGCTTGGGCTTGACCTCTTCTTCATCTTCATCACTTTCTTCTTGCTTTTGATGCTTTCCCTTGTGGTTCTCCCTTCTCTTGTCCGGTTTTGGACAATCGTAGGAGATGTGGCCTTGTTCACCACAATTATAGCAAGTCTTGCTACTTTCTTTCTTGGGGAGGAAGGCTCTCTTGTTGGGATCAAAAGTGTATCCCTTCTTGGCAATCTTGGAATTCAAGCGAGAGAATTTCCTCATCATTGATGCAAGCTCATCATCATCATCTTCGCTTGATGTTTGCTCTTCTTTGCTTGAACTAGGTTTGATCATTTTCTTGAAATTTGTTTTCTTGAAAGCCTTGAGAGCAATTGTCCTTGTAGAAGATGAATCCTCCATCATCCCAAGTACACTCATCTCATGAGCGTGAATCTCCCCAATTAGCTCCGAAACTTCAATGTGATCAAGTGATTCTTTTTGGAGCATTGAGTTGATGATGTTATACTTTGGCTTGGGAAGGAGCATGAGGATCTTTCGGTTGATAAGTCCCTTGCCAAGAGAAGCAATATCAAGAGCATTTATTTCCTCAATGAGAACATTTAAGCGAGAAAACATTTCATTAACATTTTCATGAGGAAGCATTTTAAATTCATCATATTTTGCTTTAAGCATGTGATATTTAAGTTCTTTAACACGAGAGGAACCCTCATGAATTTCAATTAAGCATGCCCAAATTTCACATGCTTTTTCTTTACTAGCTATTCTAGCAAATACATCTTGACTAATGCATTCATAAATGGCATTTCTAGCTCTAGCATCCCATTTAATTTGATCACCAATATAATTATGATCTCCAAATCCCGCATGGGTCGCTTCCCACACTTCGGGAGCAATGGCCTCTAGGTAGGCACGCATGCGTGCTTTCCAATAGGCAAAGTTCTTGCCCTCGAAGATAGGAACCGAACCCCCATTCTTGGCCATTTAAGCTCTCTAGCGGTGAAGCTAGAATGATCCAATGAGCAACAAGGCTCTGATACCAATTGTAAGGATCGAAACGCCCAAGAGGGGGGGTGAATTGGGCTTTTTTTCAAATTTTAAGAAAATTAAACACTTACAACTTAAAGCCCAATTCCCTATGCAATTAAACTATGCAATCAATGTAAATTAAAGTTGCGGAATGAAGATTGCATAAGAGTAAAAGGGAGAGGGATGCAAACGCTCAAGGGGACACGGAGTTTATCCCGTGGTTCGGTGAGATCACAAGGATCTTCCTACGTCCACGTTGTGGCACCCACCGAAGGGTTTTGCCACTCCCAAGTCACCGAGACTAGGGGCTTCTTCACTATTCTTCTCCGTTCGCCAACCTTGGCAAGGTGGAGCTCAAGCCTTGTACACTTTTGGGATCCTCCGGGCTTCCACAATCCTCTTGGCAAGCTCCGGAAGTTGCACACACCAAGGGTCACTCCCTTTGGGCTCTCACTACACTAGAGACTCCAATCACCAAGAGTGGAGGCACCCAAGCACTATCTCTAGCTAGTTCTAGCCTATTTCTTGGTGTACAAATGATGAACAAATGATGTGAAAGTGGTTGCTCTATTGCTTGAATGCTCTAGGATGTGTAGAGTATGTCTGGGCTTCAAGTCTTGTCGATTTGACAGGTTGAAGGGGTATAAATAGCCAGCCTCCACGAGATAGCCGTTGGAAAAGTAGGCTGACATCACTTCTCTGCGAACACCGGATGATCCGATGTCTCCCCTTCAGTTATCATCGGTCAAAGCCAAATTAGCTGATGTCACTGTGTCAGATATGACCGTTGTTAGACCGATGTTGATCTGTCTTCTCATCGAATGATCCGGTGGCTCTTCCTCCAGAATTTTGCTTGATCTTGAGGCTCACTGGAGTGATTGACCGATGTGTGTAAGTCTGCACATCGGATGATCCGGTGCTACTCTTGGTCAAATGGTATTGCAATCTGTGCTGATGGACCGATGCACTGAGCCACTCACATCGGATGATCCGGTGAGTGCATTTGTCTGAGGTCTTCTTCTTCAGTTGAACCAACTCGACCGATGCAGTCAACTCCAAGACCATCGGATGATCCGGTGTGTTCAACTTGTTGACTTCGAGTTGTTTTGAGTTGTTCTTTTGGAATTTTGAACTTGTGACCTCTTTGATATTTGTTTGAAGTGTTGTTTTGATTGTCTTCAAGCATTGAGTGATATCAAGTTAGAGCTTTCACTTCTTGTCTTCATATGATTTGATTTGATTTCATTCGTTGATTTTATATGGGTCTCCAATGTAATTTTGATTTCATTTGAGTGTTATTGAGACCTTGCATTCACAAATTCATTAGTAATATCGAATGGTTGTCATTAATCACCGAAACCGTACCTCATGGGGCCTAGATGCTTTCACCGGACCTTCGACGAAGCCGCGCAGGACCAGCTCCGGCGTGAAGACCTAGACCTCCTCGAGGAGGGAAGGTGCCAAGCAGCTGTTCGGAATGCCCGATACCGCCAAGCTCTACGGCGCTATCACCAGCGGCATGTACACAACCGACAGCTCGAGGAAGGCGATCTGGTGCTACGGAGAATACTATCCAGAGAAGGGCAAAACAAACTTTCCCCCGGCTGGGAAGGGCCCTTCCGAGTGATCAAAGTATCCCGTCCCGGAAGCGTTCGCTTGGCTACCGAGGATGGGACACCTCTCCCAAATCCTTGGAACATCGAGCACCTCCGTAAGTTCTACACTTAATTCCACGGAGGTGAGTCTTAAGTAACTTGAAATGTATGTTATAGAGTCATTGTACAGAGTCGGGTAGTTCCTCCGGGAGAGCAGCCGGACCTTTCCCGAAAGGTTTGAAAAGCTCATGCAACACTTAATACAGTCTCCGGACTAGAAGTGTGGCTAACTACCCTGGGTCAAACGAGAAACCAAACACACTTAGCCTGGTTCCGTACCCTAAGAGTGTACTTGTTTCCCCTGTACCCCGGACCTATAATGAAAGACATCTTCATGTGAAATAGACTCCACGTGCATTCATTTTTGCATAGGCTCGACATTTTTATTTTTCTCTTTCTTGTCTATAACAGAAACGTGCAATTCTTAAGAAATTCTAGTTTGACCGGTTTACGTACGATTCGAGTCGAATTGTCGGATTTTTTAGATTTAAATATAGTCTGTGGCCAACTCGCCTGAAAGCCGCCAAGCCATTCTAGGGCCGAAGTGCGCTATCGACTTAGCCTGGTCAAGCACCCTAAGTACACCACTCTACCTACACCCCGGCAGGCCGAAGTAAGGTGGGTCCATGGACAATTGGATCTAAAAGAAAAGACAATTCATCCAGTCGTACTAAAAATCGTGTTCAACTTAAAATTCTCTTGAGAACCATAAGCCGCGACGAAGTTATAGATAAGGAACGAATTTTACTATTTTTCTTGGCTTAAGTGTGCAGGAAAAATGAACCCAAAGTTGAGGGAGAAAAACCGGAGCTAACCAAGCTCCGACTCCCACCAGGGCGTCAACCGTCAGCGTTGACTAAAAGATGGTGAGAAGACCCCGTCACTGGAGTCTGTTGCCAACAAGCCAGGCGTGGCAAGGGTCATTGCCGGAGCTACTAAGCTCCGACACCTTGGAGTATTAACTATCGACGCTCAACGTGTTGGTAGAGGCTATTGCCGGAGCTACTAAGCTCCGGCGATGGACAGTGTCGGAGCTTCTAAGCTCCGACGACTTCAAGGGACCTTCACTATCGAAAACTTCGGACCTAAATTATACGAGTTCGAAGCAAATTTGTCTTCAACAAAACTCAACATCCTTTTGGTACATGTCCACAATCAAATTGTGCACATCTACCAGGGGGCCAAGTGAAGATAAAGATGTAGAAGACAAAAAAATGAAATTCGCAAAAAAGTGAGGATTTCATTTCATTTGAAGACCGGAGATTACATCTGGAGACAAGGGATTACAAAATTGAGGAAGAATAGAAGATACAAGTAAAGGCTAAGAGAGACAGTCCTAGACCCTATGGAAGAACTCGGCGACCTTCTGGGCGACCTCCGACACGCTGGCTCGGGTAGCTTCGCCTTCTCCTTCGACGGGGCCTTCAAGCACCGGGTCCAGAGGGAATCGAGGGTTCCGGCTAGTGTAGCACGTCAACACATACTCTGTGACGTTCCTAGCCAGGGATTGCCCCTCGACTTCCAGCTGGTCCGCGATGACGTCGCCCACCTTGGAGAGCTTGCTGCCCGCAGCGCTCAACGCTTGCAACGCAAGGTCCGGCTCCGGCTCCGGATCATCCGGGAGCACGGGGCTAAAACCCATCGGCGCCAGCGCATCGTCGGCCTTGCTCAGGAACTCCCAAATTTGCAGGGAGTCTGTCTTCCTCAGGCCCTTCATCTCTTCCAGGGATCTCCGGGCCGCCGTCAGCTCCGAATTCTCGCGGGAGAGGCGCTCAACTTCTTTGGCGTTTTGCTGAATCTTCGCAGCAACCTGCTTCTCAAGTCTTCCGAGCTCCTCCTCCCGGAGGTGGATCTTGTTCCGGCGGTCGACCAGGTCCTTCTCCCTAGCCTCTATTTTCTTCTCCCGGGCGACAAGGGCACACTCGTACTCGTAGAGTTCCTGCCCCCGCACCCAGGTCTTATCCTCCTCCTCGAGGCAGCGCTCTTCCAATTTTTTAGTGCACTCCTCGAGGCCCTTGTCCGCCAGAGCTGTTTTCTCGGCGAGCTCTTCCTCCCGTCGCAAGACGTCATCCCGTAGCTCCAGGAGTTTTTGCTCCTCATCCTCGAGCCGCCTTTTCCTTCCTTCAAGTGCCTCTCGGCGCTTGATGAGTGCGGTGCTGATGGCCTCGAGTTGATCGAACCGAGCGTTGGCCGCGTCGTTAGCAGCTTTAGCTTGGTCATGGAACTCCCGAGATTGAGCGTCGAGGGCGTGAGTCATGCTCTCCCTCTCGTCCAGCAGCTCACCCCAGAGCTCCAGGCGGACCTTCTCCCGCCTGATCCATTCCTTGTCATCCGCAAGCCTCGACTGCGCCAGCTTGGTCTCGAATTGGAGTCGATTACGCCACCGCCTAAGGGTTTGGTGCTCCTCTTCAAGAGCCTTGCTGTCGTGGAAGAAGGCTAGTTGGACTTGACGTAGACTGGAGCAGGCGTTGTCGATGGACATCGACAACGAGATGGGCTCCGGACCTTCTGGGATCTCCTCCGCTGGTTCCAGCGGGTCTTCATTTACAAAAATTGGGTACCACTCTACGAGAGTGGAACCCCGAGCTTCCAAAGCACTAGGGCACTCCTCCGGGATGGCCTGAGTCGCCACCGAAGAAGGTCCCGCCACCAAGTCTTCATTTGCCCCCTCAGGCTGGGGGCCGGCGACTTCGTTCAGGCACTCTGGCTCCGCCACGGGTACCATCGACGTCGTCGCCTCCATTGGCTCTGGCCGGGACACTTCTTCTGAGGGAGGCTCAAGCTCCCTCACCTCTTCAGCCACCGGCTCTACGGCCGGCGCTCCAACGATCACCGGCTCTGCAGCCGGCGCTCCAATAATTACCGGCTCTGCGACCGGAGTTTCGGAAGTAACCGGCTCAACTACCGGAACTACTTCAACTTCCGGCTCGCATGCCGGGGCTTCAGCTACCTCCGGCTCAACCGCCGGGGCTTCAGCACTTTCCGGCTCTGAAGCCGGGACCGCTACTTCCTCCGACTCAACAGCCGGAGCTTCTACTTCTGCAGCACCAGGACCCGGAGCTTCTACCTCCGGAACGGGTGCCGCTGGCGCATCTTCAATCCTGTGGTCCGGCGCTACCACGGGAACTTCTGGAGACGAGTCGAGGTCCATGACCACGACAGCCGGCGCCGGAGCTGTCGCAGCCTCTGCTTGGGGCGGCACTGAAGCTGGAGCAGAAGCCCCCGCAGCCTCAGACACTGTGGCTGAGGGCAGAGCTTCACTCCCCTTCTTGGGAACGCTGCAGATAAAGAACGAAGAAATTGAGCAAATAGATGCTGCAATTAAAAGTTAATCGAGGTAAGAAAGAAAAATTACCTTGGGAGGCTCACGCACCAGCTTGCGCGGAACCTCTTTCCCGGACGTTCCGGGCTGGCCACGGTCGGCGTAGGAGCTCCGGGAGGACTCCCAGGACTTGTCGTGGCCACGGGCGTTTCCCGGGTCGGAGCTCTCCTTGATTGGGAGGAACTCCTGGACCTTGAGGCCCTCACCGCTTCTCGTGTCGGAGTCGCCTGCCCGGAGCTGGCACCTCCGGAGGGATCCACCACGGGGACAGACGCACTCCGGGAGGATCCCACCGCCGGAACAGTAGCACTCCGAAAAGACCCCACCACGGGGACAGCCGCCACGGCGACGGAGGATCTTCCTTCCTGAGGACGGGGAACTGGGGGGGAGGCGGCAAGCCCGACGGACCTTCCGTCAGCACGTCGCAGCTTTCTCTTCCGGCTCTCCGGCTCCTCCGCCAGCTCCTTGCCCTTGCCGATGACCTCAGCTCTTGGCTGAGAGACAGGGGCGGAGCCGCCTTCGGACAACCCGGGGATCGCCAACCGGGCGGTTGATCTTCTCTCGACGACGCCAAGGTCGTCAAGCGCGGGCATCTTCCGCCGGAGCTCCCTGCTGAACTCAACTTCCACGTTCAGGGGGACGAAAGCCGGCGACGGAGTCAAGTACTCTCCGTCAACATCGATGCCGTGCTGGAATTTCTTGAGGTGAAACTCCAAGGACTTCCCCACCAAGCTGGACTTCAACCCGGTCTCAACCCGGTCCTCGTCCATCACGCTGTTGAGGGCCCAGGCGAGCTTCTCCCTCCTCTTCAGTGGCGCCCACCTGTTGGACAAGAAGTTGCAGAACACCGCCTGGGGAGTCAATCCTCCCTCCACACATTGGCGGATCCTGGTCAGGACGGGATCGAAAGCTGCCGCCAGCACCGGAACCTCGCTCCATACCGACGTGTCAATACCGGGCAGACCATCTGGCAACTCCAACCGCTCATGCTCCTCCACCCGGACGACTACCCAATCTTTCTTCCAGTCATCCCACTTCCCGGAAGGGAATGACCGGAGGTACTTGAACGGGCACTTCTTGCGCTTCACGAAGTAGTAGAAGTCAAGATACTCGTCGCTTCGGCCGGTGGTTTGGACGGTGAAGAAGGTTCGGAAGAGCTCGATGCAGGGAGGGATGCCCACCCACATCTCGCAGAAGTGGACAAAGATGGACACAAGGAGAATGGAGTGAGGGACAAGGTGGTACAGCTGCAGACCATAGAAGTCCAGCAGCATCAAGAAGAAAGAAGAAAACGGTGGGATCAGCCCCACCATGGCGTACGATGAAAAGTACACCATCTCGCCGGAGTGCTCCTTTTTAAAGGGAAGCTCTCCGCCGGCGCGGACCGAGCGGTTGAAGAAGTCCGAAGACCACCCCATGAGGGCTCGGACCTTCTTCAGATCGCTTTCCGTCTTCAAACGACTCTCACGCAGACCCAACTCCATCGCAGCACAGCTAGGCAAGAGAAGAGGAGCAAAACACGAGTTGGGAGTTTGAGCGCAAGAACAGATGGAAAGCGTAAAGAACTCCCGACGGTGCGCTTTCCTTCTTAAGTAAGCCCTCGCAACGCTTGGATGGAAACTGCAGGGGAGTCAAGGATACTACTCAAGAATTCAACCCTGCCGATGACAAGAGGGCCCGGGACCACCCTGACGATCAAGTCGAGGTTCTTACCCAGGCGAACGGTTGTCATCACGAGGCGGGAAACCCAAAGGCGGCGACCTGACAAGGCGCGCGGAACCGATACGGTTTTCGTATCGGGAACTGGCGACCTTCAATTGCGAGAGATCCGCACGCCAAAGATCCTATCTGCCGCCTGAGGTGCGCCACGTGTCGAGATTTAACCGTAAAGCCCCGCCAACGACACCTCCGAAGACCCTTGAAGACCCAGTTCAAGAGTCGCGAGTATGGACCCACCTCCGACGGAATGACTTCACCCCGGTGACTTTCCCCGGAGGTAGGTCCAGGGGGCCACTGTCGGTACCCTAAAAACCACACACCCCCTGAGGTTACAAAGATCTCAAGGGAAGGACATCTACTCAAATTAAAGACCCTCGGGGGCCCACCTGTCAGACATAACCGGACCTGCTTCTCCAACATGGTTAACCCCTAGGTTGCCACGTGTACTGTCAGACCGGAGCTATTGCCCGCAAGGGTAAAGCTCCGGGCTAGGTACTGAAACGGCACCTCCGGACTTAACCCCTGACCGAGAGAAGCTCCGGACCTGACACGTGCCAGGCCACCCCGGAGCTTCCCGCTTCCCACAAGCAAGCTCCGGAGCTGCCACGTGTCCATACGTCGGAGCTGGCCGCTTCAAACCTCCGAGAGACATTGTAACGGCTCCGGATCTTCAAAGGACAGTCGCGGACTTCAAGACCCGATTAATTATCATTAATTCCACGTTAATGATACTTAATCGGACGATCTTAACACCTGTAACGGCACTGTCGGAGCCGTTACAGGGTTATTAACAACAATTAATCTCGTGTATCAATACTAGTAACCGCCAGGGCCACATGTCGGGCCAGGCTGACTTGTAACGGTTTGTCCTTGTACTATAAAAGGACAAACTGACGATACATGAGGAGAGAGAACTCTCGAATGCTCTGAAGCTCATAAGTTAATACAACACACACACACTCCCGTGGAGTAGGGTATTACGCTCAGGCGGCCCGAACCACGTAAACCACTGTGTCACTCGAGTCCAATCGTGATTCACCTTCTTGAGTCTCCGCGCGCCCATACCGAACTACAAACTCCTCCAACACTTTCATAGTGTCAGGAGATCTGCCGACTCCAACAGTCGACAGGCACCAATCAACGGAGAGCTTTGACTTTGTAACCTCGCAAATCACGAGGTCGAGGGCGAGGACAGCGGGCCGACGACAGGGAACGCGGGGTGGAGGGCGAGAGCGATGGCGACGGAGAACGCGAGAGTGAGCAAGCACGAGGGCGGGCTGCCTCCGCGCAAGTGACGGAGCGAGCGGGGGTGTCAGGGGCAAAATCAGAAAAGTCCAAGCATTTCACGAGTCCGACAATAAATAAAATGATACGTTTTCAATTGACTTACGACGACAGTTAATTCAGAAAGGAGGGAGTACTAGGTTTTGTTTGTCCTCCTCGGAGTCGGTGTTGCCAGGCGGTTGTGGCAGCATAAATAGGAAGCGAGAGCATCACCTCCTTCCTTGGTTGAGGCAGGAAAGAACAGAATGACGGCGTCCACTCCTCGTCTTCAGTCTCGTCGATTTTCTCTTTGTAACGGAACACGTCTACATGCATCACTCTCTGTGTCCGCATCGGGTTCAGTTTCCTCCTCTGATTAGTTCTGCTCGCTCATGAATCCCAACAGATGTTCTCATTTCTAGATTTGCCGCCTTTTTTGGTTGTCTATATGTTCCCCCTCACGTTTCCTCGCGCAAAGGCACATGCGATTGTGGTCCTGACCATCGGTGCAGTCGCTATGGCGAGGCCAGCCGCCGCCGGCACTAGGTCCACGTCGCCACAACCTCCAACGCCATCACCATCACCATCACCGCTGGCGCGGACTCCAGGACACGAGAAAGAGCTCATCATTGTGAAAGCATTGACACCATGACTTTTTGAAAGTGCATCTAGGTTCCCCGTGGGTTTTGGATGATTGATGACGACAATTAAGTCGCTAATGAGCTTAAGTGATCTTAGCACAGGTGTGGACTCGATCGGAGACGCAAACCCTCAAAAAGGAAAAGTAAGGAAACGGAGTCAACTCGAAGCGTAGAAACTAGGGTTTCTAGCGTGTTGAGTTAGACTAGCCGTAGAAATAGGAGGGTGCGTGTGTAAAGTGCATTGAGATCAAGTTTGGGAGCTCAAAGTGTTTTAGAGGTCAAACCCCTTAAGAGAAAAGAGTGGATAAGTAGTCTGGCAGTAGGGCCGGACTAGTCCGTGCAGGTGGTCGGACAAGTCCGCCCCTTGCCGGCCAAGTCCGTATTCGGCCAGACCAGAAGGGTCTGACTGAGATCGGACTAGTCCGTTCGTGGCCGGACTAGTCCGGGTAGCAGTGAGTTGGTTTTGGAGACTAAGTCTCAAAACCACGGACTTGTCCGTTTGAGTCCGGACCAAGAGGTCCTGAGTGAGAACGGACTAGTCCGCCCGTGGGGCCAGACTAGTCCGGGTAGGCGAGTTGAAGGTGCTTCTGTGACTAAGTCTGTGAGGACCGGACTAGTCCGCCCTTGGGGCCGGACTAGTCCGTGGTTCTCAGACTAGTCCGTTTTCACACAGAGCAAAAGGCTCTGTGTGAGATCGGACTAGTCCGGTGGTGACCGGACTAGTCCGTTGTTGAAGTGACCGTTTGAATTTGAAGTTTGGCGGGTAGTGTGACGATAGCGTGTCAGCTGTCTGGGGCCTGACAAGAGGTCAGTGGTCCCCTAGGTCGGACTAGTCCGTGCCTGAGGCCGGACTAGTCCGCCCTTCTGCTGAAGTCAGCAGTATGGGCTTGGGACCTCTATAAATAGAGGTCCCCTGGGTTCTTTTGAACCAACTCTTGAACTGACTTGAACCCTAGCGCCGCCACAGCCAACTTGGAGCACTCTTAAGCCTCTTTCTTGCCAACTTTCCCTCTAAAACTAATTCTTGAGTGGATTAGGGTTTAGTGAGGTGGAGAAGAGGAAGAACATCGCGCTTGTGCTCCCGATTTGATCTCTTGCACTCATTGAGTCTTTGTGAGCTGTGTGTTGAGTGTGTTTTGTGTTGTTGATCATCTTTGTGGTGTGGGAGCCTCAGATTGTGAGAAGCCCCAACGAGTCTTGTATTCGCACTTTGAGATAGTGGAGAACCAAGTTAGGCCCGTGAGGTAAACTTGGTGAGGGAAGGGTTGGTGAACCAGGTCCTTTGTGGACTCCTCAACGGGGACGTAGATTCTTGTGTGGAATCGAACCTCGGGATAAAATCCTTGTGTCTCCGTGTTCTTCGTATTTTGTTTATCGCATACTTAGCTCTAGGGTTGCTAGTCTTGTCTTGTGCCTCACATTGCTTAATCTTGTTAAAACTTGACTCACTCTTGTGTTGATAGTTTCTAAACTTGTCTTAAACATATCCTCACTTGTAGCCTCGAGAAAATCCCTTTAAAACTTGCTAGAAACACTTTTTAGGGTTCTTCACGCAGGCTGACCGGACTAGTCCGCCCCCAGACCGGACTAGTCCGCCCCCTGTGATTTAATCTCATTTTATTAAGTCATTTGCAGGTCGATTAGCCTATTCACCCCCCTCTAGGCAACTTTCACTTTTACTAGACGACGACATCGAGTTGGTGGACGTCGAGTTGGGACTACCGCACCAGCATCAACAGAGTCTGTCCACCTTGACGACGGAGCCAACGGTCGGCCAACACATCATCACCACTGACTGGGCCGAACGGTGCTTCCACGGACTGCTCGTCTTCGTAGGGACGTCAAGTGTCGTGGCGCTGCTCGTTGCCATCGTATACTTGTTCTGGCTCATGTTTCGCATTGCCAGAGGAATGCTAGTGTTGATCCAACAGTGGGGCTTCCTGCACTGATGTTCGAAGATCAGCTTCAGCAGGGGCAACGGTTCCATGAACTTTTAAAGGGTTTTCTGAGTTTCTGTTGAGTCGGCGTGTGGCAGAAGCCAATAATCAACCATAGACAGGCAGCTCGTGGACACCACCGAGGCATGCACGTTGCGAGAAACCATAGTTTGTTGTCGTCGTCTCATTGGTTGTCCATTATTGTAATGGATTTGAGCTAGCTCGTACAATTAGCAAAACATACGACACGTTAGCCGTTTTGGCGTATCCATTGTGCCTGAAAATGTCATTACATTGTCTTATTTGTGGCCTAATATTGTAACCTAACCCCTTTGCGATTAATATCGCAAGCAAAATTTATAGGGTGTACCGCAGTACACCCGAGAGTGTCAAGGTGGGGAGATAGGTTACAGCAGGGAAGGAAGAAACAAAGATTGTAGGTGCCTTGGAAAGAGGTCAGGCAAGTTGAGTGCTATTTCTAGGCATTAGCGCCTGCAGATCCCTTGCTCTGGCCTGAGCCTAGAGCGAGACCGTCTCCTTGACCTCGACGACCAGCTGCTCCACCATCTTCTCTTTCATGTCAAAGATGTGTCGGTTTCGCACAAGTCTAAACTTGAACATTTACCTTCTTATTAAGTTATTATGCTAAAGCTTATTCATCTTACTAAATTGTTTGAAATCGGGGTTTATTGGGCTTCATGAGTACAATTGCAGAGAAAATGTTTGTGTGCCTTTTTGGCCTTAACACTTTTGCTTTTGCTACCCGATTTGCCCAAAAATAGCATTGATGTTTGGTGACCCTTGGGTGCAAATCATATGCACAAGATGTACAACATTATCAATTGGAAGTTGTATTATGCCAGGTTTTGCTTCACACTTTAAGGAAAGTGAAGCAATCAATGATATCAGATTTGAAATCTTTCTTTGGCTGTTTTTGTTGGAGTTGGTGACTGCAATCATGGTATTTTGTGTTACGTTCCATCTTTTTATACTTGTCTCCACCGGGATTGCATGGACTTTTGGGATTACGTTCTTGTACTTGATAGCGTTCATTTGGATTATGTATTTGTAGTGACTAAAGGTGTGTTGATTTAAGTTCATAATAATAGTTGGATGCATAAATGTAAACAAATATAATCATACTTGTGCTTTGATTATCAATCAATTTCTGATTGAATGGACATAGGACATGTGGCACAAGATGAAAGTTTATATGAGGATCCTAAATCTAAAGGGATGGTTAAAAGACATGTGGAAGAATATGAATCGTACATGAGAACGCTCGGCCTGCCTAGGCTACTGGTTTAAATTGTGGTAATCATTCTACTTGTTCAGTTCTCATATGTCTGAAACTATAAATTGGTCCCAAGCCCATGCTCAATTCGGAATTATGACACTAAATTAAGCAATAAAATCTAGACAACATACAATTTGAAAACTTTCTTTTATTAGGTCTGTCGGTACCCTAAAAACCATACACCCCCTGAGGTTACAAAGATCTCAAGGGAAGGACATCAACTCAAATTGAAGACCCTCGGGGGCCCACTCGCCAGACGTGACCGGACCCGCTTCTCCAACATGGTTAACCTCTAGGTTGCCACGTGTACTGTCAGCCCAGAGCTATTACCCGCAAGGGTGAAGCTCCGGGCCAAGTACTGAAACGGCACCTCCGGAGGTAGCCCCCGACCGAGAGAAGCTCCGGACATGACACGTGCCAGGTCACCCCGGAGCTTCCCGCTTCTCCCAAGCAAGCTCCGGAGCTGCCACGTGTCCACACGACGGAGCTAGATGCTTAAAGCCCCCGGGAGACGTTGTAACGGCTCCGGATCTCCAAAGGACAGCCGCAGACTTCAAGATCCGATTAATTACCATTAATTCCACGTTAATGATAATTAATCGGACAGCCTTAACACCTGTAACGGCACTGTCGGAGCCGTTACAGGGTTATTAACAACAATTAATCTCGTGTATCAATACTAATAACCGCCAGGGCCACATGTCGGGCCAGGCTGACTTGTAACGGTTGGTCCTTGTACTATAAAAGGACAAACCGACGATACACAGAGGGGGCGAACACTCTGAAGCTCACAAGTTAATACAACAAACACACACCCGTGGAGTAGGGTATTACGCTCAGGCGACCCGAACCACGTAATCCACCGTGTCACTCGTGTCCAAATCGCATTTCACTTTCTTAGATCTCCGCGCGCCCAGACCGAACCACAAACTCCTTCAAACACTTTTCATAGTGTTAGGGGATCTGCCGACTCCAACAGTCGACAGTTGGCGCGCCAGGTAGGGGCGCCTGAGATCTTCAAGAATGGTGAATTCTGCAGCTGGATCATCCAACGGGCAACCTGCTGCTCAGACTGTCGGAGGCAATCCCTCCAACATGCAACCACCGGCAGGAGCCTCAGTTCCAGCGGGAGTCACACTCCCACCACCACCATCTTCTCCGGCAAGACATGCCGAACGACATGATGGTGCACCGGCGTCACATTCAGCGCCGGCAAGTCGTGACAACCCAGAACACGCGCTCCATGCAGCGCGTGCTCTCCTTCAGCGACCACCACCTCCGGATGCATCTCAAGGTGCCATGGAGCAATGGAGAGCTGATATTGAGCATTTGGTCGCAGCAGCGGCCGAACGCCTCAACAATCAGGGTCCACCTCCTTCAGGGCGGGCCCCGTCGCAGCGACGAACGTTGTCTGGAAGACTTGGTCCACATGTCTCCAACAACCGGAGAAGAGCTGCGTCACAGCAAGTGACGTCGTTGCCCTCTGGAGCACGACGTGCCCATACTGCATCTCGGCTTTCGACACACGACCTCTGCACCCCGTGTGCAGCCAAGCGGCGACACCGACATTCCCGTCAAAGTCGTCCAAATTGGTTCCGATGTCACTCAAACTACCCGCATATCGGGTGGCTTGAACGACAAATAGGAACTCGCGCTCATCACTTTCCTCCGAGCTAATGTTGACGTGTTTGCCTGGCAACCGTCACAAATGCCTGGGATCCCCAGGGAAGTGATTGAGCACAATCTGAAGATTTACCCCAACGCTCGACCTGTACACCAGAAACCTCGGAAGCAATCTGTAGAGCGACAGAACTTCATCCGACAAGAGGTGAAGAAGTTGCTCGAAGCCGGATTCATCCGAGAAGTCTACCATCCAAAATGGCTGGCAAACCCAGTCGTTGTGCCTAAGGCCGGCGGGAAACTTCGGATGTGCATCGACTACACCACACTGAATAAGGCATGTCCAAAAGATCCATTTCCACTACCTAGAATAGACCAGATAGTGGATTCCACCTCTGGGTGTGAGTTGCTGTGTTTTCTAGACGCATATTCAGGATATCATCAAATCCGGATGTCTAGGGAAGATGAAGAACATACTTCATTCATCACAGTGGATGGATTGTATTGTTACACAGCCATGCCTTTTGGTCTCAAGAATGCAGCTTCAACTTTTGTACGAGCAATGTACAAAACTTTCGAAGAACTCATCAGAGACATAGTGGAGGTGTACGTTGATGACATTGTGGTCAAAGTCAAAAACAAGGAGTCCCTCTTGGATACCTTGCAGGCTGTCTTCGACAAGCTGCGGGCCACCCGCACGAAGCTAAACCCAGACAAGTGCGTCTTCGGGGTTAGTTCCGGAAAGCTTCTTGGTTTCCTGGTAAGTCACCGGGGTATAGAGGCTAATCCGGCGAAGATAAAAGCCATCGAAGACATGCGGCCACCAACCCGCATCAAAGACGTCCAAAAATTAACTGGATGTCTAGCAGCCCTCAGTCGATTCATTTCAAGACTGGCGGAAAGGGCACTTCCCTTCTTCAAGTTACTGAGGAAGTCCGGACCATTCCAATGGTCTGAAGAGGCAGAGAAGGCATTCCAGGAGCTGAAACATTTCCTCACCACTCTACCAGTCTTGGTAGCTCCGAACCCTGGTGAGCCTTTATTGCTTTATATTTCAGCAGCTGACGAAGTCGTCAGTATGGTTCTGGTTGCGGAGAGACCGGAACTACCCAATACTCAGGAATCCAGATCCCTTCGGGAGGATCCGGAGGTTCCCGAAAGCAGGTCTGGGTCCCAGCTCCCAGACTTGAATCCTCAAGAAGCCACTTCAGAGGACCCGGATCCTTCTGATAGGATCCAGGTCATTCCTGAAGAAGCTCCGGGTTCCTCCACCCAGAACCCGGAGGTCCTCGAATATAGTTTGGACCCCTCCGACAGGGTCCGGATCAATGGAGAGGAAGCTCCGGACCCCTCCGGGAGGGTCCGGACCGTTCAACGCCCAGTATACTTCATCAGTGAAGTGTTACATGATGCCAAGACTCGATACCTAGAGGTACATAAGATGCTCTACGCAGTTCTTATTGCCTCAAGGAAGCTTCGACACTATTTCCAAGCTCACAAAGTCTCGGTGGTAACCTCATATCCACTTCGAGCGATTCTGCATAATCCCAATTCAACTGGGAATATAGCGAAGTGGGCAGCGGAACTGGCTGAATTCGACCTCGAATTCATTCCAAGACAAGCAATCAAGAGTCAAGCGTTGGCAGATTTCGTGGCAGAATGGACTCCCTCTCCATTAAACTATGGGGGCCCCAGCGAGCAGAAGAAGGAACCACAAGTTCCGGCCTTCACTAAGCCTCACTGGACCCTTTACTTCGACGGCTCCATGCAGAAGCAGGGAGCCGGAGCTGGAGTCCTTCTCCTCACACCAACCGGGGAGAAGGTAAGATACATGGTGCACCTTGATTTCAAGGCAACCAACAACATGGTGGAGTACGAAGCACTCATATATGGATTAAAGGTGGCACTATCCTTTGGTGTCAAGCAGTTGCTGGTCAAAGGAGATTCACAACTTGTTATCAAACAGGTGAAGGGTGAATGCTCCTGCAATAATCTCCAGCTGGCTGCTTATCTCCTTGAAGTCCAGAGGCTTCAGAAGGACTTCGAAGTCCTAGACCTTCACCATGTTCAGCGTGCTCACAACGTTGAAGCTGACGAACTCTCGACCAAGGCGTCAACCGGAGCTCCGGCTCCAGACGGAACCTTTGTCCGGAGGATGTCAAAACCCACAGTTCAGCCTGCCGAGCTGAACGAAGGGGGCGAGATCAGCATCCCGAAGCTGACGGTCCCGATGGCCCTGTTACCATGGCAGCCATCAAGGGTCGTAGGTGCTGCCGGAAGCTCCGAGCAACCCAGCACGCAAGACTCAAATGCTCAAGTCAGTTCCGATGCATGGATCTCGGAGATCCGGAACTACTTGAAAGACAACATCCTTCCTGACGATGATGTATCCGCTGACCGGGTAGTCAGATTGGCTAAAAGATACACGTTGGTAGAAGGGGATCTCTACCGGCGCGGTGCCAACGGCATCCTAATGCGGTGCATCACAAGGGAAGAAGGCTGCGAGCTCCTCGCAGAAATCCATGGAGGCGAGTGTGGGAACCACGCGTCTTCCCGCACGCTGGTCGGAAAAGCCTTTCGGCACGGCTTCTACTGGCCAACAGCGCTCCAGGATGCTACTGAGCTAGTGAAGAAATGCAAAGCATGCCAATTTCATGCAAAGAAAATTCATACACCTGCTCAGCCCTTACAAATGATACCTCCTACGTGGCCTTTCGCCGTGTGGGGGATAGACATCTTGGGACCCTTCCCAAGAGCCGTCGGAGGTTACAAGTTCCTGTATGTCGCCATCGACAAGTTCACCAAGTGGCCGGAAGCTACTCCTGTTGTGACGATCAACAAACAATCTGCAATCAATTTTCTACAGTCTATCGTGAGCAGATTCGGAGTCCCAAACAAGATCATCACTGATAATGGGACTCAATTCACAAGCTCCGCATTTCAAGGATATTGCGAAGACCTCGGCATACAAGTTTGCTACGCCTCCGTAGCTCATCCTGCCAGCAATGGGCAAGCCGAGAGAGCAAACGCAGAAATCCTTAAAGGACTAAAAACGCGCACTTATGAGCGTTTGAAAAAGCACGGAGCTAATTGGATCGAGGAGCTTCCGCCCACTCTATGGGCTAACAGGACTTCTCCAAGTCGGGCAACCGGAGAAACACCCTTCTTCCTGGTGTACGGAGCAGAAGCGATCCTTCCTCCGGAGATCACCCTGGGTTCCCTCCGAGTCCGGACCTTCGACGAAGCCGCGCAGGACCAGCTCCGGCGTGAAGACCTAGACCTCCTCGAGGAGGGAAGGTGCCAAGCAGCTGTTCGGAATGCCCGATACCGCCAAGCTCTACGGCGCTATCATCAGCGGCATGTACACAACCGACAGCTCGAGGAAGGCGATCTGGTGCTACGGAGAATACTATCCAGAGAAGGGCAAAACAAACTCTCCCCCGGCTGGGAAGGACCCTTCCGAGTGATCAAAGTATCCCGTCCCGGAAGCGTTCGCTTGGCTACCGAGGATGGGACACCTCTCCCAAATCCTTGGAACATCGAGCACCTCCGTAAGTTCTACACTTAATTCCACGGAGGTGAGTCTTAAGTAACTTGAAGTGTATGTTATAGAGTCATTGTACAGAGTCGGGTAGTTCCTCCGGGAGAGCAGCCGGACCTTTCCCGAAAGGTTTGAAAAGCTCATGCAACACTTGATACAGTCTCCGGACTAGAAGTGTAGCTAATTACCCTGGGTTAAACGAGAAACCAAACACACTTAGCCTGGTTGCGTACCCTAAGAGTGTACTTGTTTCCCCTGTACCCCGGACCTATAATGAAAGACATCTTCATGTGAAATAGACTCCACGTGCATTCATTTTTGCATAAGGCTCGACATTTTTATTTTTCTCTTTCTTGTCTATAACAGAAATGTGCAATTCTTAAGAAGTTCTAGTTTAACCGGTTTATGTACGATTTGGGTTGAATTGTCAGATTTTTTAGATTTAAATATCGTCTGTGGCCAACTCGCCTGAAAGCCGCCAAGCCATTCTAGGGCTGGAGTGCGCTATCGACTTAGCCTGGTCAAGCACCCTAAGTACGCCACTCTACCTACACCCCGGCAGGCCAAAGTAAGGTGGGTCCATGGACAATTAGATCTAAAAGAAAAGACAATTCATCCAATCATACTAAAAATCGTGTTCAACTTGAAATTCTCTTGAGAACCGTAAGCCGCAACGAAGTTATAGATAAGGAACGAATTTTACTGTTTTTCTTGGCCTAAGTGTGCAGGAAGAATAAACCCAACATTGATGGAGAAAAATCGGAGTTAACCAAGCTCCGACTCCCACCGGCGTTAACTTGAAGATGGTGAGAAGACTCTATCACTAGAGTCTGTTGCCAGCAAGCCAGGCGTGGCAAGGGTCATTGCCGGAGCTACTAAGCTCCGACACCTTGAAGTATTAACTATCGACACTCAACGTGTTGGTAGAGGCTATTGCCGGAGCTACTAAGCTCCGACGATGGGCAATGCCGGAGCTTCTAAGCTCCGACGACTTCAAGGGACCTTCACTATCGAAGACTTCGGACCTAAACTACACGAGTTCGAAGCAAATTTGTCTTCAACAAAACTCAACATCCTTTTGGTACATGTCCACAATCACATTGTGCACATCTACCAGGGGGCCAAGTGAAGGCAAAGATGTTGAAGACAAAAAATGAAATTCACGAAAAATTGGGGATTTCATTTCATTTGAAGACCAGAGATTACATCTGGGGACAAAGGATTACAAAATTGAGGAAGAAGAGAAGATACAAATAAAGGCTAAGAAAGATAGTCCTAGACCCTATGGAAGAACTCAGCGACCTTCTGGGCGACCTCCGACACGCTGGCTCGGGTAGCTTCGCCTTCTCCTTCAACGGGGCCTTCAAGCACCGGGTCCAGAGGGAATCGGGGGTTCCGGCTAGTGTAGCACGTCAACACATATTCTGTGACGTTCCTAGCCAGGGATTGCCCCTCGACCTCCAACTGGTCCGCGATGACGTCGCCCACCTTGGAGAGCTTGCTGCCCGCAGCGCCCAACGCTTGCAGCGCAAGGTCCGGCTCCGGCTCCGGATCATCCGGAAGCACGGGGCTGAAACCCATCGGCGCTAGCGCGTCGTCGGCCTTGCTCAGGAACTCCCAAATTTGCAGGGAGTCCGTCTTCCTCAGGCCCTTCATCTCTTCCAAGGACCTCCGGGCCGCCGCCAGCTCCGAATTCTCGCGGGAGAGGCGCTCAACTTCTTTGGCGTTTTGCTGAATCTTCGCAGCAACCCGCTTTTCGAGTCTTCCGAGCTCCTCCTCCCGGAGGTGGATCTTGTTCCGGCGGTCGACCAGGTCTTTCTCCCTAGCCTCTATTTTCTTCTCCCGGGCGACGAGGGCGCACTCATACTCGTAGAGCTCCTGCCCTCGCACCCAGGTCTTCTCCTCCTCCTCGAGGCAGCGCTCTTCCAATTTTTTAGCGCGCTCCTCGAGGCCCTTGTCCGCCAGAGCTGTCTTCTCGGCGAGCTCTTCTTCACGTCGCAAGACGTCATCCCGTAGCTCCAGGAGTTTTTGCTCCTCATCCTCGAGCCGCTTTTCCCTTCCCTCAAGCGCCTCTCGGCGCTTGATGAGTGCGGTACTGATGGCTTCGAGTTGATCGAACCGGGCGTTGGCCGCATCATTGGCAGCTTTAGCTTGGTCGTGGTACTCCCGGGGTTGGGCGTCGAGGTTGTGAGTCATGCTCTCCCTCTCGTCCAGCATCTCACTCCAGAGCTCCAAGCGGACCTTCTCCCGCTTGATCCATTCCTTGTCCGCAGCGATCCTCGACTGCGCCAGCTTGGTCTCGAATTGGAGTCTATTACGCCACCTCCTAAGGGTTTGGCGCTCCTCTTCAAGAACCTTGCTGTCGTGGAAGAAGGCTAGTTGGACTTGGCGCAGACTGGAGCAAGCATTGTCGATGGACATCGACAGCGAGATGGGCTCCGGACCTTCCGGGGTCTCCTCCGCTGGTTCCAGCGGGTCTTCATTTACAAAAATTGGGTCCCACTCTGCGAGAGCGGAACCCCGAGCTTCCAAGGCACTAGGGCCCTCCTCCGGGATGGCCTCAGTCGCCACTGAAGAAGGTCCCGCCACCAAATCTTCATTCGCCCCCTCAGGCTGGGGGCCGGCGACTTCGTTCAGGCACTCTGGCTCCGCCACGGGTACCATCGACGTCGTCGCCTCCAATGGCTCCGGCCGGGACGCTTCTTCTGAGGGGAGCTCAAGCTCCCCCGCCTCCACCACCACCGGCTCTGCAGCCGGCGCTCCAATAACTACCGGCCTTGCGACCGGAGCTTCAGAAGTAACCGGCTCAATTGCCGGAACCACTTCAACTTCCGGCTCGCACGCCGGGGCTTCAGCTGCCTCCGGCTCGACCGCCGAAGCTCCAGCATTTTCCGGCTCTGAAGCCGGGACCGCTACTTCCTCCGGCTCGACAGCCGGAGCATCTACTTCTGCAGCACCAGGGCCCGGAGCTTCAACCTCCGGAGCGGGTGCCGCTGGCGCATCTTCAATCCCGTGGTCCGGCGCTACCACGGGAACTTCTGGAGACGAGTCGAGGTCCATGACCACGACAGCCGGCGCCGGAGCTGTCGCAGCCTCTGCCTGGGGCAGCACCGGAGCTGGAGCAGAAGCCCTCTTAGCCTCAGACACTGTGGCTGAGGGCGGAGCTTCACTCCCCTTTTTAGGAACGCTGCGGATGAAGAATGAAGAAATTGAGCAAACAGATGCTATAATTAAAAGTTAATTGAGGTAAGCAAGAAAAATTACCTTGGGAGGCTCACGCACCAGCTTGCGCGGAACCTCTTTCCCGGACGTTCCGGGCTGGCCACGGTCGGCGTAGGAGCTCCGGGAGGACTCCCAGGACTTGCCGTAGCCGCGGGCGTTTCCCGGGTCGGAGCTCTCCTTGACCGGGAGGAACTCCTAGACCTGGAGGCCCTCACCGCTTCTCGAACCGGAGTCGCCTGTCCGGAGCTGGCACCTCCGGAGGGACCCATCACGGGGACAGCCGCACTCCGGGAGGATCCCACCGCCGGAACAGTAGTGCTCCGAAAAGACCTCACCACGGGGACAGACGCTACAGCGGCGGAGGATCCTCCTTCCTGAGGACGGGGAACTGGCGGGGAAGTAGCAAGCCCGACGGACCTCCCGTCAGCATGACGCAACTTCCTCTTCCGGTTCTCCGGCTCCTCCGCCAGCTCCTTGCCCTTGCCGGTGACCTCAGCTCTTGGCTGAGAGACAGGGGCGGAGCCGCCTTCCGACAACCCGTGGATCGCCAACGGGGCGGTCGATCTTCTCTCGACGACGCCAAGGTCGTCAAGCGCGGGCATCTTCCGCCGGAGCTCCCTGCTGAACTCAACTTCCTCGTTCAGGGGGAGGAAAGCCGGTGGCGGAGTCAAGTACGCTCCGTCTACATCGATGCCGTGCTGGAATTTCTTGAGGTGAAACTCCAAGGACTTCCCCACCATGCTGGACTTCAACCCGGTTTCAACCCGGTCTTCGTCCATCACGCTGTTGAGGGCCCAGGCGAGCTTCTCCCTCCTCTTCAGCGGTGCCCACCTGTTGAACAGGAAGTTGCAGAACACCGCCTGGGGAGTCAATCCTCCCTCCACACATTGGCGGATCCTTGATAGGACGGGATCGAAGGCTGCTGCCAGCACCGGAACTTCGCTCCACACCGACGTGTCAATGCCAGGCAGACCTTCTGGCAGCTCCAACCGCTCGTGCTCCTCCACCCGGACAACTACCCAATCTTTCTTCCAGTCATCCCACTTCCCGGAAGGGAACGACCGGAGGTACTTGAACGGGCACTTCTTGCGCTTCACAAAGTAGTAGAAGCCAAGGTACTCGTCACTTCGGCCGGTGGTTTGGACGGTGAAGAAAGTGCGGAAGAGCTCGATGCAGGGAGGAATGCCCACCCACATCTCGCAGAAGTGGACAAAGATGGACACAAGGAGAAGGGAGTGAGGGCCAAGGTGGTATAGCTGCAGACCATAGAAGTCCAGCAGCATCAAAAAGAAGGAAGAAAATGGTGGGATCAGCCCCACCATGGCATACGATGAAAAGTATACCATTTCGCCGGAGTGCTCCTTTTTAAAGGGAAGCTCTCCTCCGGTGCGGATTGAACGGTTGAAGAAGTCCGACGACCACCCCATGAGGGTTCGGACCTTCTTCAGATCGCTCTCCGTCTTCAAACGACTCTCACGCAGACCCAACTCCATCGCAGCACAGCTAGGCGAGAGAAGAAAAGCAAAGCACGAGTTGGGAGTTTGAGCGCAAGAACAGATGGAAAGCGTAAAGAACTCCCGACGGTGCGCTTTCCTTCTTAAGTAAGCCCTCACAACGCTTGGATGGAAACTGCAGGGGAATCAAGCATACTACTCAAGAATTCAACCCAGCCGATGACAAGAGGGCCCGGGACCACCCCGACGACCAAGTCGAGGCTCTTACCCAGGCAAACAGTTGTCATCACGAGGCGGGAAACCCAAAGGCGGCGGACTGACAAGGCGCGCGGAACCGATACGGTTTTCGTATCGGGAACCGACGACCTTCAATTGCGAGAGATCCGCACGTCAAAGATCTTATCTGTCGCCTGAGGTGCGCCACGCGTCGGGACTCAACCATAAAGCCCCACCAAAGGCACCTCCGAAGACTCTTGAAGACCCAGTTCAAGAGTCACAAGTATGGACCCACCTCCGGCGGAACGACTTCATCCCGTTGGCCTTCCCCGGAGGTAGGTCCAGGGGGCCACTGTCGGTACCCTAAAAACCATACACCCCCTGAGGTTACAAAGATCTCAAGGGAAGGACATCAACTCAAATTGAAGACCCTCGGGGGCCCACTCGCCAGACGTGACCGGACCCGCTTCTCCAACATGGTTAACCTCTAGGTTGCCACGTGTACTGTCAGCCCAGAGCTATTACCCGCAAGGGTGAAGCTCCGGGCCAAGTACTGAAACGGCACCTCCGGAGGTAGCCCCCGACCGAGAGAAGCTCCGGACATGACACGTGCCAGGTCACCCCGGAGCTTCCCGCTTCTCCCAAGCAAGCTCCGGAGCTGCCACGTGTCCACACGACGGAGCTAGATGCTTAAAGCCCCCGGGAGACGTTGTAACGGCTCCGGATCTCCAAAGGACAGCCGCAGACTTCAAGATCCGATTAATTACCATTAATTCCACGTTAATGATAATTAATCGGACAGCCTTAACACCTGTAACGGCACTGTCGGAGCCGTTACAGGGTTATTAACAACAATTAATCTCGTGTATCAATACTAATAACCGCCAGGGCCACATGTCGGGCCAGGCTGACTTGTAACGGTTGGTCCTTGTACTATAAAAGGACAAACCGACGATACACAGAGGGGGCGAACACTCTGAAGCTCACAAGTTAATACAACAAACACACACCCGTGGAGTAGGGTATTACGCTCAGGCGACCCGAACCACGTAATCCACCGTGTCACTCGTGTCCAAATCGCATTTCACTTTCTTAGATCTCCGCGCGCCCAGACCGAACCACAAACTCCTTCAAACACTTTTCATAGTGTTAGGGGATCTGCCGACTCCAACAGTTGACAAGGTCATAATTTATTATAAATAAATAAACTGATTACAATTATTTTTCTATAACAGTATAAATTTATTTTTTATTAAAGACTCTTTTTAGATATAATTAAATAAATATAATTGTTGGGTTTTATATTTAGCCGACCCCAACTTGCTTTTGACGAAGGCTTGATTATTGTTGTAGCCCCGCTGATTCAGTCATTTTAAAAGGAATAGATCACCAATTATGTTTTCAAGCTATTCTTACAGACATCGTAAGAGTACATACATCTTATTCAATAGTAAAATAAGGAACATTTTACACGGATAATTCCAGGTGAAACAACAAACGAAATACACAACGCTAGGAGGCTATGAGCATAATATAGAGGTGAAATACCAGTCACTTTTGCCCATTTCACATATGAGACCTCCTTTTTCATTCATAATTTAGATGTATATTACAACTTTACGCCTCTAATGTATGTCTTTTTATGACAGCAATCTAACATATATCAACAGTTAAACCTTCTTGACAATTATCCAAAATGTTCTAGTTATAGGGTATATAGTACAAATAACTGGAATTAGAACTTTCTGTAATCTTGAACTTAGTCCCTTGTTCATTTGGTAGATTTGCTCTAGTATTGGTCATTTCCTCTTTGCTATCAAAGATGTGTCGGTTTCGAACATTTACCTTCTTATTAAGTTATAATATTAATGCTTATTCATCTTACTGAATTGTTTGAAATTGAGGTTTATTGGGTTTCATCAGTACAATTGCAGAGAAAATGTTTGTGTGCCTTTTTGGCCTTACCACTTTTGCTTTTGCTACCCGATTTGCCCGAAGACAATATTGATGTTTGGTGACCCTTGGGTGCAAATCATATGCACAAGATGTACGATATTATCAATTGGCAATTGTATTATGTTAGGTTTTGCTTCACACTTCAAGGAAAGTGAAACAATCAATGATATCAGAGCTGAAATCTTTATTTGTCTGTTTTTGTTGGAGTTGGTGACTGCAATCATGGTATTTTGTGTTACGCTCCATCTTTTTATACTTGTCTCCACTGGGATTGCATGGACTTTTGGGATTACCTTCTTCTACTTGATAGCGTTCATTTGGATTATGTACTTGTATCGACTAAAGGTATGTTGATTTAAGTTCTTAATAATAGTTGAATGCATAAATGTAAACAAATATAATCATACTTGTGATTTGATTATCAATCAGTTTCTGAATGAATGGACAAAGGACATGTGGCATAAGATGAAAGTTTATATGATGATCCTAAATCTGAATGGATGGTTAAAAGACATGTGAAAGAATATGAATCTTACATGAGAACCCTGGGTCTGCCTAGGCTACTGGTTTAAATTGTCTTAAGCATTCTACTTGTTCACTTCTCATATGTCTGAAACTATAATTTGGTCCCAAGCCCATGCTCAGTTCGGAATTATGACACTAAATTAAGCAATAAAATCTAGACAACATACAATTTGAAAACTTTCTTTTATCAGGTCATACTTTATTATAAATAAATAAACTGATTACAATTACTTTTCTTTAACAATATAAATTTACTTTTCATTGAAGGCTCTTTTTAGATATAATTAAATAAATAAAATTGTTGGGTTTTATATTTAGCCGACCTCATCTTGCTTAGCCCCGCTGATTCAGTCATTTTAAAAGGAACAGATCACCAATTATGTTTTCAAGCTATTCTTACAAACATCGTAAGATCACATACATCTTATTGAGTAAAATAAAGAACATTTTACGATGAATAATTCCAGGTGAAACAACAAACGAAATACACAACACTAGGAGGCTATGAGCATAATATAGAGGTGAAGTACCGGTCACTTTTGCCCATTTCACATATGAGACCTCATTTTTCATGCATAATTTAGATGTATATTGCAACTTTACGCCTCTAATTTATGTCTTCTTAGGAAGACAGTCCAACATATATCAACAGTTAAACCTTCTTGACAACCATCTAAAATGTTTTAGCTATAGTGTATATATTACAAAGAACTGGAATTAGAACTTTTTGTAATCTTGCACTCAGTCCCTTGTTCATTTGGTATATTTGCTCTAGTCTTGGTTAGTTGACCCTTTGTGATGTTTCATCGTTTGATTTTTGACTTCACGTAGTTCATGAAGATACAAATTCTTTCATAGTACAGCTCGTTGTTTCTACGGTCCAAGAAGTAATGAAGTTGGAAAGAGAAGCTTCATCGAAACATTTACTAAAATGCATAGTGTGATGGGATTGTACAAACTTTGAGTTGAGATTAGCAACACATAATATGAGTGACCTTGCTCTGGTGTTTGTCGGTGGGAGATATGTGTCTCCTACAATTATGAAGAGATTATTTACGTGGATCAGAAAAATAATTTGTTTTTCTTTAATTTTTTTGATATAATGTTTTTCTATAGTTCACTAATAACTAGTACTGACAAAGACAATTCATAGCTGGCTAGTGTAGTGAACCACTGTTGTAATGGAACTAACAAGTGTTTTTCTTTCTTTGGTGCTCTCATGCACATGGACACTTCCAAGAGAATCTGCAATGAACACTTGTTTTCTCTGACTTTAGTTTGGTTTGATACGTTAGTTTCTACAGAGCAAATGGTGAAACAAACCTGTGAGCTGACAAATCCTTTGATTGGGTGACAGATTAATGATAAAAGTGGATGTCACCAAAACTTTTCAATACACGCAATCTGTTCGATGACTAGGATCTTACGATATCCTCTAACTTGCGAGTCATAGGCAGGTCATTAATGAGAATTGTCATACAACCACCGTGTAATCATGCAAGCAACTTTTTAAGATTATATACTAGTTATCTTATGATTACTGTATGAAGAAGATAAATAAGGGATAAAGAGTTGCGATGAACACATCACATTTCTGTATTTATGTCGCTTATTATTCACCGATACAATGCATATCCTCACACCGAGCGCTAAAAATAGCAGATGCATATCCTCTGCAGTAACTGCACTGCAGTTACTGTGGTGCAGTTACTTCAGAGGATGTGGACGCTAAAAATAATCACACTGAGTGCTAGCAACCCACCATTATCGACGACATGTTAAATGGGCTCGGTTGGGGTAGGGTGGAGTAAAAAACCGGTGTAAGAGGTTGCGACTCATATTTGAGATCCAATCCACTAGGTCTGAAGATGGATTTCGAGTCCTCATCGGATTTAATCATGTGTAAACAAAAATATAATTTACAATGTAATAAAACTATTGAGACGGAGGTAAAAATATACACTACAACATAAAGTTACAATGTTGTTTATACAATAATTTCAACATTAACAATTAAAAGTAGCTAGAGGGGATGTGAATAGGCTAATTAAACTTGCAAGCATTTAATTAAATAAGATTAAACACCAGAGATCGGACTAGTCCTGTGTTAGGATGAACTAGTAAGTGCTCTGCGCAGAAAATGGACAAAGGAGATATTTTATGTTTTTTTCTATTTTGTTTTAGCGGAAGTGTAACAACAATCTAGCAACCTAGCCTCTAGATTGCAAGATATACAATATTAGCACTAAGAACAACAATAAGCTCTAGTATGCATTTATAGTGATGAACAATAAAGTTAAGGAGAGAAGAGGTACAATTTCCCCTTGAGGTTCGATTCCATACAAGATCCCCGTTGAGGTGTCCACAAAAGATCGAATATCTTTCAACCCTAACCCTCTCTAAATTGCCACCAAGAACAAACTTGCTTTCCATTATAATCACAAGAGGTAAATACAAACTTCTCGGTGCTTCTCTCAAGTTGAGATCTCCCCAACGACCACTAGCCGTATAGGGGTCAAAACTCTAGAGTCACAAACACGAATCAACAATAAAAGCATTAGAGAATAAAAAAGCCTAAGAATGATCAAACACTCTTCTCTTGTTCCCAATCTCACCAAATCCCTCAACAGTTGCACTTAGGGCTCAAGAAAAGTGAGGGGAGAGAGTTTTGAGAGCTCTAGGAAGGCAGTGGCGGCGCTAGGGTTTAGGAGAGGTCAAATAAAATTGGGGATCCTTTTTTATAGAAGTTTGGACATTTAACTGTTGCCACTGACTAAAGTTCGGAGTAGTCCGGACTCAACCCCGAATTAGTCTGGTGTAGTGGGGGCTACCTACGTCACAAAGTTAAAGTCCTCGTCACCAGTTCGGACTCAACCCCAAATTAGTCTAGTGCAGGGGGCACTACATATGTCACAAAGTTAAAGTCCTCGCCACCTTTCTAATTTAAGCGGTCACCTACTCAGATATCAGACAATATCATTTGGTCTATGTGAATAAGTAAAAATGTCGTCCAAGAGCAGATTAGTCTGTCCTCAGGAGCGGACTAGTCTGGGCTGTTACCTGCAGTCGTGTACCCGTCATGGTGTGTGTGTGTGTGGGGGGGGGGGGGTCCTTGTCCGATGTTGGTTGTTCCTGCTAGTCCCAAATGGATAACAACCTCTTGTATTTCTTCAACTTGAATGTACGTTGTCAGTACCCTACGTATCGGGTACCCCACGATACCACAACAAGTGCAAGAAAGTTCCACCCGTCAGAATCAAAGGCACTCACAGGTCCCACATGGCACGTTGCACTGGACCCGCTCCTCTCACGTGGCTGGCTCCCGGGTTAACACGTGTAAAATAAGCCCGGAACAAAACTCCCAACCAAGGGAAGCTCCAGCGACTACACGTGTACAACAGCCCCGGACCTAGCCCCTGTCACAGAGGAGCTCCGGTACTGACACGTTTACAACAACCCTGGACCTACTCCCCCACAAGGGAAAGCTCCGGATCTGCCACGTGTGGAGCCTCCGGACCTTCATCGCCAACAGGAATACAAGCCGATCATGACTATTACAGACATTCAAGGATGGTTAAAGCGGCAGTTACAAGGTCTGATAATGTGTCATTAATGTCATATTAATGACACATGATCAGTGCACAGTTAATAGGGGTAATGCTGCCATGAAGGCACATTATCACACTGTTAATTGTACTTAATACTCTTTAGACAGTGTATTAGGTCATTAAGCACGCCACAACCACATGTCGGGCCAGGCCAGCATTGTAACGGTCAGTCCTTAGAACTATAAAAGGGTTGTACCACATGAACAAGGAGGAAAAAGGCGGATTCGGATTCAGGCTATTGCGACCTGACCTTAGCGAACTCACTCGCTCAATACAATCACACAAACCCCATTGAGTAGGGTGCTACGCTCAGGCGGCCCGAACCACGTAAATCTCTGAGGTCACCATCTTGATATTGATATCTGTGTGCCCCAACTACAAAAGAACCTCTGCGGGCTGCTTCTTAGCGGGTCCAGGGGAAGTGTCGTATCCAACACTTCGACATTTGGCGCTCGAGGTAGGGGGAGCATCATCCTGAGATCACAAGATGGTGGATTCAGCTGCTGGATCATCCAACGGCAATCATGCTGAACAACCTGCTGGAGGCAACCCCTCCAACATTCAGCAACCAACAGGTGCCAACGCTCCGACAGACATTGTAGCACCATCTGTTCCGGCAAACAATGTTGGTCAACGAGATGGGGCATCTGCGTCGATCACCGCATCGGCAAAAAACAACCCCGAACACACGCTCGTTGATGCGCGAGCTCTTCTGCAACATCCACCACCTCCAGGCGCACCCAGGGTGCTATGGAGCAGTGGAGGGCTGATGTCGACCATCTGGTCGCAGCTGCGGCTGCAGGCATCAGCAACCAAGGTCCTCCTCCTTCGGGACGAGCACCTTCACAATGACGGACCCTGTCCGGCCGGCTTGGTCCACAAGCCTCCCAGCAAAGGAGGTGTGCTGCCTCCTAGCAAGTGACCTTGTTGCCCCCCCTGGGCGCGACACACCCATACCATCACTAGGATTCCGACTCATGACCTGCGGCCGGAACTGGATCGTCGTTACCGGCAACAGGACGACCGAGTCCACATCGAGCGTGCTCACAAAAGGCGAGAGGCTCGGGACAACCCTACTCCTCAAGGAGTAGGAGGAGGTTGTTCTACCCAGGACATGCACTTACGTTTGGTCAGGTAGCCACATAAGTTCTGGCCTCACTTGCCAGAAAAATTCGACGGGACTGTCAACCCCACCGAATTTCTTCAAATTTACTCAATTGCCATATTAGCAGCGGGAGATGACAAGGCTGTAATGGCCAATTACTTCCCTGTGGCTTTAATCGGGACTGCAAGGTCCTCGTTCATGAGTCTTCCACCCGACTCCATTAATAGTTAGGCGGAACTATGCCAACAATTCACTGCCAACTTCAGGAGTTCCTACACCCGACCTGACACTGAATTGGACTTGTTTGCTATAAAGAAAACGTCAGGGGAATCGCTACGGTCCTTCATCCAGCGATTCTCTTAGGTACGCAATACTATTCCTTCTATCCCGAGCTCTTTTGTTATCGTTGCATTCAGACAGGGTGTTCGAGATAAGAAGATGTTAGAGAAGTTGACTATCAAAGAAGTTACCAGCATCACGAAATTCTTTAGCTTAGCCGACAAATGCGCTCGAGCTGCGGAGAACAGTGAAATGCACTCCAAGCCAGCTCCGGAGGCTAATTAGAAGTCCTCCAAAACTGAAGCTGCAACCTCCGGTAGTGGTAAGAAGAAGAAGCCCAACAGCAAAAATAAGCTGTCGGCCAGCGCTCCAGCTGCTGCTGCTGCAGCTCCTGGAAGCCGGGGGCCACGCCCCGAGAGGCGACCTCGTCCTTCATCAGAAGACGACAACAGTTCCAAAGCATGGTGTTCGATTCACAAGATGAATCAACACTGCTTGGAAGAGTGCCAAGAGGTCCAGAACCTTGCTGAGCACTACAACAAGCACCGGGAAGAAGTTCCTTTCCGTCAAAGGGAAGGAAAACAAAAAGTCGATGAAGCCCCGACTAAAGAGGAGCTAGGTTTCCAGGACCCTGAAAAGGTCTTGAAAGTCGTCTACAATAGTGTCGACGACGACTCTGACGCCTCTGACAACGAATGTCAGAAAACCCTGAACACCATCTATGGTGGTTCTTGGGACATCACCTCTCATCGCATCCTCAAGACAATGCGGCGGGACATGGCCATGGTAGCTCCTGCAGCTAAGGCAGAACCACATCGGAAGTGGATGGATACACCCATCATTTTCGATGCTTCGGACTGCCCCCGAAACATGATCGGGGCTAGTCAACTCCCATTGATGGTGTCACCCACCATTAACAATATACAAATCCACCATGTAATCGTGGATGGAGGTTCCGGGCTAAACCTCATAAGCTTCGAAGCTTTTGTTAAGCTTCAGCTCCGACCTTCGTACCTTCACCCATCCCGACCTTTCTCCATAGTAGGTCTGTGAACCATTACTCCTCTTGGTTCCATTACACTCCCAGTGACCTTCAGGACTCGGGAGAACTACAAAACCGAGAAACTGGTTTTCGACGTTGCGTAGATCAGTCTGCCCTTCAATGCTATTTTGGGCAGGCCGACTTTATACAAGTTTATGGCTGCTGCCCATTATGGCTACCTGGTGTTGAAGATGCCAACACCTACGGGCGTTCTCCGGATCCGCGGAGATCATACCGCAGGAGTTACTGCACTAGAAGAACTCTATGCGCTTACCACAACACAAGAGGAAACATCCGGTAAAGAGTCAGTCGCGAATCCTCCAAGTATTCATCACAAAGGCTCTACCTCCGCACCTCGTGTGCAACTAAGCGACGACACTGACATTCTCGTCAAAGTCGCCCAAATTGGTTTCGATGCTGCTCAGACTACCCGTATATCGGGGGGGGGGGGGGGGGTCTGAACAATAAATAGGAACTCGCGCTCATCACTTTCCTCTGGGATAATGTTGACGTGTTTGCCTGGCAACCGTCAAAAATGTCTGGGATCCCTAGGGAGGTGATTGAGCACAATCTGAAGATTTACCCAGACACACGGCTTGTACATGAGAAGCCCCGGAAGCAATCAATTGAGCGGCAAAACTTCATCCGACAGGAAATCAAGAAGTTGCTCGAAGTTGGATTCATCCAGGAAGTCTTCCATCTAAAATGGTTGGCAAACCCAGTTGTTGTACCCAAGGCCGGTGGGAAGCTTCAGATGTGTATTGACTACACCACCTTAAATAAGGCATGTCCAAAAGATCCATTTCAACTACCTAGAATAGATCAGATATTGGATTCCACCTCCGGGTGTGAACTACTATGTTTCCTAGATGCATATTCTGGATATCATCAAATCCAAATGTCTAAGGAAGACGAAGAGCATACTACCTTCATAACAGTAGATGGATTGTATTGTTATACTACCATGCCATTTGGTCTCAAAAATGCTGCTTCAACATTTGTGCGAGCCATGTACAAAACATTGGGAGAACTAATTAGAGACTTGGTGGAGGTGTATGCTGATGACATCGTCGTGGAGATCAAAAACAAGGAGTCACTACTTGACAACTTACAAGCCGTCTTCGACAAGCTGCGCACTATGCGCACCAAGCTGAACCCGGATAAGTATGTCTTCGGGGTTAGCTCCGCGAAGCTTTTGGGTTTCTTGGTGACTCATCGAGGAATAGAAGCAAATTCGGCGAAGATCAAGTCTATAGAAGAAATGCGGCCCTCAAACCGCATTAAAGATGTCCAAAAGTTGACTAGATGTCTAGCTTCGCTCAGTCGGTTTATATCAAGACTAGCAGAACGTGTGCTACCCTTCTTCAAACTTTTGAGGATGTCCGGACCATTTCATTGGTCTGAAGAAGCAGAAAAGGTGTTCCAAGAGTTGAAACAACTCCTCACCACACTACCAATCCTGGTAGCTCCAAACCCTAGTGAGCTTTTACTGCTTTACATTTTGGCAACTACAGGGGTTGTCAGTATGGTCCTGGTCGCGGAAAGACCAGAGTCATCCCCAATTCAGGAGTCTGGACCCCTTCGGGAGGATCTGGAACTACCTGAAGGCGATTTTGTAGACCAACCATCACGTACAGATCCTCAAGGCGAGATGCTAGAGGATCAACCTCCTTCAAATGAAGGAGTAACTGCTGCTGAACGAGAAGATCTAGACCCCTTTGGGAGGGTCCGGGTCACTCCAGAAGAAGCTCCGCGTTCCTTTGGTAAGGACTAGGAAATTCCAGAAGAAGGTACAGACCCCTCCGGGAGGGTCCAGGTTGATGAGGAGGAAGCTTCGGGCCCCTCCGAGAGGGTCCAAACAGTCCAACGCCCAGTGTGCTTCATTAGTGAAGTACTCCACGACGCCAAGACAAGATACATTGAGGTGCATAAACTGCTTTACGCAGTTCTCATCGCCTCAAGAAAGCTTTGTCACTACTTCCAAGCCCACAAAATATCAGTGGTAACCTCTTTTCCACTGCGTGCAATTTCTCAAAACCCTAATTCTACTGGGAATATTGCAAAGTGGGCAGCGGAGCTGGCAGAATTCAATTTAGAATTCGTGTCAAGACAAGCAATTAAAAGTCAAGCCTTGGCTGACTTTGTGGCGGAATGGACTCCTTCTCCATCAAATCCTGGGGGCCACAGTGAGCAGAAATCAGGACTCAAAGTTCCGATATTCACTGAGCCTCACTAGACCCTCTACTTTGATGGCTTTGTGCAAAAGCAGGGGGCCGGAGCTGGAATCGTTCTCCTAGCTCCGACCGGAGAGAAGGTCAAGTACATGGTACACCTTGATTTCAAGGCAACCAACAATATGGCGGAGTATGAAGCCCTCATCTATGGACTCAAGGTGGCACTATCTTATGGTGTAAAACAGTTATTGGTGAAGGGAGATTCACAACTCATTATCAAACAAGTGAAAGGTGAATGCTCCTGCAACAATTCTCAATTAGCTGCTTATCTCCTTGAAGTCCAGAGGCTTCAGAAGGACTTTGAAGTCCTGGATCTCCATCATGTTTAGCGCCTTCATAACTCCGAAGCTGATGAAATCTCAACGAAAGCCTCGACCGGAGCTCCGGCTCCTGACGTGATCTTCGTCCGGAGCTTATCAAAACCAACAACTCAGCTTGTCGAACTGAACGAAGGGGGCAAGACCAGCACCTCGAAGCTGGTGGTCCCGGTGGCCCTGTTACCATGGCGTTCACCAAGGATCGTAGGTGTTGTCAGGAGCTCCGAGAAACCCAGCACGCAAGACTCAAAAGCTCAAGTTAGCTCTGATGCATGGATCTCAGAGATCCGGAGCTACTTGAAAGACAATATCCTTCCTAAAGATAGTGTATCCGCTGATCGGATTGTTAGATTGGCTAGAAGATACACGTTAGTAGAAGGGGATCTCTACCGACACGGTGACAATGGCATCCTAATGCGGTGCATTGCAAGGGATGAAGGTCGCGATCTCCTTGCGGAAATCGATGGAGGTGAGTGCGGGAACCACACATCTTCTCGCACGCTGGTCGGTAAAGCCTTTCGGCATGGTTTTTACTGGCCTACAACACTACAGGATGCAATTGAGCTAGTGAAGAAATGTGAAGCATGTCAGTTCCATGCAAAACAGATTCACACATTGACTCAACCACTGCAATTGATACCTCCTACATGGCCATTCGCTGTGTGGGGAATGGACATCTTGGAACCTTTCCCAAAAGCCGTCGGAGGTTACAAGTTCCTATATGTCACCATCGACAAGTTCACCAAGTGGTCAGAAGCAACTCCAGTAGTAACAATCAACAAACAATCAGCAATCAAGTTCTTGAAGTCCATTATATGCAGATTTGAAGTTCCAAACAAAGTCATAACTGACAATGGAACACAATTTACAAGTGCTGCATTCCAAGAATATTGCGAAGACCTCAGCATTCAACTTAGCCACGCTTCAGTAGCTCATCCAGCAAGCAATGGACAAGCCGAGAGAGTAAATTCAGGAATCTTAAAAGGACTCAAGACGCGCACATATGAGCGCTTGAAAAAGCACGGAGCTAACTGGATTGAAGAGCTTTCGTCCACATTATGGGCGAATAGGACAACACCTAACCGGTCAACTGGGGAGACTCCATTTTTCCTTTTGTACGGAGCTGAAGCATTCCTTCCTCTGGAGATCACCTTGGGGTCCCTCCGGGTCTGGACCCTCGACGAAGCCACGCAGGACCAGCTCCGGCGTGAAGACCTTGACCTCGTCGACGAGGGAAGGGGCCAAGCAGCTGTTCAAAATGCACGTTATCGCCAAGCGCTCCGGCGCTACCATCAAAGGCATGTGCATGACCGACAGCTTGAAGAATGCAACCTGGTGCTCCAGAAAATGCTAACTCATGAAGGGATGAACAAACTTTCCCCCAGCATGGAAGGTCCCTTCCGAGTCATTAAATTATCCCGACCAGGGTGCGTTCGCTTGGCAACTGAGGATAGGATCCCACTTCCCAATCCTTGGAACATCGAACACCTCCGTAAGTTTTATGCTTAGAATCACAGAGGTGAGTCTGTAATTACACACAATGCATGTTGTAGAGTCATTATACGGAGTCAAGCAAGTCCTCCGGGAGAACATCCGGACCCCTCCTGGAGGGTACGGGAAGTTCAAGTAACACTTGACACTGTCACAGTACTAAAAGTGTAACTACTTGCTCTGGGCTAGCACAAGATGTATATCACATTTAGCTTGATCCAACACCCTAAGTGTGTCCTTGTCTCCCCTGTAATCCGGACCTATAATAAAAACATTGTGATGTGAAAACAGACTTCACGTGCATTTACTTTTTGTACAAGGATCGATAAGTCAAATTATTTTTACCCCACTTGTCTATAATGAAGTTGTGCAAATCTTTTTAAGCTTTGTTCCAAGTAATTCTCAAGTATTACAAGCCTTATTGATAGTCTTTTTGGATCTTAACATCGCCACATAGTCAACTTGCCTGAACGCCAAGCCAACATAGGTCCGGAGTGAGCTATCGACTTAGTCTGGTCCTGCACCCTAAGTACGCCACTCTACCTACATCCTGACAAGCACCACTAGGGTGAGTACTAAAAAGGCATGTGAATCTAGGAAAGATTCTATCAAAACGCTTGTTATCACGTTGAGTTTCTTTGGATCTAAAGTTCAAATAAGAACAATAAGCCACAACCAATTTATAGACAAGAGGACGGATTTTACTTTCTCTCTTGCCTTTAATGTGCAGGAGAAGCAAAAACTCATAGCGATGGTGGAGGACGCTGGAGCTACTAAGCTACGACATCTCCCAAGATAGGTCCGCCATCAACATCTAATATATTGACGCTGGAGCTACCAAGTTCCGACCACTGCAGGGGGACTGTCTCCGGTGCTTCAAAATTGAAGACTTCAACATAGTGTCATCACCTTTGGTACATGTACACATCTCAATTGTACACATGTACCAGGGGGCCAACAAGACACGATACAATATATTGAAGACAAAGTTAAATTCAAGGCAAAAAGGAGGATTTCATTAATCAGAAGAACTGTATTACAAAATTAAGATTACAAGGGACAAAGGGAGAAAAGTCCTAGCTACTAGACGATCTAGGTCCTGTGGAAAAAACGAAGCAACCTTCTCAGCAGCTTCTTGGACACTAGCCCTGACGACATCCTCCTCCTCCGTGATGATTCCTTCAAAGACCGGATCAAGGGAGAACTGGGGGTCTCGGCTCCGGTAACATGCCAAGACATACTCAGCGATGTTCTTGGCCAAGGACTTACCCTCCGTCTCCATTTGATCGGCGATGACATCACCCATTGCATCGAGTTTGCTGCCAACAGAGCTAAGTGCCGTCAGCATCTGATCCAACTCCTGCGCCAGGTTCTCTGGGCGTACTGGACTGAAACCAAGAGGCACGAGGGCCTTGTCCGCATGCCCCAGGAAGTCCCATACCATCAGGGACTTAGTTGCCTTCGAGCTCTGCAGCTCCTTCAGGGACCTCCGAGCCGCCGCAAGCTTTGAACCTTCATGGGCAAGTCGCTCAGCCAACTTAGCATGCTGCTGCTTGACTTTAGCGACCTGCTTCTCCTGGTCACCCAGCTCCGTCTCCCGGAGGTGGATGCAGTTCCGTCTCTCAGCAAGGTCCTTCTCCCTGCCCTTGACTCTCTCCTCCCTAGCGGCAACATCAGACTCTCTTTTCGAGAGCTCTTACCCCACCTTCCAGTTCTTCTTCCTCTCTTCCTCCTTCCATAGATCCAATTTTTTGTTGCGATCCGCCAAATTTTTCTCACCCAGAGTCAACTTCTGGATGACCTCCGCCTCTCTTCTCACCACATCCTCCTGCTGCCCCAAAAGTTTTTCATCCCTCGCCTCCAGGTCTGCTCGACGATTCAGGATAGTTTCATTCAACTCTGTAAGCTTTTCGTAACGCTCGTCAGCAGCGTCACGTCTCTCCTTGGCTTGCTTCGGGATTTCCATGGAGTTAGCATCGAGCGCTCGGATGGCGGCCTCCTTCTTCTCCTTTAACTTATCCCAGTATTCTAACCGGGCTTTCTCCCCCTTGATCCATTCCTTCTGGTCGGCTAGCCTCGTCTGAGCAAGCTTGCTCTCAAAATGGAGTCTGCTGCGCCAATGCCTCAAAGTGTTGTGCTCCTCCTCCAAAGCTTTGCTCTCATGTTCGAAGGCAAGCTGGACCTACCGGAGACTTGAGGAGGCATTGTCTATGGACAACGCCAGAGGGATAGGTTCACGACTTGCCGGGACCATCTCCGCAGGCTCAAAATGGTTCTCCGTCACAAAAATTGGGTCCCACTCTACAATAGTGGTTCCCTGGACCGCTCTCCTAGAGCCCTTAACTGGCGGTGAAGAACCCACAGGGGGGGGGGGGACTTCTACCTCCGGAGCAGGTGAAGACACTGCTTTCGGGTCTACAGTCGATGGCTTAAGGACTTGTCGCCAGCTGCTCTGGTTCTGGCCCAGGTACCTTCGGGACCACCACTTCTGGAGCAGCAGCTGGAGCTTCAACTGGGGCTTCAACCGTCACTAGCTCGGGCTCCGATGCGGCGGCCACCTACGGCACAGCCGTTGGACTTTCAACCACCTCCAGCATAGCTGCCGGACCTCCAACCTCCTCCAGCTCGGCAGCGGGACCCTCTACAACCTCCAGCTCAGCCACTGGATCTTCAACCGTTTCCGGCACAAGGGACATATCTTGGGTGATCTCCGACTCAATAGTCGGGGCTTCAGCTACCTCTGGCTCAACAGCGAGGGCTTCGGCAACTTCCAACTCGGAAGCTGGAACTTCTGACGTCGCTGGTGCTGGATCATCAGCCTCTGCCGCCAGGGGCACCTCTTCAACATCCCTCGTGCGGTCCGGCGCTACCACAGGAGCTTTAGGTGAGGACTTTGAGTCCAGGCTCACGACAGCTGGCGCCGGAGCTGTCGCGACTTCCACCTAAGCTTGACGAGGAGGCTCAACAATCAAAGTCGGAGTGTCGGTACCCTGCGTACCGTATACCCCTTGGGATTACAAAAAGACCGAAGGAACTTCAACTGTCTGAGTTGAAGATCTGCGAAGACCCCACATGTCATAAGGGACTGGACCTGCCTCCCATCTATGGTTAGTCCTGGTGCTGCCACATGTATACTACAACCGGACCTACATCCCACACATGGGATAGCTTCGAGCTAAATACTTGAGCGGCACCTCCGAACCTAACCTTCGACAAAGGGAAGCTCTGGTACCGACACGTGTACATCTACACCGGACCTACCCGTCCCAAGACGGATAGCTCCGATGCTGACACGTGTCCAAACGCCGGACCTTCAGCCTTAACAATCAGACTGGTGGACCCCCAATGGCTCGTACCTTTAAGGGGCAATCAAAGACTTCAAGACCCGATTAAGTGTCATTAATACTATATTAATGACACACGATCGGAAGGCCCTTAATACTGGTAACGACATTGTCAAACCCGTTACCATGCAATTAAGGGTAATTAATCTCTTTAATTGTGTATTAAGCATCAGTAACCGCCAGGGCCACATGTCGGGCCACACTAACGGTGTAACGACCGGTCCTTGTACTATAAAAGGACTGGTCAACGATACACAAGGGACGGCTCTCTTGAACCCTCCCATAGACAGCTTTGATACCCAATACAACAACTACACACCCCGTGGAGTAGGGTATTACGCTCAGGCGGCCCGAACCACGTAAATCCTTGTGTCCATTTGCCATACTCTTCGAAATCTATGTGCACCCAATACCAAACTATAAACTCCGCGAGCTACCAACGGTAGTATCGGGAGAATTGCCGGAAAAACACTCTGACAGTTGGCGCGCCAGGCAGGTTACAAGTTCCTGTACGTCACCATTGACAAATTCACCAAATGGCCGGAAGCAACTCCAGTTGTGACGATAAACAAGCAATCAGCCATCAACTTCTTACAGTCCATCGTATGTGGATTTGGAGTCCCAAACAAAATCATAACCGGTAATGGGACCCAATTCACAAGCTCTGCATTCCAAGGATATTGCAAAGATCTCGACATTCAAGTCATCTACGCTTCCATAGCTCACCCGACAAGCAATGACCAAGCCGAGAGAGCAAATGCAGAAATCCTAAAAGGACTCAAGACGCGCACATATGAGCGTCTGAAAAAACACGGAGCCAACTGGATCGAAGAGCTTCCGCCCACTCTATGGGCCAACAGGACAACTCCAAACCGGTCAACTGGAGAGACACCCTTTTTCTTGGTGTATGGATCTGAAGCATTCCTTCCTCCAGAAATCACCTTGGGTCGCTCCGGGTCCGGACCTTCGATGATGCCGCGCAGGACCAGCTCCGGCGCGAAGACCTTGACCTCCTTGAAGAGGGAAGGTGCCGAGCAGCTGTTTGAAATGCCCGATACCGCCAAGCTCTCTGGCGTTATCACCAAAGGCATGTTCACAGCCGACAGCTCGAGGAAGGTTATCTGGTGCTACGGAGAATACAATCCAGAGAAGGGTTAAAAAAACTCTCCCCCAGTTGGGAAGGACCCTTCCGAGTGATTAAAGTAACATGTCCCGGATGTGTTCGCTTGGCAACCGAGGATGGGACACCTCTCCCTAATCCTTGGAACATTGAGCACCTCTGTAAGTTCTACGCTTAATATCACGGAGGTGAGTCTGTAGTTACACGTGATGTATGTTATAGAGTCATTGTACAAAGTCGGTTAGCTCCTCCGGGAGAACAACCGGACCTTCTCTAGAAGGTCCGCAAAGTTCAGGCAACACTTGTCACAGTCTGAGAACTAAAAGTGTAGCTAGCTACCTTGGGTCACACTTAGCCTGGTTCCGTACCCTAAGGGTGTACTTATTTCCCTTGTACCCCAGACCTATAATGAAAGACATCTTTGTGTGAAAACAGACTCTATGTGCATTTACTTTGTACAAGCTCATTATTTTTTATTTTTCTCTTTCTTGTCTATAACAAAGTTGTGCGATTCTCAAGAATTTTTTAGATCGACTAATTCATGTACAACTTGAGTTGCATTGTTAATTCCTCCGGGTTTTCATATTGTTGAATGGCTCACTTGCCTGAATGCTGCCAGCCAATCTAGGTCCAGCGTGTGTTATCGACCTAGCACGGTTCTGCACCCTAAGTATGCCACTCTACCTACACCCCGGCAGGCCGAAGTAAAACGGGTCCTGAAAACAATTGAACTTGGAGAAAACAACTCAGTGCACTTGATTGTATGAGGAATTGTGCTTGACCCAAAAATTTCTTACGAGAATAGTAAGTCGCAACTGAGTTATAGATAGGAAACAAATTTTACTATTTTTCTTGACTTCAGTGTGCAGGAAAAATAAAGATCTCATGATTATGGTGAATTAAGCCGGAGCTATTAAAGCTCCGACATCCTGTAGATGGCTTGCAATTGATGCTTTAAACATTGATAACAAGCATCGCTAGAACTGCTCAGCTCCGGTAAAGCCATGGGGCTAGCCGTCAAAGTGAACAAAAAATGGTAGGAAGACTCCAGAGGACTAACTGTCGACGCTCTACGTGTTGATGGAGACCACTAGTGGAGCTACCAAGCACCGATGATGGTCAAGGTCGGAGCTCTTAAGCTCCGATAACCTCAGGGGGCCTTCACTACAGAAGACTTCGGACTTACACTCTACAAGTTTGAAGCACACGAGTCTTCAACAACTATTACATCCTCTTGGTACATGTTCACAATCAAATTGCATACATCTACCAGGGGGCCAAGTGGGACAAAGGTGTTGAAGAAAAAAAATGAAATTCATAAAAAAACTTGGATTTCATTCATCTGGAGACAAGAGATTACAAAATTGGAGAAAAAGAAGAGAGGATACAAGCAGGAGCTATAAGGAGATGGTCCTAGACCCTATGGAAGAACGAGACGACCTTCTGGGCAACCTCAGAAACGCTGGCCTGGGCAGCTTCTCCCTCTCCGTCGATGGGGCCTTTGAGCACCGGGTCCAGGGGGAATTGGGGGTCCCGACTTGTGTAGCACGACAGAACAAATTCTGCGACGCTCTTGGCCAGGGATTGTCCCTCGATTTCCAGCTGGTCTGCAATGACATCGCCCATCTTGGTGAGCTTGTTGCCTGCCGAACTCAGCGCCTGCAACGCCTGGTTCAGCTCCGATTCCGGATCATCCGGACGCACAGGGCTAAAACCCATTGGCGTCAGTGCGTCCTTGGCTTTGCCCAGGAAATCCCAAACTTGTTGGGACTCCGCAACCCTACAACTCCGCATCTCCTCCAAGGATCTTCTAGCCGCCGCAAGCTTCAAATTCTCCCGAGCAAGACACTCCAGATCTTTTCAACAACCTGCCTTTTGAGTTTGTTGAGCTCCTCTTCCCGGAGGTGGATCTTGTTCTGGCGGTCGACCAGGTCCTTCTCCCGGCCCCGCACTTTCTTCTCCCTGACAGCAATTTTATCCTCCCTCTTGTGGAGGTCCTGTCCTCGCTGCCAGACCTTCTTCTCCTCTTTCTCGTAGCGCAAATCCAACTTCTTGGTGCGCTTCACGAGACTCTTGCCACCCAGAGTCAACCTCTGAGTAAGCTCTTCCTCCCTCTTCACGAGGTCATCCCGCAGCTCCAGGAGTTTTTGCTCTTCATCATTGAGCTTTCTCTCCCGCTCCTCAAGAGCCTCCTGGCACTTGACGAGACTGGCGTGGATGGCGTCGAGCCTCTCTTGGTGATCATCCGTTGCGCTATTAGCAGCTTTGACCTGTTCGTAGATGGCTCGGGACTAGTTGTCAAGGGATCGCGTCATGCTTTCCCCCTCATCTAGCAACTTACCCCAGTACTCCAGACGGATCTTCTCCTTCCTCACCCACTTTTTATCGTCAGTCAGCCTCGACTGCGCCAGCTTGGTCTTGAATTGGAGTCGGTTGCGCCACCTCATAAGAGTCTAACGCTCCTCCTCAAGAGCCTTGCTGTCGTGGTAAAAAGCCAGCTGAACCTGGCAAAGATTGGAGCAGGCATTATCAATAGACAACGACAAAGGGATAGGGTCCGGACCTGCCGGGGTCATCTCCACTGTTTCCAGCGGGTTCTCCGTGACAAAAATTAGGTCCCACTCTACAAGGGTAGTTCCCTGAGCTTCCGCGGCACTAGGGCCGCCCTCCAGAATAGCCTCAACCGCCATCGAGGAAGGTCCTGCTATAGAAGTTTCAACCTCCAGAGTTGGCTCTGAAGGTCCCGCCGCAGGTCATCAACAACTGGCCCCTCAGGAGGGGGGCCAGCAGCTTTATCTTGGCACCCTGGCTCAGGCGTGGGCACCTCCGGGACTACTGCCTCTGGGGCAAGCATTGAAGGTCCTACCGGAGCTGAAGCCACTTCCAGCTGCGACGCCGGCGCCTCCTCCATCGTTGGCTCAGGCGCAGGTGCTTCGACCATCAAGGGATCGGGCGTCGGCACCTCTACAGCAACCTGCTTAGGCGCAGAAACTTCTTCGACGAACAACTCAGGCGCCAGAGCTTCATCAACCACCGGCTCTACCGCCGGGACATCATCAAACACCGGCTCCACCGCCGGGGCTTCAACAACATCCGACTCTAGGACCAGAATCGCAGATATCTCCGGTTCTGAGCCCGGAGCATCCATCATTTCAGCATCCAAACCCGGAGCTTCAACCTCCGGGACAGGTGCCGTTGGTGTATCTTCATTCCCTTAGTCCGGCGCTACCACAGGAGCTTCTGGGGATGAGTCAAGGTCTAAGACCACGACAGCCGGCGCTGGAGCTGTCGTAGCCTCAACCACTCCTTGGGGCGGCGCTGGGATTGGAGCTGGAGCCTCCGCCTGCACAGCTTCAGATGTTGTAGCAGAAACATGAGCTTCATCCCCTCTCTTAGGTACCTTGTGGATGAAGGCGTAAAGAACCCTCAAACGGTGCACGCTTTCGTTCTTAAGTAAGCCCCCACAACGCTTGTATGGAAACTGTAGAGGAGCCAACGCTACAAGCCAAAAAACTTCACCCTGCCAATGACCAGGGAGCACGGGGCCACCCCGACGATCAAGTCGAGGTTCTTACCCCACGCAAACGATTTTCATCATGAAAGGCGGGAAACCCGAAGGCGGCGGCCTGGCAGGACGCGCAGAACCGATACGATTTTTTGTATCAGGAACTGGCGACCTTCAATTGCGTGAGATCCGCACGCCCAGATCTCACCTGCCGCATCCTGGATATGCCACACGGCGTTGGTTTAATTGCGAACCACCGCTAACGGCACATCCGAAGACCTTTGAATAAGCGGCTCAAAAACCGAAGGATGGACCCACCTCAGGCAGAACGACTTCACCCAAAAGGTCTCTCCCAGAGGTAGGCCCAGGGGGCCACTGTCGGTACCCTGCGTACCGTATACCCCTTGGGATTACAAAAAAAACCTGGAGGAACTTCACCTATCTGAGTTGAAGATCTGCGAAGACCCCACGTGTCATACGGGATCGGACCTGCCTCCCATCTATGGTTAGTCCTGGTGCTGCCACGTGTATACTGCAACCGAACCTACATCCTACACATGTGATAGCTCCAGGCTAAACACTTGAGCGGCACCTCCAAACCTAACATTCGACAGAGGGAAGCTCCTGTACCGACACGTGTACATCTACACCGGACCTACCCGTCCCAAGACGGATAGCTCTGATGCTGACACGTGTCCAAACGTCGGACCTTCAGCCTTAACAATTAGACTGGTGGACCCCTAACGGCTCGGACCTTTAAGGGGCAATCAAAGACTTCAAGACCCGATTAAGTGTCATTAATACCATATTAATGACACACAATCGGAAGACTCTTAATACTGGTAATGGCATTGTCAAACCCGTTACCATGCAAGTAAGGGTAATTAATCTCTTTAATTGTGTATTAAGCATCAGTGATCGCTAGGGCCACATGTCGGGCCAGGCTAATGGTGTAACAACCGGTCCTTGTACTATAAAAGGACTGGTCGACGATACACAAGGGACGACTCTCTTGAACCCTCCCATAGACAGCTTTGATACCCAATACAACAACTACACACCCCGTGGAGTAGGGTATTACGCTCAGGCGGCTATAACCACGTAAATCCTTGTGTCCATTTGCCATACTCTTTGAAATCTCTGTGCACCCAATACCGAACTATAAACTCCGCGAGCTACCAACGGTAGTATCGGGAGAATTGCCGGAAAAACACTCCGACACGAAGCTTCAACAGGTACAACTCCAGCCGTTGCAATAGGCGTTAAAGCTCCGGGACCCTTCTTCGACACTCTAAAAATAAAGGGAAAAGAATATTAAAGACACATCCAAAAGCAAGATTAACATTTCAGAGTGAGCAATTAATGCTTACCTCGGGATGCTACCACCCCAGTCGCCTCAGAACCTCTTCTTCTAAGGCCCGAAGCTAGAGCCCACCAAATCTGGTGAGGCAACTGCTTCGGACCTCAGTTGAGGAACACTCGCAGCCGCTGGAGTAATTTCGGCCGGAGCTTCCCTTCGTCGGGAAGAACTCCCGGACTTGGAGCTTCTAACCGACATTGAAGCCGGGTTTGACTGCCCGGAGCTGACGCCTCTTGGAGACACTTGCACCGGAACAGGGGTAGTAGCAGAAGACCCCCCTGCGGGGAGAAGCAGACGTCGTGGAAGGAGCAGGCCTGACGGACGTCCCGTCAGCGTGCTTCAACTTCCTCTTCCGGCTGGAAGGCTCAGCTGGCTCTTTGCCCTTGTCTTTGTCGACGTCTTCAGTCCTTCGGCTCGGGGCGGGGACAGGACCACCCTCGGAAGCTCCGGGGATCGCCAATGTGGTGGTCGGAAGCCTTTCCACCTCACTAAGATCGTCAAGCGCCGGCATACTCCTCCGGAGCTCCCTGCTGAACTGCACCTCCATGTTCAGAGGGAGGAAAGCCACCGGCGGAGTTAAGTCGTCGCCTTTGATGTCAATTCCATGCTGGAACTTCTTGAGATGAAGCTCCAAAGTTGCGCCATCCAAGTTGGATTTCAGACCAATTTCAATCCGGTCTTCATCCATCACGCTGTTGAGGGCCCACACAAGCTTCTCCCTCTTCTTCAGTGGGGCCCACCCGTTGACCAGGAAGTTGCAAAAGACCATCTGGGGGGTCACTCCACCTTCCACGCATTCGCAGATCCTGATCAAGGCAGAGAGCTGCAGACCATAGAAGTCCAGCAGCATCAAAAGGAAAGTTGAGAAAGGTGGGACCAGCCCCACCATGGCATACGCAGAGAAGTACACCATGTCACTGTCGCGCTCCTTCTAGAACGGGAGCTTGTCAGCGCGGACCAGATGGTTGAAGGAGTCGCTGGACCACCCCATGTAGGTCCAGACCTTCTTCAGATCATCATCGCTCTTGAGGCGGCTCTTGGGGATACCCAACTCCATCGCGGCAAAGTAAAGCAAAGGATGGGAATTTATGCGGAGTTTGGGAGGCTCTGAGCGCAAAGATGATCGAAGGCGTAAAGAGTCCTCAACCCGTGCGCACTTTCCTTCTTAAGTAAGCCTCTGCGACGCTTGGATGGAAACCGCAATGAGATCAAGAGTACTTTTCAAAAAATCTACCCCGTCAATGACGAGTGAGCCTAGGGCCAGCCAGGTGAAGAGATCGAGGTCCTTACCTACGGCCAACCGTTGCCATGATGAGCGGCAGAAAACCCAAAGTCGGCGCTCTGACAGGGCGCGCGGAACCGATACGGTTTTTGTATTGGAAACCGGCGACCTTCAGTTGTGTGAGATCCACACTCAAAGATCTCATCTGCCTTTTTCATAACAAGCCACGCATCGAAGGTTCACTTTCGGACCGCCATTCTATCGGCACATCAGATGACTTTTTGAAAATCAAAGTGCAGGAATCAAGAATGGCCCCACCTCCGGCAGAACAACTTAACCCAAGGGGTTTCTCCCATAGGTGGGCCTGGAGGACACTGCCTGTACCCTACGTACCGGGTATCCCACGATACCGCTACAAGTGCAAGAAAGTTCCACCCGTCAGAATCAAAGGCACTCGCAGGTCCCACATGGCACGTTGCACTGGACTAGCTCCCCTCACACGGTTGGCTCCCGGGTTAACACGTGTAAAATAAGCCCGGAACAAAACTCCCAACCAAGGAAAGCTCCAACGACTACACGTGTACAATAACCCCAGACCTAGCCCATGTCAGAGAGGAGCTCCGGTACTGACACGTGTACAACAACCCCGAACGTACTCTGCCACGTGTGGAGCCTCCAAACCTTCATCACCAACAGGAATACAAGCCTATCATGACCATTACAGACATTCAAGGATGGTTAAAGCGGCAGTTATAAGGTCTGATAATGTGTCATTAATGTCATATTAATGACACACGATCAGTGCACCGTGAATAGGGGTAACGCTGCTATGAAGGCAAGTTAACACACTGTTAATTGTACCTAATACTCTTTAGACAGTGTATTAGGTCATTAAGCACGCCAGGGCCACATGTCGGGTCAGGCCAGCTTTGTAACGGCCAGTCCTTAGAACTATAAAAGGGCTGTACCACACGAACAAGGAGGAAAAAGGCGGATTCAGATCCAGGCTATTGCGACCTGACCTTAGCGAACTCACCCGCTCAATACAACCACACAAACCCCGTGGAGTAGGGTGTTACGCTCAGACGGCCCGAACCACGTAAATCTCTGGGGTCACCATTTTGATATTGATCTTTGTGTGCCCAACCACAAAAGAACCTCCGCGGGCTGCTTCTCAGCGGGTCGGGGGAAGTATCGTATCCAACACTTCAACATACGTGGACTCAATGCACCGGCTAGGCAGGAAGTGGTTCGAGAAATGATATGGGCTATGGCACCGAAGGTCATTTGCCTAAAAGAGACTAAGCTAAATTCCATCACGATGGCAGTTAAAGATGAGATCACACGACCAGCTTATGGTGGAATGGTGTAGCTGCCGGAACATGGTACCCGAGGCAACATCATGGTGGCATGGGATCATGATGTCATCTCAGCCACACTAGGGACCTACACCCTCTCGATCTCTCTGAAAATTTGAGGCTTGGAGCTGCCTTTTAACCTCACTGTGGTATACGGCCCGACAGACAATCAAGATAAGCCGACCTTCCTAGCTGAGTTAGAGGTGCTCAAACTAACTGATGACACACCCTTGCTTCCTATGAGGGACTTCAACATGATATATGAAGCTCGTGACAAGAACAACCACAACCCATGAGTACTTTTCGGAAGAGTTTAGATCACAGTGAGTTGCTGGAATTTGCGTTGCACAACCGTAAATACACATGGAGTAATAAACGCCAAAACCCCACTCTCATCCGACTTGATCGATGTTCTCTGGACCACCAACTACAACATTAGCTGCAAGGTACCCATCTCTATTTTCTTGTGCTAGGAGGAAAAGCTCAACTATCTGTGAAGCATCGGAGGATAATCATTGGATCAGAGATGGGGTAAATCAGCTCGCCTTGCAATCTGGACACAAGTTTACTCATCCTTGGGAGGAGTTGCAGGAGGTCAACTTGGATGATGATGCACAACCGAATGAGCTGAGATGGGTCCTGACAGCTAATGGTGAATATAATATGGCACCAAATCTGCTTAGTTGCTACAGTTCGAGGGGGGGGGGGGGGGGTGTTCCACAAGTCGGTTCTCCGAAAAAAATTGGCGGGTCTCAGCACTGCCGAAATGCAAGACGTTTGCTTGGTTGCTGGCCCAAGACCACCTCTGGACGGCGGCGCGCCTTCAGGACAGAGGGTGACCTAATTCTTACTTCCGCGTCCTCTGTCTTAGAAGCCTTGAAACTGCATCTCACCTGTTTACAGAATGTCCTGTGGCTATGGAGGTTTGTACCCGCATCGTCGCCTGCTTTGAAGCTCGGCTCAAGGCTCTGACGCTCTGGTCCCTGGGGCAAAGTGTGGGTCAATGGTTCCGTAAGCTGACCATTAATGCAAACTCGGAGCTTGGGAAGCGAAACCGTTCACTGGGGATCTTAGTATGTTGGGTCTTATAGTGTAAACGGAATAGACGAGTTTTCGATGACATAGAGCGGTCTGTGGACCAGATGGTAGGCGACATCAGAGATTTGATATCCTTGTGGGGGCAAGCCGGAGCTTTTCATGTGGAAGCCCCCTCCCAGCTCTAGCTCCACCTTCTTCTTGGTTGTAAAACCCTCCCCCAATCTTCTCATCGTTAGTTAGAAATCCTGGAATCTCGGTACACTGTGGTACACCATCTATTGTAAGAGAAAAATTAGAATGCAATCAACCATCCAGTGCAATTGTGCAAAAATTAATCTTGGACCACACAATTTTCATCTCACGATCATTATACTTTTACACTTAAATCCTTCCATTGTACAACAAGAACTCTATTACCTAGTGGGAGAGTTTAAATGTAAGATTACACTAATTGTGACATGAAAATTGTGTGACTCACAATTAATTTTTGCAAGATTGCACAAAATGGCTCATTGCGTTATAGTTGTTCCCCTATTGTAAATCATTCTTTACCTGCTTAATATATTAGTCGGCTCGGCCTAGACTTTTGAAAAAAGATTCATCGCACAACACTAGAGATGGCAACAGGTCGGTCGAGCAGAGCAAATATCCGACCCGGACTGAAGCTGTTTGAGGATACAATTTCATACCCGAACCCGTACCCGCAGGTAAAATTTCGTACCTGAACCCGTACCCGACGGGTTTCGGGTACTCGTCGGGTATGACCGACTACAGATCTTTGGAACTAACTAAGCTAAGAAGTAACAAGAACTACCATATTTACTCAAATATCTTAGTATTAGAGAGGACAAAGGTTATTTCAAAGAGGAAGAAGCTAATTGGAACCACAGTCCATTCATATGCATCTTAAAAATACAAAGAACTGAGTAGTGGCCATACCTAGTTCGTAGTCGACGGTAGGGTGGCGACAGACTCGCCGAAGGGTCGAACTGTGGGGGTCCGATGACCGGCGACAGTTGGGTCGAGAGGCGAGCTGCACACTCGGGGGTCGGGGCCGCAGGGCGACGCGCCGATGCCGGTGGGAGGAGGTAGGATGGCAGGGATTCATTGTCTTCGCGTTCGGCCGCTCAACTCTCGGCGAAGGGGCGGGGTGCGCTCGACCGCTCGCTGCTCGACCGCTCAGGAGTCGGGATCGCCGAATTGGTAGGGGGCTGGCGGCGAGCCGGCGAAGGGAGGGGCGATCGGGCAAGGGAGACCAAGAGGCGAGAGCTAGGGAATCGCCGCTTCTGCTCGGCGTTCGACGGCTCGGGATGGAGTTCTGGAGTTGCAGCAGTATGATCGTATCTGTATGGATTGAGGGTACCAGGAAGGGTATGGGTAAGAGAGTTAGGGTTTGTTTAGTGGGCTGGGCTATTTCTCCTAGGCCTAGATTTAAGAAATCGTGTAACCTGTCGGATACCGGCGGATAAAAAATCATACCCGTACCCATACCCAAAAAATGACGGGTCGGGTACGGGTTGTACCAGCGGGTAAAAATACGTACCCGTACCTGTCGGGTAAAAAATGACGAGTCGGATACAGATTGTACCTGTGGATAAAAATACGTACCCGTACCCGTACCCACGGGTACAATTGCCATCCCTACACAACAGGTCGTCCTTTTCATTTATGTGAACACGTAAACGAAGTCCCTTAGCGTCGCCCTCATTTACGTAAACCTTTCAGGGTTGGCGTATCTCGTTATCCCATGGACTCCCGTATTATAAACCCTACATCCGCAGCGATGGCGGGAACCCCAATTTCAGTCCCCGCACTTCCCGCCTCCCCTTCCCACTCCCGCTTCCCCCTCCGTTCCCCTCACCGGCGATGAGCTCAGCCGGGCGCGGCGGCAAGCGGCGGGGGCCACCGGCTTCCGCACCATCCGGGGCGGCGGCCAAGAGGGCCCAGCCCAACCCTGGCACCCCGCAGCCGCCTCCACCGGCGGCGGCGTCGGCGGCGGCGGAGGAGGACATGATGGACGAGGACGTGTTCCTGGACGAGGCCATGCTGGAGGAGGACGAGGCGGCGCTGCTCATGGTCCAGCGTGACGAGGCCCTCGCCTCCCGCCTCTCGCGGTGGAAGCGGCCCGCACTCCCCGCCGACCTCGTGGCCGGCTGCTCCCGTGCCGTCGGTACGGAGCCATTCCATTCCATTTCCCGTACTATATTCTCTGATTCATATGTGGATGGCCTCGGGTCTGTGGGTCGTTTCAGTGGCGGACCTATGATTTTAGTACAGGGTATGCCAAAAAAAAATTCAAATGATTACATAGAACTATTTATCTAGTCAATAAATATATGTAAATTTCGTGACATAATTCGGTATAAAAATAAATAACATGACAATTACTTTAATAATTAAATTATAATATAAATTTAGTCATAAGATAAACTTACAATACTACTTGTTCAATTTATTTAGCCTTCTCTTTCTCAATGACATGAATGTATTGAGTATATCATCTTCATCTACTTGGAAGAAAATATCCCCCTCAACTCCGATGAAATGCTCAAATAGTCTTACCAGTTTGTCAACATAATACTTCCTCGGTTCCTAAATACTTGTTCCTTTGTATTTCATTTTTAAACTACAAAGTGAAAATTATTTAAAGATGGAGAGAATATAATAAAAACACAACTGATTTATTTTGATCACATAAAAACTGAAACTTGCGCCGCAGATGTCTTTATTCGTATGCAAGCTCGGGTCGCAGATGTCTTTCCGCGTGAGTCTCACTCGGTTCCAGATTTTCCAATGCCTATACCATACACAGCTAACCAATCACCGATGATTGAGACAGCCAACCAATCACCAATACCGCCAACATAAAAGCTAGCGTCAAAAATCCTTAAAGGTCCGCCAACGGTGAACGAACAGAGAACACCTGCTGCCCTGCATGCAATATGTTAGACTTGCATGTGTCTGGGCCCAGGGTATGCCGGGGCCCACCCGGCATACCCTGTAGGTCCGCCCCTGGGTCGTTTGGTTGGGGTCTCCATGACTGCAAATGGGGCGGATTGGGGTACTGCTCTGGCGCGTTCGGACTGATTTGCCCTTACAACTGTTAATTGGATTGGGTTCTCGTGTTTTGAGTGATGTCGTCTTAGTTCAGTGTGTTTGATGCGGGCTGGAGCTCTGCAATTTTGGTGTTCGAGGCAATTTGTCCTGATGCTTTTATGTAATGTAGTGTTCTGGAACTTGTACTAGGGTGTTGTTTTGTGATTTGGGGTAAAACTGAGGAATTCTATTTTGGATGAATGTTGATTTGTTCGGTTACACTAATAACGTTAAACAAATTCCTATATTTTGGTCTCTCGGCAGTTTAGAAATTAGAACAGGATAGGGACATTTATAGCGTGTTGGACATTGGATGAACGTTATAACCGTGCATTTTTCTTTATTATTCGAATAAGTTGATGAATTATGGAAGCAATGTTCAAATGAAACATTTTGGTTGGGGGTTCTGAAGTTAGCACAGTTTAGTATTCCAGGACAGATCTCAATCTTTGACTTTGTCTTGCAATGTTCATAGTTCCGGCTAAAATATCTGCTTGCATGACCTGACAAGATGTGATGGATATTAGGACCGTTATAGATTTGTATTGAATCATGATATGCATTGTGCTGTCATCATCCTCTATACATACTGGATACTTCACTGTGTTTCGAGATTCAGTTTGCTATAATGCTATCACTAACTAAATGGAGATATTTTTTAAAGAATTTACTCATCATTGCATAGATAGTTACACATCTGTTGTTTTACCGCTAACTTGTATGCTGATTTGTTTTGATATTTGGCTTCACCTTACCCCTTTTATTCTTTGATGTTTGTTGGATATTCTAGCTTTTCAGCAGCTGGAAATAGATTATATTATTGGTGAGAGCCACAAAGAGTTGCTGCCCAACTCATCTGGTCCTGCAGCTATACTCAGGATTTTTGGTGTCACCAAAGAAGGTTTGTGTTTTTCTTTTTCCTTAAAGAATTGCCATTTATCACATAGCTTTTACTGACACTTGATGTTATCATTTTATTTCTTTTAGGTCACAGTATATGCTGCCAGGTGCATGGATTTGAGCCATATTTCTATATCAGCTGCCCCTTAGGGATGGGTCCTGATGACATTTCACGCTTTCACCAAACACTGGAGGTTTGTACTTATGATCGTATCTTTAATTGAGCCTTCTGCACAAATGTATTACTTTGGCAGTCATATTTTTCTTATATGTCTTTATGAGTGTACTTCAGGGGAGGATGAAGGAGTCAAATAGGAGTAGTAATGTGCCAAGGTTCGTGAAGAGAGTTGAGCTTGTGCAGAAGCAGACAATTATGCATTACCAACCACATCAGTCTCAGCCTTTCCTCAAGATAGTAGTTGCTTTGCCGACAATGGTTGCTAGCTGTCGTGGTCAGTTGCACTTTCAGAGACAACACAGTCATTATTGTTCATTTTGCAGATTTTCCTCACTTTTTTTATCTAGTGGATAAAATAAATAATATTTTTTGTTGCATATCAAAGACTATCTGTAATTTTATCATCTTTACTCATTTTGTCTTTTCTTAGCTGTTTTCTGACTTGCATATGTTTGCACATTATAGGCATTCTTGAAAGGGGCATAACTATTGAAGGCCTTGGTTCAAAGAGTTTTCTGACATATGAAAGCAACATTCTTTTTGCACTTCGTTTCATGATTGACTGCAACATTGTGGGTGGCAACTGGATTGAAGTTCCTGCTGGGAAGTACAGGAAAGCTGCCCGCCTCATGTCGTATTGTCAGCTAGAATTGGATTGTCTGTATCCTTCTATACTAACGGAATGCCTTCATCCCAGTTACTAAAAGTGATATTTGTTCAGATAGTTTATCCTTAATACAACTAACAGATATTCTGATCTGGTAAGCCATGCCGCTGAAGGGGAGTATTCTAAGATGGCTCCATTTCGCATATTAAGTTTTGATATTGAATGTGCCGGTCGCAAAGGCCACTTCCCAGAACCAACTCATGATCCTGTTATTCAGGTTGCTTTCACTATCTTCATATTTCTGATGCTTCATTTAGTTTCATGATACAAATATCTTTACATTGCATTTTTTTAACTGCTGTCTTTCAATTTAAATAGATAGCTAACCTTGTCACACTGCAAGGAGAAGGGCAACCTTTTGTGCGAAATGTCATGACTCTTAAATCATGCTCACCCATTGTTGGAGTTGATGTAATGTCATTTGAAACAGAAAGAGATATTCTACTTGCTTGGAGGGTAAGTTATATGTGTTACTGGTTAGTTTTAGTTAAAGTCGTGCAATTTATGATTGAATGTAACTTTCAGCCATGTTATTCATGTCCCAATGTTACTAGTATATTATCATTTTTACCTTTATACACTTTGCATTTTTTTCCTTGTGGCTACATTGAGGGTAACATATGGTTTCTTTCTAAAGTTAATTACAGTTTCTGTCCAGACAGATTTGATTAGAATAAGCTGATTGGTATTTGGAAATCTGCAGGATTTTATACGTGAAGTAGATCCTGACATCATAATCGGATACAATATTTGCAAATTTGACCTTCCTTATCTTATTGAGGTATAACAGCTTTTATGAAGCTATTTCATTCTTGCTTTTTGACCAACTCGGCAACTTGTCACATCTTAGTACTATATATTGCATATATTTGCAGAGAGCTGAGGTTCTCAAGATAGTAGAGTTCCCAATACTTGGTCGAATAAGGAATAGTCGTGTTCGTGTCCGTGATACCACCTTTTCCTCAAGGTGACTTCCTAGTCCTTTCACTTTATGCATATGATCATTTTTTTTAATTCTGTTCATTGTAGCCAGATCGGCAATTTTGTTTACATTGCTGTAGTTCCATTGTAGTGACAATTTTGTTTGGTTATCCATATTAAGGACCGTCTTGCTTGTTTATTCTGTATGTGCATGTGCATTTCATGTAGTTGTGTTCAACATTAGTGCTTTATTTTATTCTTTTAATGTGTATCCATATCATCTGTCTTAAATAAATGTGAAAAGATTGCTAATCATTTAGACATTAGGTTACCATATGAGGAGTTGTGACATTGTCCTTTGCATGCATTTCATCCACGACTTCCCTCTTTCAGACATATTTTCTGCATTGTGATAATATAAACTGCATTTTGGTCGATTCTAGCACATCCAATCTTAGAATTGTGATCTATATAAATAGCCCTCAGATGGTGTTAGATCTAGGGTTTCCACAATCTACAGTGATTTCTTGCTGTTTAAATGCCATTATTCTCACATGGAGGATGAGGTTTAGCTAAACTTCATAATCCTTTTTAGTTTTCACTCTGATTTAACGGAAGCTGCTATGCAAAAGAGAACCAACAAAAATGAAACTGTTTCTAGTATACTTCTTTAAATAAACAATCAAAGTTGATGCTTTTAATTACACTTGACCAGGCAACTCGGTGTGCGTGAAAGTAAAGATGTAACTGTGGAGGGAAGAGTGCAATTAGATCTTCTTCAGGTTGTGAGCTAAATTTTACATGACAGCCGATCTAGTATCTACTGTTTTCTTGAATCATATTTCCTTAAACAAAATTATTGTGCATACCTTTTTCTATATTTACTATCTGTAAATTATTCAGGCTATGCAAAGGGATTACAAGCTGAGTTCTTATTCGTTGAATTCTGTATCTGCACACTTTCTTGGGGAACAAGTAAGTCAAGGCATTTCAAATGGCCTTAGTCAGCTCATACTTCTCATCTGAACTATTTTTGTATTTAATTAGTCTTTTTGATGGAAAATTGAACATTTTTTCTTTTTGTGGAATTGTTGTTCACTATATAGTTCCAAATGCACCACACTTCCTTTTTTTGGAAGATTGATGTTCCATATTTAAGTTTTCATTCTTTAGTTTGATATTTATGTTTATAATAAAACTATCTTTACTACCATGTTGCTAGCAATATTTGCAATTTAACGTTTTCTCTTTATCTTGAGAACTGTTTTCTTCCCTTGTGCTAATATTTCTTTTGGATCAGAAAGAAGATGTTCATCATTCGATTATATCTGATCTCCAAAATGGGAACTCAGAAACCCGAAGGCGGCTGGCAGTTTATTGCTTGAAGGTCCATTAAAGTTTCATTGTGTTTATCTGTTATTGAACTGGATCTAGTGATGTTTTCCATGTAGCAAATTGTTTAGTTCTGGCCACATTGCTTATTGAGCTTCTAGATGGTAGTGTTTTCTCATGTCATGCCCCCTGTGGTTCCTAGACGTTTTTAGACAAATTTGTCCATGAAAAATACTTGCACGTTGTTCTGCACATCACACTTTTTTATTATAAATATACCTTGTCAATGTTTCAGCAACACTATGATCCCTGCCTCCTGATGCTGCACTGGTGGTGATAATTTTGTTTAATATGTAAGAATCTGTAAATCCAATGCTATCATCATTCCAATGTTTCTAGTAGAGGCTAAAAGCCTAAAACATGATATTGAAGGATGACATTTTCTTCCATTCTGAAAAACATTTTGGGATTCCTGCATTGTAAGAACTGCTCAAGTAAACTGTTTGTAAGGTTTCAAAAAACTTTTGCAAGGTCTCTCTTTCTTTCTTCCTATAGGACTGTTGGTCTGCTGGTGGTTTAGTTATAAGGTAGAATGTACTATCCTCAAAAGGCTTGTCGTTCAAACAAATGTTTTTTGTTGAAATTGATTGGAGTTTTTCGGAAGCCTATTTCTGATTTACTTTTACTTTTGGTGCCTTTTTCACCACAGGATGCTTATCTTCCACAAAGACTGTTAGATAAACTGATGTATATATACAACTATGTTGAGATGGCAAGGGTCACTGGAGTTCCCATGTCATTTCTGCTGTCAAGGGGACAGAGCATTAAGGCGAGAATAAATAAAATTCTGTTATTGAAAGTACTGAATTATATCGCTCTAACAAGAATTTCGTTTGTTCTCAGGTCCTGTCACAATTACTCAGGAAGGCAAAACAGAGAAACCTTGTTATACCTAATATAAAGGGTCAAGGGTCAGGACAAGATACCTTCGAGGGTGGAACTGTAAGTTGAACGACATGATCTGAACTCTGAAGTTCCCTTGCTATTTGCCATTTTCTATCTTTTTTCTTTTCAATGGGTATGGTTTTCTGTTCATGTTGCTGCCACAGTTGTTGCATTTATAGACCAGAAGGAATTCATCCACAGGTTGCCGGGCTGGTTAGAAAGATAGGCCCAACAAGAAAATAAACTGGGGAGATCAGTGTTCAGAACAGACCAAAGCATTAATCTACAGTTATTGTACTTGATAGAACATACCCATTTAGCATGCCATGAACTTTATACTGCACTCAGGTGCCTTTGCATTGCTTGCCATAGCGAGTCTGTGGACACCTATGTTATGGAACTATCATCTTTTTTGAAGTGCCTGATACATTATCATAATATCACCAGGTTATGCTAAACCACTTCGTAATGCATGTAGAATATTCAATATTTGTTAGTTTGTTACCAAAGCAGCATACTTTTGTGCACATACCGGCAATCATTCCACCTGACTGGAAGGGAAACATTCATCAGTGATTTTTCCACATTTTACTAATTGGATTGAAATAAAAAGTTTATATCTATCTCCTTGGTACTATCCAGGAATTCTGTTTTTTATTTATTTTTTATCTCCTTCACTTTTTAGGTCTTGGAGGCAAGAGCTGGATTTTATGAAAAGCCCATTGCAACTTTGGACTTTGCTTCTTTGTACCCATCCATCATGATGGCATATAACATATGCTATTGTACTTTGGTAATGACCGGTAGATACCTATATATATGTACTATTGAACAAGTTGAAGACATTTGTTGCTGAAATGAATGGCTATTCACATATTCTGTTAATCTGTTTTATCGTTGAAGGTGCCTCCTGAGGATGCCCGTAAACTCAACTTACCTCCAGAAAGCCTCAATAAAACTCCATCTGGTGAAATATTTGTGAAACAAGGGCTGCAGAAGGTGATTGCTTCCTATTATAACAAAATGTGTTGCTCTCAAAAACATGTTATACTAACTAAGAAGACGTCTCAAATATCAGGGTATACTTCCTGAAATCTTTGAAGAACTGTTGGCTGCTCGTAAAAGGGCGAAAGCAGATTTGAAGGTATTTTTTCTTTTGTGCCGCCTTTAAGCAAATCACTACAAAGATCTTTTGCTTTGTAATGATTTGTGCAATGCTGGGACTTTGATCCTTTGTTAAACTTATTAATTACTTCAGGAAGCAAAGGACCCATTGGAAAGAGCAGTTCTTGATGGTCGTCAGCTTGCTTTGAAAGTAATTCCATATCCTTTACCCTTTAGTTCCATTAGAACACTGATACTATAGACATGAACTTCTTGATTAATGATATTATTGAATGATTTCAGATAAGTGCAAACTCAGTGTATGGTTTTACTGGATCGACTGTTGGACAATTACCTTGTTTAGAGATCTCCTCAAGTGTGACCAGCTATGGTAGGCAATTCTGAGTGTAACAAATGAAGAAATTTGTTCTGCATTGCAACTAACAAATTCAGAAAACTGTTGAGCTGTTTGAAGCTGAAGCATTTTTGTCACACAGGTCGACAGATGATTGAACATACAAAAAAGCTTCTTGAAGATAAGTTCACAACATTAGGAGGCTATGAGCATAATGCAGAGGTGAAGTACCAGTCGCTTTTGCCCATTTCACATATGAATATGATACCTTCTTTTTTCATGCATCATTTAGATATATGTTGTACCTTTATGCCTGTAAAATACACAATGCATGTTTTCTTAAGACAATAACTCGACATATATCAACAGTTAAACCTTTTTAACAATCATTCAAAATGTTCTAGCTATAGAGTATATACATTACAGTAGGTTTAACAGTTCAGTTAGATACTAGTACGAAGAACTGGAATTAGAACTTTTTGGGATCATGCACTCACTTCCTTGTTCATGTGATATCTTTGCTCTAGTCTTGGTTAGTTCACCTTTTGTGGTCTTTCATCCTTTTTTCTCTTCTTATGTTCCAATGGTTGGCGCAACTGACACAGAAAATTTTTGACTTGCAGGTAGTTTATGGAGATACTGATTCTGTGATGGTACAGTTTGGTGTTTCTACGGTCCAAGAAGCAATGAAGTTGGGAAGAGAAGCTGCGGATTATATTAGTGGGACATTTACTAAGGTAATCAGTTGTTGTAACTTGTCTCTAGTGGTGAACTATATGAAATTCAAGCCATAAAACTCTGGAATTATTTTAAAATACTTTCTATTTGAATTCTGAATTAGTATATTTCCAATACAGTGGACTTTGATATTTTCTCTAAAAGAGATAATTACTGAACTACACATTTTTTCTTCTTGAACTCGAAAAAACTGCTCTCTTTTGTATTAAAGATGGGAAGATATGGTCCCCAGACAATTCCCTGAGAGGCTGGAAGTATGCAGAATTATTTGCATGATAGACAGAAATTAGAGTTTTGGGCCTAGTTTGGCTACTGCCATATCATTCTCATCAATGGTTCTGCCGGTATTATAAATTGTCTGACCTGTGTATAATACCTTCCTCTATTTTTTTGACGATAATTTCAAGTCACGCAACACTTGTAAGGATAAATTTTCTCGAGTGGTCTGTGCTAGATTGAAATTGAATCCTAACTGAGATTAGTCTTATGCTTTTCTTATAAGCTCCCAAGTCCCAACTCAAGTTTTGCTTTTGACATCCCTATTGCAGCCCATAAAGCTGGAGTTTGAGAAAGTTTATTTTCCCTACCTATTGATCAGCAAGAAGAGATATGCTGGTTTGTACTGGACAAATCCTGAGAAATTCGATAAAATGGATACAAAAGGTATGTTTTATTTGTGCTTGTCTGACACGTGATATTGTTTTCTTTATTTAACATCTCTTGTACCTGTGCCTGCAGGTATTGAAACTGTTAGAAGGGATAACTGCTTATTGGTCAAGAACCTGGTAACTGAGTGCCTTCATAAAATACTAATTGACCAAGATGTTCCTGGGGCAGTTCAGTATGTCAAAAACACCATATCTGATCTATTGATGAATCGTGTGGACTTGTCCCTTTTAGTTATAACAAAGGTGAGTTAGTTCACAACTGGCCAAGAATACCTGTTAAAACTGACACACAGTATTGCAGAATGGCTCTATTTTGTGTTGCACTTTTAACTGTTTAATGCAACAGGGTTTGACTAAAACTGGAGAAGACTATGCTGTAAAATCTGCCCATGTAGAGCTTGCTGAGAGGATGCGTAAGGTACAAATACTTGATTTTGTCCATGAGCCCATATTCAGCGAACTTGTCAATGTAGTAAACATTTGATTGGTATTCCTTACAAAATTCAGTTTTCTTGAGCAGAGGGATGCTGCTACTGCACCTACTGTTGGAGACCGTGTTCCTTATGTTATAATCAAAGCAGCAAAAGGGGCAAAGGTATATTTGTCTGTATCTGCTGCACAGACCTACATCTATTCTGTGGTGATTGTCACTTAACACATTTATCTTTTGGACGCAGGCTTATGAGAAGTCAGAAGATCCAATTTATGTTTTGGACAACAACATACCCATTGATCCTCAATACTACCTGGAGAACCAAATTAGCAAAGTTTGTCTGGAACACTTATCTTGATACTCAAAGCTGCCATTTTTGCGCCCTTTCCTTAACCAATCACGTGGTGCTAATTTTCAGCCACTTTTGAGGATCTTCGAGCCAATTCTGAAGAATGCCAGTAAAGAATTGCTTCATGGAAGTCACACCAGAGCCGTTTCAATATCAACTCCTTCAAATAGCGGGATAATGAAATTTGCAAAGAAACAACTAACTTGTCTAGGGTGCAAAGCTGTTATCAGGTGAGTCCTGCGACAGCAGCAGATGCAAAGGCTGAAGCTATACATTACTAACTTTTTTACTGCATCTGTACCAGCAGTGGTGCCAATCAGACACTTTGTTCACATTGCAAGGGAAGGGAAGCAGAGTTATACTGCAAATCAGTAGCAAATGGTACAGTCTATTATCCTATTTCTCATGTTCTGATTTTCTGAAGTACTATCTGTCTAAGATGATTACTGACAGATTGAAATTTGACATCTGCAGTTTCAGAACTGGAGACGCTCTTTGGGAGACTGTGGACACAGTGCCAGGAATGCCAAGGCTCTCTACACCAGGATGTTCTCTGCACAAGGTTTGGTCTTCTCACTGTTGCTTATCGTCATATTTAATTTCAGTCGCTCTCTGAATATCTTTGATCACAAGCTAAAAGCTGTAAAAACCTCTGTTCCTGGTGCAACCATTGCAGTCGGGATTGTCCAATTTTTTACAGGCGAAGGAAGGCGCAGAAGGACATGGCTGAAGCTAGGCTACAGCTTGGTCGTTGGGACTTTTGAGTCTTGTAACTGACGAATCGCATTTATTGGAAGACACTGTTGCAGAACAGGGGCTACCGTACAGCCTACCAATTGTTGTGATTGCATCATGATGGGACCGACAAACTTTGAGTTGAGTTCGTACACGTGGATCTTGCTGTGTATGTAGGTGTTTGTTAGTGGGAGATATGTTTCTCCTACTGGTAACTAGTACTGACAAGAACAAGGCATAGCTAGCTGGGTTCACATCCTCTGCATTACCTCAGTCACTGCAGGGGAAGCATTAGATGATATCTCAGCCATTGAAGACAAAATTTCAACCACCTTAGAGATCCAACGGTTTCAGTTTCACAAACAATAAATGCAAGTGTAGTGAACTACTGATGTAACTGAACAAGGACATGCCATTTCTTTCCTTGGTGCTCCCATGCACAGGTTTAATTTTGAGAGGGTTTTGTCCGATTCCGCCTAGACGTTTGTTTCTGCGGAGCAAATGATGAAACAAACTCGGAAGCAGACAAATCGGTTGCCTGAGTGTCTGAAGAATTAATGATCGAAACTGGGAAGTCTTGAGAAGTGGTTTGTGCCGGAACTTTACTAGGCATGACGGAATCCTAATGGTAATTAATCGTGTGAGCAACTCATTAAAATCATACATTTTTTATTTTTTACTTTTAAGTTCTTTCACGTTTGATAACATAAATTGATAATTAACCTCTGAATTGATCATATAATTGGAAATTGTGTGTTTATGAGTTTTATGAACCATTACATTTGGACGTGTGACACATTGACACTCCCTCAACATTGCTGCGTCACTGTCTAAGGGCTCCATGCAGCTACTTAGCATAGGCAGATGCGCCATGCCCTCCTCGCCGCCTGCACTATGGACTTCTGGAACCTAGGGCCCGCCAGCTTACCACTCCAGCGCGTCCTGAGGCCTTCCCCAGCTTTCTCACTTTCCTCACCTGTCTGTCACGCCCACAGACTGTAGGTGTGTGTCGTGTGGGTCGATGGTCCAGGATGTGTCGTGGGCTGGTGGGCGAGCTCGTGAGAGAGAGAGAGAGATTTCTCTGATTTCTGTTCTGTCTGATTCTCCCCAGTGGGTACCACATGTCAGGTCTTAACCTCACTTACAACGGGTCATGTCCACACCTCAGCCCACCAGCCCACGACACGCATTATGGCCCATCGGCTCACACGACACACATCTACAGTTTGCTGGCGTGACAGGGCATGACACTGTGTTGGGTGCTTCCGCCCTCATTTCTCCCTCCCATTCGGGGTAAACCAAGGAGGAGGCAGCGGCGATGAAAGCAGTGAGGATACGTCGTCGATGAAGGTACTGCTCGCGAGAAGCAAGGTGCGACACCTCCTCTCGCTTTAGATTCTTATGGCCCTGCTCTATCGGGATCTAGAGGCCGATATGAGATCTTTGGATATCACAGTTCTCCAACCTCATCAAATCGTGTGATAGGAAGCTCAGGGTTGAAGGGGGAGATGAACAACCTATAGCTTCATCCCAATCTGCTTGTGTTATTACCTTAGTTCGTTTGTGCTTATTTTCCTTTAAAATAAAGAATAAGACAAGATCTCTGCCCTGTGATGTGTACTACCTCTGTCTCTAAAAGTTTATCGCGTTTTAGTTTAAAAATGAACTAAAACATGACAAATTTTTAGGGATAGAGGAAGTACAACTTAACTAGGCGAATAATCACATTTTAGAGCTACATCAGATCAGAAATAAAATACCTGACACAAAATAGGCACATGGCGGCAAAATAGGCTATTACAACGAAATAACTAACATACAATTTCTTTTCCATCTCTAACGCCACCCTTTTCTGAATAAATTCCTCTTGATTCTGAAAACTTGCTTTTGTTGTGAGAACTCTCCTATTTTGGAGGTGTTCTTTTTTTTTTTAGAAAAGGAAAAGAGCCAATACCTCGCCTCATATTAAAAGCCAAATCCAAGTTCAAAGATATTGAAACTCTGATGATAGGACTAATTTTGTACAAATGAAGCTTTTCATTGTCTTTTAAACACAATTTTCAAGACTGAAATGAGGGCAGAGTAACCTGAGCATTCATTTGCTTTCGTATTTCTAGTGTAGAATACTTGAAGAACTTGTGTTGGCACTGTATTTATGCCTTCTGGATGGTGGCGAATATGTTTAAGTTATGATCCCATTCTTTTTAGCTTCTTCAATCACGTTGAAATTCGAGCGAGAAATTCAACTGTAAGGGGCTATTTTATTTCCAAGAAATTTATGTATATTCTATTTATAGCATTTTCAAATCATATTGAATCTGATAACGACTCCTTTAAAATAGCAATTCTATCTACTGGAGATATAAACTAACTCTACCTTTAACCCAACTTCAAATACATTAGACCAACAATACTAATTTGTTCTCTCGCCCTCACGTGTATACACCGTCTGGGCCTAGACTGAGCTAGTTGGGCCTCGGCACACTTGGGTTGTCGCATGAGAAAAAATCAGCCCACATATTCTAAACTAACTTGAAAAAAAGATTAACTCAAATGTATCTTTTGAATAATAATAATAGTGGCCTAGTAAGGTTATATCCTGTTTCAAAGTTTCATATCTTATAGTGCCTTCTCTGATGCGTATCATATATTGTTATAGCCTTATTTCATTCTTCAACCTTAACTGTCCTACAAAGTCTGAATTAAGGAGTGGTGATTTATTTTAACATATCTTTCTGAACGATGCGTAGGTGTTTTATGTGTCAGAAATCTGCACAAACAAAACTAACACTACTAACACAAGCAAGATCTTACGGGTAGGCTTTATGCTACTCCAATAACCATGAAAAGGGTTGATGAGGTGATGCACTATAATATGCTTACAAATTCTATTTTTTTCTTTAATTAGGTTAATCTACAATCTCCATCCTTATGTGACTCTTTGAACATTATGGTATGTTCAGTCCTCTCCTAATACACATGAGCACAATGAGATTTTGGCTTATTACCTTTTTGGTGGTTGACAAGAGCCTAGTAGTGATATGGAAGCTGACAGAAGCTATGCTATGACTGAGAATTACACGACTGTTAATCCGTACACTATAACTCTACATGTGGTGAGCAACTTATGTTGTTGTGGTACTCAAGAGAGGATGTTGTGAGGTGCGACACTGCAATATGCTAGCAACTTTTTTTTGAATCAGGAAAATATACAATATCTATCCTCACGTTAATCTTTCAGTAGTATGGTATCCTACTATGTTTTCTTTTGTCCTAACGAACATGAACATTTATATATCCTACAATTTCACCTATTCTTTCCTTCTAAAACACTTTTTTTTCTTTCATTATCATGATGACTCCATCTTGTTGATGTTTGATAGGAGCTGGTTGTTACTTTAACAAACAATCTTTTTGTAAGATTAATTTATCCTTTTCTCTTTTCTCTATTTTTTCAATCATAGTGGAACTATCAAAATACAAACAAATAACATGCCAAGTGAAGTTTTGGAATCCATTTTTTTATCTTCATTATGTATCCTTAAAAAGTTAATATCTGAAGATTTACATCCTTATCAAGTTATTATATTAATGTTTATTTATCTTACTAAATTGTTTGAACTCAGGGTTTACTCGGCTTCATCAACACCATCGCAGAGAAAATATTTTTATTCTACTTTGAACTTGTCACTTTTTCTTTGTCATACCACTTGGCTAGAAGACAACATGGAGCTTTGACGATCCTTGGGTGCGAATCATATGCACAGGAAGTGTCATATCATCTTTTGGTAGTTGTATTATAGCAGCTTTCACTCCACACTTCAAGGAGAATGAATCAATCAATCATGTCATATTCAAAATCTTCATTTGGCTGGTTTTTTAAGTTAGTAGCTTTTATCGTAGAATTTTGTATCACACTCTACTTTTTGCACTTGTTTCCAATTAGATTGTATGACCTTTTGGAATTATAGGTTTATGTTTTATAGCGCTCACTTGAATTATGTACTTAGAGCGACCAAATGTACGATGACTTTAGTTCATAATATTAGTTGAATGAATAAATGGAAAAAATCTAATTATGCTTGTGATTTAATTGTCTAACTTGTAAGTATTCTACTTGTTGAGTTTTTGGTTATCTGAAACTATTCTAACTAACTTTGAGAAAGATAGAAAACATATAACATGATAAAAATATTTACAAAATTGACAACGTTATCATTGAATGTTTGAGATAATGTAGCATAATTAGATTTTGCAGAATAATGAAAATGTTGTCATATGAGTGCAATGTAACTGATACACTTTGAATTCTCATGTGCATTGCGCAGGTGCTAGTGGGATGAGGAAACGTCACTCAAACCTATTTGTCTTTTTGCTAAGTTAGCTTTACTATGTCGATTACCTCGTTCAGTGCGGAGTAAGAACTGCTAACCGTTTGGATTTAGAGAATGATGTAACGTCCTAGTCTTCCTCTTCCCTTTTATGTTCCCTCTAATCCGCCTGGTGGGTCCCATTTGTCAGCGTGATTTCCTTCTTTTCTCTTTATTTCCCCTTCTCCACGGAATCCACGATGCGCACGCGCCCAACAACCCGATGAAATCGGAATCCCGTCAAATCCGGCGCAGTTTCCTTCGATTGGAGTCGCCACCCATCTATAAACCACCGCCCGCACCCTAGGTTTCTTCCCTGCCCCGAAAATTTCCCCAAAAGCAGGAGCGCAACCATTACCATCGTTCCCTTCTCGGTGAGCCGCTGTACAACGCGTTTGGCCGTCACCCTACGCGGATTTGCTGTGCTGACACACCATATTGCTTCACAGGGATGCCAACTACCTCCTCCAGTCCTTCCCGTCGTGAGCCACCGCCTCAAACCCTAACTCCAGCGAGCTGCGGTGAGTTTTTCCGCCCTTCCCGATGTTCCCCCGTTTCTACCCGATTTCCCCTTGAGCTAACCCTCCTATCTCACTCGCCTTGCTCTAGAACGCGACCCAGACACGAAGACACCGAAGAATCACCACCCATACGTCGTTCCCTCGAAGGACCCAAACTCACCACCGTCTTGTGCCGTCGCGAGCCATCCTCTGTGCCGTTCCAGCCCCCGAGAAACCCCTAGGTGAGTCTTCGATGTTCCTCTCCTTCGGATTTGGTAGAGCTTGACTGGGTTTAGGCGTTTCTCCCCTTGGTTGCATGCCCTAGCAAGCTCCAGCACCACACCCATGGTTGCACCATCGTCCTGTGCAGAGGAAGAAGAAGAAGAAGACCCATGCTGCTTTTGTTCCTAGCCCTTGGATCCTCAATGTGCAATGTAGATTAGAATAGGGATACCCCTTCATTTATATTAAATCCAGTCCACTCATTTTATATCCTACGGTCCAGATTGAATAGGAGCATACCCCTTCGTTCTTTTAATCTGGTGCGTCCATCTAAGATCCAACGGTTCATAATAGAATCAGATATACCTCTTCGCATTTAGCAACCAGCCCCCTGTATTCTTTTAGCTAATTACGTGTAGGTCCTCGCTTTTACAGAATTAACCTTGGACTCTCCTTTAATTAGCAGTTTTGTTGTATAATGATTTCTAGACCCCTATAACTTGCAGTTTTGCATTTCTAGCCCATCTAGAAGTCTGAATCTAGCATATAAGCCACTGTATAGATTTATTTTAGCCTTCTAACCCCTGCAGTAGCACCTCATATTCAAATGCACCCATTACATTTGTAAAAATGATGATTTAATACATCCAGTAGTATGATTTTGCAATGGGAGTCATTGTACAGTTCTGAAACTAATGGATTTAACCTTGCAGTGGCTGTTTTGGCATAAAAACATCTCCAGAAAATATTTATTAATGCTTGTAAAATTGAAAATGAATAATAAATATATTCTAGCATATTATAAATTATTTATATCTTATGATTAATCAATTAACATGTTCACGACGATGTAAGTGTGTAGGCTTTGGTTGTGTGTTCATGTATTTATTATGCTTCGCTGGTTTGCATCGTTTCTTATTGCTTTCTTGCTATTTTGTTGCGCATACGATGGTGTGGACAAAACCAGTCCCTGAGTCGTCATTCAACCTGCAAGATCAAGACTTTGACGTCGACGAGCAGCAACACCTTCCTAGAGGCAAGTGCCCTTGACCATATCTCTCCTGTTAGGAAATTAAGGATGTAGATAGAATTAGTTGCATGCAGTCAATTAATTTGAATCCTATGATAGGTTGTTTATTAGTTCTTCCATATTATTCCTTGTAGCCATGTTGGGTGGATTATGTTACATGTCGGGATACTATTACGCTTAGCCATGCTGTCTTAGTTGGGATGGGTTATGGGATTTAATATACTTGTTATTATATTACTCTTAATCATATGGATATGTGGTGGTTTGTAGTTGGAGTGTAGGAATCTAGGCAGACTGGTCGGTTCGGTGGGTGCATGCGTGCACGAGACTCGGGTGAGTTGCTAGTGTCTGCTGTAGATTCTAAGGACCGGTTCATGGAGCATGTAACCCGGCTTTACCGTGCCACCACAAGACTGCTATGGAACAGTTTGGCCAATTAAGTCGATTTGTACCTTATTTTGTGTATACCATGTGAGATGTTTGAGTGGCGCAAGAGGGGGCTGCCGCGGAGAGGTACAAATAGACTCTGCCGTGGGGCGAAACCTTAGCGGGTGTGCACAGATTTGGTAGTGCGATGTAAAGGCATCATAGTGATCTCCTGGCCACACACCATAGGAAGTGTGAAGTGTGATTCGCGATCACGGGCATCAGGGAGGTAGTCCACTTGGCGACAAGGGACAGAATCACGACTTGTGGGTAAAGTGGTACAAACTCTGCAGAGTATAAAACTATCTAGATAGCCGCGCTCGCGGTCAAGAGCAACGCTTGGACTTATTCATGATTAGCTGGGTTGGATGGTTTGGTTTTGGTGACGGGTTGGTCGGAACCCGTTGGGTTGGTGTCCAGTTGGTTTGAGCCTGGACAGTTCTTGTTGGTCACTTGGTTGGGACCTGCGGGTCTTGGTTTTGGTTATTGGAGATTGGGATGGTTCACCTAGTAAATAGGATGCTAAGGTAAACTAAGGATAGGGGGTTCTGCTTAGTTCTTAAATTGTGTCTAGCCTTACTCATTGATTAGTCTGCATATCATAATTTCCCACACTTGCGGAGTACATTAGGTACTCAAGCTTGTTTGTTGTCTCTTTTTCTTGTGCGTACTTGCTACTCAGATCATGGAGATGGAGCGGGTGATGAGGAAGACGACGACTTCGACCCTGGCGTGTAGTACTAGGTTGGCGTGCCCCCGGACAACGCCTGTGATGGAGCTACACGCTTAGTTATCCGCTGCTATGTATCTTTTTATTTTTGGACCTATGAGTCATTCCTGTACTGAATAAATACATTGAACTTGGCTTTATTTATATGATATTCCACTTTTGTCATCTCGTGTATGATTTAACTGATCCTGGTATACACGAGAGTGCGTTTGATTTCTTTTGCAGGAACCGGGCGTGACAAATTGGTATCAGAGCCCAGGTTGTCCGTAGGACGCGAGCCTAGTTAGAAACGGTCATGAACTAAGTGTATTTTCCTTTCTAAAACTATTTGCAACAAAAAACTTGCCTGATTTTGCGTGAGTCTCTATTTTCATGTGTCGTACCCCCAATTTAGTAAAACTTTGTCTTTTCTATTTTATCCGTTTTGAAAAGTCTTGATGAATTTTCATCTCTTCTATTGTTCAAAATGTTGAAGCCCCCAAGAAGGACCCAGTGTAATTTGGTATAGGAGTCACCCCTTCCATAGGAATATAGTGAGATAACGATTTGTTTCGCCTAAATGATATGTGTGTATGACTACTTGTTTGCTTTTTGATGGCTTGTACTGTATCCTTGCACTGTTTTGTTGATTCTTTTATATATCATTAGTTAGATTCTCGAGATATTTAATAATTTTACGTTCTCTGCCTTATCAATTATTTTAGTCTAAATATTATGTTATACGTATCAGATGGCAGGCAAGGGTCGAGGACGTGGTCGTGGTCGTGGTGAGCCTGAGGTCGACGATGGGCCTCCAGGTTTCCAGCTTCCGGGCTGGCAGGGTCGAGGTGCTCGTGGAGGAGCTGGACCGCCGATGATGCAACAGATGATGGTCATGCAGAACCAGCTTCTACAGAATCTGACTCAGGTGGTGGCCAACATGCAGCAGGCACCTCAACCACAGCAGGCACCAGGACCTCGGTCCAAGCTGAGGGACTTTCAGAGCACTCAACCTCCTGTCTTTACGAGTCCAGTGGAGCCGATGGATGCAGATGATTGGTTGAAGACGATCGACAGCAAGCTACAGCTAGTTCAGTGCTACAGACGGGAGAGAGTCTTGTTGGCAGCTCACCAGCTAGCAGGACCCGCAGCAGACTGGTGGACAGCTTACACAACTGCCCACGAGGACCCTCAGAGTATCACGTGGGAGGAGTTCAGGCAGAGCTTTCACAGTAACTTTGTACCAGCTGGGGAGATCAAGATGAAGCGGAAGGAGTTTCTTAGTCTGAAGCAAGGTAACATGTCAGTGCGTGAGTACCTCACTAAGTTCACGCAGCTGTCTCATTACGCACCCGAGGAGGTCAGGACTGACGAGCAGAAACAAGATTGCTTTGTGGAGGGGTTAGACGCTGAGTTGAAGAATGCATTGTCTTCTAGCTACTACAACAATTTTCAGAAGATGGTGGATAAGGCTTTTGTGATGGAGAAGCAGTTGCCCGAGCTAGAGGCACAGATGAAGCAGAAGATGTCGTGGCAGAGTCAGTCTTCAGGCAGTAGCAGTCGTCCTCGCTTTGCACCGCAGCCAGCGGGAGAGATGGGCCGTCCTATGGGCCCATACCAGGGGTCGAGGTACCCCAACCCAGCTTTCAGACAACCGACGCCGCAGACTCAGCAGCAGCGTCAGCAGGTTCAGCAGCCGCAGCAGCGTCCCGCTTTTCCACCTCGTACAGCGGGACAAGTCCATCAGAGTCAGCAGCAGGGCAACAAGAATCAGTGGAGCAGATCGATTGGACCGTGTTACACTTGTGGTGAGATGGGTCATCTCGACAGCCGATGCCAGAAGAGTAAACAGTCACAACAACAACAGAAGCATAATTTTATGCATGGTCAGGTGAACCATGTAGCTTTGGAGGAGGCTCAGGAGGCTCCAGACGTGGTGATTGGTACGTTCTCTGTTGACACTCACCCTTCTACTATTTTGTTCGATTCAGGTGCTACACATTCATTTATTGCTAAGGAGTTTATACGAAGGCATGCTATGCGAACTACATCTTTGACCCGTGTGCTAGTGGTCAACTCTCCTGGAGGAGAATTCAAGACGAGTCAGGTGTGCTCAAAAGTGCGTCTAGACATAATGGGGATGTTCTTCTCTGCAAACCTCATTGTGTTGGAGTCACGCGGCATAGATATCATCTTGGGGATGGATTGGCTGGCCAAGTATGATGATGTGATTCATTGTGCGACGAGGACTGTCAAGTTGACACACTAATGGCACCGTGGTGGAGTTCTCATCTGCCCAAGCGCCAGTTGAAAGGATCCAGCTTAACCAGATCGACACTACAGAGGGAATCCGGGTGGTTAGTGATTTCCCGGATGTTTTTCCCGAGGAGTTGTCAGGTATGCCGCCAGATCGAGATATTGAGTTTGTCATTGAGTTAGTGCCAGGTAGCGCTCCTATATATAAGAGACCGTACAGGATGGATGCAAAGCAGTTAGCAGAGCTTAAGGATCATATCCAAGAGCTTCTAGACAAAGGCTATATCCGTCCTAGTTCCTCGCCTTGGGGAGCACCAGTTATATTTGTACCAAAGAAGGATGGGACTCACAGGTTGTGCGTCGACTATCGAGCTCTTAATGCAGTAACCATCAAGAACAAGTATCCCCTGCCACGCATCGAGGACTTGTTTGATCAGCTTAGAGGGGCATGTGTGTTCTCTAAAATTGACCTTCGCTCGGGATATCATCAGTTGAAGATTCGGGCCTCAGATATTCCGAAGACGGCCTTTGTCTCTCGTTATGGTCTCTATGAGTACACGATCATGTTGTTTGGACTGACTAATGCTTCGGCTTACTTCATGTACCTTATGAATAAGGTATTCATGGAGTATTTGGATAAATTCGTGGTGGTTTTCATTGATGATATTCTGGTTTTCTCGAAGAATGAGGAGGAGCATGACGAGCATCTGAGGTTGGTGGTGCAGAAGCTTCGTGAGAATCAGTTGTATGTCAAGCTTAGCAAGTGTGAGTTCTGGTTGAAGGAAGTTTCGTTCTTGGGGCATGTCCTATATGAGGGAGGAGTATCAGTCGATCCAGGCAAGGTGTCAGATGTTTTAAATGGAAGGTGCCAGAGAATGTCGGAGAGATCAGAAGCTTCTTAAGAATGGCAGGGTATTATCGCCGATTTATTGAGGGCTTCTCGAAGATTGCTAGACCACTTACGAAGTTGCTTGAGAAGGGGGCAATTTTCAGATGGATGCCCGAGTGTGAAGCAAGTTTCCAGGAGTTGAAGAAGAGATTGACGTCGGCACCTGTGTTGATAATGCCAGATATGAAGAAGGAATTCTCAGTCTATTGTGATGCGTCCGGACAGGGTTTGGGATGTGTCCTCATGCAGGAGGGACATGTCGTGGCATATGCTTCTAGACATCTTCGGAAGCATGAGAGGAATTATCCGACGCACGACTTGGAGTTGGTAGCTGTGGTACATGCTTTGAAGCTTTAGAGGCACTACTTGATGGGAAAGAGGGCAGAGATTTACACAGATCATAAGAGTCTCAAGTATATATTCACGCAGCCGGATCTCAATCTCAGACAGCGCAGATGGTTGGAGCTCATTAATGACTTTGATGTGGGGATCAACTATCATCCTGGGAAGGCCAATGTGGTTGCGGATGCTTTGAGCAGGAAGGTGCATTGTAACGCTTTGGCGTTGCAACCTCAGCTTTATGAGGAGTTTGCAAGACTTAATCTCTGCATGGTATCTAGCACGGAGGCAGTGATGATGGAGGTGGATTCCACCTTGGAGCACGATATTCGAGAAGGTCAGAAGAATGACAAGAAGATTTTGAAGCTTAAGCGTTTGATGGAGGAGAACAAGGCTCCTGATTTCAGGGTGGATGAGCAAGGGACACTATGGCTTGGGAAGAGGATATGTGTGCCAAATGATAAGGCCATCAGACAGTTGATCCTGCGAGAGGCTCACGATTCAGATTACTCCATACATCCCGAGAGTACTAAGATGTATCAGGATCTGAAGGAACGCTATTGGTGGCTTGGTATGAAGCGAGACATTGCAGAATATGTGGCACTGTGTGACACGTGTCAGCTTGTGAAGGCAGGGCATCAGAGACCTGCGGGGTTGCTACAACCCTTGAGGGTACCAGGATGGAAGTGGGAGGAAATCAGTATGGACTTTATTGTGGGGCTGCCCAGGACACAGTCAGGTTATGACTCTATATGGGTGATAGTGGACCGGTTGACCAAGGTCGCCCATTTCATTCCAGTTAAGGAGCACTACCCTGGGTCAAAGTTGGCAGAGTTGTATATGTCGAGGATTGTGTGTCTCCATGGTGTACCTAAGAAGATAGTTTCTGATCGTGGTGCTCAGTTCACGTCGCAGTTCTGGCAGAAGTTGCACGAGTCTATGGGCACTCATTTGAACTTCAGCTCAGCATATCACCCGCAGACAGATGGACAGACAGAGAGAACTAATCAGATTCGAGGACATGTTGAGAGCTTGTGCTTTAAAGAACAGCAGGAGTTGGGAAAAGAATCTGCCTTATGCGGAGTTCTCTTACAATAATAGTTACCAGGTCATCTTGAAGATGTCACCGTTTGAGGCATTGTATGGAAGGAAGTGCAGAACTCCGTTGTTTTGGGATCAGACAAGAGAAGGTCAGGTATTTGGGCCAGAGGTGTTGAGAGATGCTGAAGAGAAAGTGCGGGAGATCCGCAAGAATTTGAAGACAGCTCAGTCCAGGCAGAAGATCTACGCAGACACACGACGACGAGAGTTGACTTTTGAGGTGGGAGACTATGTGTACCTCAAGGTGTCACCTATTAGAGGGCTTCGTCGATTCAAGGTGAAGGGTAAGCTATCACCAAGGTACATCGAGCCGTTCAAGGTGTTGGACAGGAGAGGTGAGGTTGCTTATCAGCTAGAGTTGCCAGCTCGTTTGTCAGATGTGCACGATGTGTTTCATGTGTCTCAGTTGAAGAAGTGCCTCAGAGCGCCAGAGGAGCAGTTGCCGATGGATGAGTTCAACATTGAGGAAGATCTCTCTTATGTTGAGTACCCCGTCAAGATTCTTGAGAGGTCAGAGCGCATCACCAGAAACAAGAGGATCCCCATGTGCAAAGTTCAATGGAAGCATCATTCCGAGCAGGAGGCCACATGGGGGAGGGAAGAAGACATCAAGACAAAGTTCCTCGACCTTTTCTCGAAAGTATCCTAAATCTCGGGTCGAGATTTCTTTTGAGGGGGGGAGAGTTGTAACGCCCTAGTCTTCCTCTTCCCTTTTATGTTCCCTCTAATCCGCCTAGTGGGTCCCATTTGTTAGCGTGGTTTCCTTCTTTTCTCTTTCTTTCCACTTCTCCACGGAAGCCACGATGCGCTCGCGCCCAACAACCCAATGAAATCGGAATCTCGTCAAATCCGGCGCAGTTTCCTTCGATTGGAGTCGCCACCCATCTATAAACCACCGCCCGCACCCTAGGTTTCTTCCCTACCCCGAAAATTTCCCCAAAAGCAGGAGTGCAGCCATTACCGTCGTTCCCTTCTCGGTGAGCTGCTGTACAGCGCGTTTGGCCATCACCCTACGCAGATTTGCTGTGCTGACACGCCATATTGCTTCACAGTGACGCCAACTACCTCCTCCAGTCCTTCCCGTCGCAAGCCACCGCCTCAAACCCTAACTCCGTCGAGCTGCGGTGAGTTTTTCCGCCCTTCCCGATGTTCCCCCGTTTCTACCCGATTTCCCCTTGAGCTAACCCTCCTATCGCACTCGCCTTGCTCTAGAACGTGCCCCAGACACGAAGACACCAAAGAATCACCACCTAGACGTCGTTCCCTCGAAGGACCCAAACTCACCACCGTCTTGTGCCGTCGCGAGCCATCCTCTGCGCCGTTCCAGCCCCCAAGAAACCCCTAGGTGAGTCTGCGATGTTCCTCTCCTTCGGATTTGGTAGAGCTTGACTGGGTTTAGGCGTTTCTCCCCTTGGTTGCATGCCCTAGCAAGCTCCAGCACCACACCCATGGCTGCACCATCGTCCTGTCCAGAGGAAGAAGAAGACCCATGCTGCTTTTGTTCCTAGCCCTTGGATCCTCAATGTGCAGTGTAGATTAGAATAGGGATACCCCTTCATTTATATTAAATCTAGTCCACTCATTTTATATCCTACGGTCCAGATTGAATAGGAGCATACCCCTTCGTTCTTTTAATCTGGTGCGTCCATCTAAGATCCAACGGTTCATAATAGAATCAAATATACCTCTTCGCATTTAGCAACCAGCCCCTGTATTCTTTTAGCTAATTACGTGTAGGTCCTCGCTTTTACAGAATTAACCTTGGACTCTCCTTTAATTAGCAGTTTTGCTGTATAATGATTTTTAGACCCCTGTAACTTGCAGTTTTGCATTTCTAGCCCATCTAGAAGTCCGAATCTAGCATATAAGCCACTGTATAGATTTGTTTTAGCCTTCTAACCCCTGCAGCAGCACCTCATATTCAAATGCACCCATTACATTTGTAAAAATGATGATTTAATACATCCAGTAGTATGATTTTGCAATGGGAGTCACTGTACAGTGCTGAAACTAATGGATTTAACCTTGCAGTGGCTGTTTTGGCATAAAAACATCTCCAGAAAATATTTATTAATGCTTGTAAAATTGAAAATGAATAATAAATATATTCTAGCATATTATAAATTATTTATAGCTTATGATTAATCAATTAACATGTTCACGACGATGTAAGTGTGTAGGCTTTGGTTGTGTGTTCATGTATTTATTATGCTTCGCTGGTTTGCATCGTTTCTTATTGCTTTCTTGCTATTTTGTTGCACATACGATGGTCTGGACAGAACCAGTCCCTGAGTCGTCATTCAACCTGCAAGATCAAGACTTTGACGTCGACGAGCAGCAACACCTTCCTAGAGGCAAGTGTCCTTGACCATATCTCGCCTGTTAGGAAATTAAGGATGTAGATAGAATTAGTTGCATGCAGTCAATTAATTTGAATCCTATGATATGTTGTTTATTAGTTCTTCCATATTATTCCTTGTAGCCATGTTGGGTGGATTATGTTACATGTCGGGATATTATTACGCTTAGCCATACTGTCTTAGTTGGGATGGGTTATGAGATTTAAATTCTTTGTCACGGGTATGGTAAAGTTAATCACAAAATTGATAGTATAAGATGAATCTTATGTTGAAATGAGACTTGTTACATTAATGAAGGAAACAGTTTAAAAAATATGTGACATGACTCTAAATTTATGCTTCATAAGTTCAGAAGCAATGAAAGAAGTGCATTATATAAAGTCTTTCATTGAGATTGGAGTTTGTGTTTGCATTGGTTAGATGACACTTGGCATGTCATTTGAGGCCCACAAAGACTCTAAGCAGTCCATGTGGCGCAAAAGCAATGATTTGTTTTGATTTTTTCGTTGAGATTTTCTTCTTGTCATTTTTAGTCTCCTCTCATGGTTTATGCAATTTTCCAATGGGCACAAGAATCGGCCCAAATATTGATTTCTCCTTCGTGATTTTATACAAGTCGTGTTCACTTCTTTTGCACTCGGTTTGTTTCGAGGGGGCGAGAGCATATATGCAACCGTACCAAAAAAGAGGGCGAGAATTTTCCCGGCGTTGCCACGCCGCCGCCGAGACCAGAGGGGCGGTGCGCGACCACCGGCGATCGTCTGCGGATCCGTCGGTCGGTGGTGTCGTCAATCATAATCGTATAGACATGTCGATCACCTCTCTACCTCGAGGACAAGCTCAGACGTGCTCCGCGCGCAACCGACATTCCAATAACACGCGATCTTGTTCCGGGGCCTCGTCGGCCTCGAATCCGACACCTGGATAGTTTTGGACGAAGACACACCGCACCGTCGACCTCCCGCACCTACACCTCTCCAGCGGTGGCAACCAGATCTCCGTGTCCTTGAAGCTCCTGGAACTACTCTACCGGTCGGAGCTCCTCTGTCACCATCAACTGGCGGACGAAACAGCCTCGGCCACTGTAACTCCGGTCTAGTTCTACCACCGGACACCGCGCGCGCGGCCGCCGCCGACGGTGACGTTGACGTGCTGCTTGCTCCACACAGCTTCATTCCACGTACCCCTACGATGCTGATCTCGTCGGCTACTTGCTTACGTGAAGTAGTATATATATCCCCTTTTCTAAAAATATGAATAAAAAAGCTAAGCACATCATGTAGTGTGCTTTATAATTTAACTATAACTTAGTCTTTAAGTTATTGTCATATAACTTAAATCATAGCTTACCACGGTTGCCCCGTGGTGACAAAGCTCTTCCGGAACCGATTATGAGCTATACTAGTCGAACTTTGAAACCGCCGTGTGGTACTAAACAAACAGGAAAAAAAAAAGAGAGAGGGGGCGTCGGTCGTATTCGGTCCAGTATCAAGCTTCTTCGGCCCAGAAACGGCCCATATTCGGCGAACCTATCTCGGACCGAGCTCCCGTCTCGTAAGTAAAAGCCCATCTTTTTGTTTGGAGTTTACCGGGCTCTAAAATTCTAAGTAACGATGGTTGACGCAACGGGAGAAGCAGTGTTGTTTTGCCATGTTGGATCCGTGGGCCGACCGCTCACCGCCCATAAAAATGCGGATCCACCGCGCGCAATGGGAAAATCGATCGTATATGCCGCATACGTCGGCCCACCGCCCCTCATTATCGTATAGCCATGCCGATCACCTGTACGACCTCGATGACACACACAGGCTCAAACGTGTAACCGACGTTCTCTAGTACGGGCGATGATCTTCCGGTCCGGGGCCTCGTTGTTGTCGAATCCCACACGTGGCAGTTCTGGACGAACACGCACCGCGTCGACGTCGACCTCCGGCGGCAACCAGATCATCATGCATCAACTGCCCCCGGCCGGCCACTGTAACTCCTACGTACTGTACCAGATTCCACCGCGCGCGCGCGTGGCTCCCGCCGACGGTGACGCCGTGCTGCTCCATCGAGACGGCTGCGCGCCACCACTATCGACGACGATCATGATCTCGCCGAACTCTTGTATGAATAATACTCTATGAAAAAAAAAAGCTAAACGCACACATGTAGTGTGCCCTCATAATTTAACTATAACTTAATAATTAAGTTACCATTCCCTCTGAGCTGAGGGGAGAGAGAGCATAATTTAACTCGGAATCGTTGCGTACCACGGTTGCCCCGTGGTGACACGACTGTTACGGAACTGGTTATGAGCCATACGAGTTGCACGTTCGAGCCGCCGTGTGGTACTAAAGCAAAATAAGAGCGTCGGTCCTACTGTATTTGACACCGTAGCAGGCTTCCTCGGCCCATGTTCTGCGAACCTCATCTGGTGCCGCGCGTCATCGTAAGAAGGCCCATATTTTCGTTTGGGCTTCTTAAGACATGGTGGCTTGCCTGACGGAGACGGAGCAAGCAATGCCGAATAAAAAAAATAGGCTGCCTGGCTGGCTCGTCAATGCCGACGAAGCCGACCGTCGTTTCGTTTCTTGTGATATTTTTGTGGCTACGGCGACGATAGCTGGCGCGAATGATTAAACACTTCACCTGATAATTACTCGATCTCCGCATGTCGTATGGAAATGGAGCAAGTAGCAGTGAAATGCAGCATAATAAGCTATTTGCGACGGCTTTTCTTATTTGCGACAGTTTTTTGCCGTCGCAAATAAGTTGTCGCAATTAAGCTTATTTGCGACGGCCACCATCGCAAATAACTTTATTTGCGACGGCTAGCAGCGGCCGTCGCAAGTTATTGCCAGGGGCTGGTGGGCCCCGCAACAATAATTGCGACGGCCCGGTCGTCGCAAATAAGTGCCGCTATTTGCGACGGTCTAGCCGTCGCAAATAAGTTCAGCGGGCAGGACCCACGTGTCCTCCTCCGGGACCCACGCCGCTATTTGCGACAGACGGGCTGTCGCAATTAATGCTTATTTGCGACAACCGGGCCGTCTCAAATAGCAGTGTCTTATTTGCGATGGCATGTAACCTTATTTGCGACGGTACTGTATAAAAAGTCGTCACAAATAAGGTTTTTTATTAAAAAAAACAGAAAATACTACCCGGCTTGATGGCCAGAATCACAAAACATAAACAATATATCACACACAAACATCATCACAATCACAAACTAATAAGTGCCGATACATCTCACATCGTCACCAACAAAGCAAACAAGGACTCACTCGCCCGTCTGACCTCCGTAGCCACCTCCGGAGCCACCTCCGAAGTCGAAGTCATCGTCGCACCTCATTCCAGGTGGCAGTAGCGACGGCGACGGCGTTTGTGCAGCTGTCGCGGATCCCTGCAATTAATAAAACTTAGAGGAATATAAATGCATCAACATCTCTCTCCCTCCCTTTCTCTCCCTCTATCTCCATCTAGATCCCCCTCTCTTCCTCTCTCTTTTCATTTCTCTCTTTCTCTCTCCCTCCATCTTTCTCCCTCACTCTATCTCTCTATTGCTATACTTTTCCCTCTATCTTCCTCCCTCTATCTCCATCTACATCTCCCTCCCTCTATCTTCCGCTCCCTCTATCTCCATCTACATCTTCCTCTCTCTCTTCATTCCTTTCCTACTCTATCTAACTATCTTTCACTCTTTCTTCTGTCTCTCTCTTTCTTCTATCTCTCTCTTTCTTCTATCTCAATCATTTTCTTCTATTTAACTATCTCCCTCTTTCTTCTATCTCAATCTTTTAACGCTGGAGAAGAAGGATTACATAGAAAATTACCTGACCCGCAGAAGAAAGATCGCCTGGAAGGACTGGTGGTAGCTAGATCCCCAGACCTTGCGCCCGAGCCATGGTCTGTCATTGCAAACATTAAATGCTATCTATTAGTAAGTCATTTACGCTGAATTAATGAGAACTTTAGTTTTTATTTTGTTGCCTCCATTGCTTCCCGCATCTGCGCCAACGCTGCTGCCTGGGTTTGGATCGTGGCCTCCATCGCGATCCTTTGGCGTTCCGACTCATCCTGTCGCCTGAAGAGGGACTGCATCTCAATATCCCTCTGCGAGGCGCGACGACTAGTCGTGTCCACCGAAGAATCCTGCGTGGAGCTGCCTCTCGCAGGTCTTCCCGCCCTCGAGTCGACAACTCCGTCGAATATGGCGAGCCTATAAAAAAAAGAGTCAGTAATATGAAATTGAAATATCTTGAATGCTTTGAATTGAAAATAATAACATGACTTGTAAACTCACCTTCCGTATGCTTTTCCACCACCGCTTGCTTACACGGCTTGAGGATCGATTGGTTGACGTTCCCAATCGAAATCCTCGCCGTCTATCTTCCTAGCCTCCTCCCCGTACTTAGCCTGCAAAACAAAAAAACCGTGTAAGTTCAACAATCTATATAGTTATATTTAATATGAATGATTTCTAAACTTAGCAATCGCTCGGTTGCAACCTGACTGCACCCCGTTGGCTGAGAAGGGTCCCTGTGACCTCTCTTCCAGATCTCAGCAGGGGTCGGCGGCACCCCCGTCTCGCGCTCTTGTCAATACGTGTTAGTACGAATAATATATTATGAATATATAAATATAAGTTACACACACTTACCATGTGTTTAGATAAACGCAAGTGGTTATATTGCCTGTGTGCCTGCTCTTCCCCTCGACCCCTCTGCACTCTCGAGCCTTCTCGGACTTAGCTTTAAACTCATCGCTAGCCCAGTAACGACAAAGGGCCCGAAATGCATCGATCCGACCCTGCAACCAGCTCACGTGGCCCTGCACATAGTTGGAAGTCGTTAAAAATACCATCGAGAAAATTATCAAAAACAATACTTACTACACTCCACGTACATGCGCTTACTCCTCCTCCGTCAGGTGCATCTCGCTCTCTTGCCGGAAGTGTAGCACGTGCTGCTGGTTCACCTTCAAGTGCTCATTAATAATTTGAACACGGGCGTTCGACAAAGCTTGTCAAAGCGCCTTGGCAGCATTGTAGTGAAACACTCGCCTCGCATCCTCAAACAGGCGAGGGTCATTCGGGTCCTCTAAAGTATATCTTGCATGCTATAAAGAATATATTGAAGAGATGGTCACTAAAAGAGTTTAAGACTTGAAACTTAGAAACTTTTTTTAACATACTTACCATAAAATCGGCCCATATGGCCTCCTGAAGGTTGTCGTGCTCCTGGTGATGGACGCGTGCCTAGTCCTCCTACGAAAACGAAAGAGGAGGCACCCCGTCGATGACCCCGGGATAGTGCAAACGCACTATGGACCCGAGGACACCGTTCATCGGTCTGTGGTGTCTCTCACCGGTGAAAGATGTGTCGTCCCAAACCCTGCAAGATATTTATTGATTCATTACTTAAGTATTCAAAAGAAACTAAAATTGAACACTATATTTTTTATTACCTGTCTCCGACTGGACGAATCACGATCCTCTGTGAAGGGACCACAGGAGGACTGACAAAGTGAGTCCTCCTCGTCCCCCGCGTCTGCTGGGGCGCCACATCAGGTGACCCATAGGACTCCTCACCAGCCGAACCAAAGGCCTCAGGAACAGAAGGATCGTCAGTCGAGGGCTGGCTCGCCGAGGGTGGCTCACCGAAGGGTAGCCAAGGTCAACTCGCGCTGCAACCTCTAAGTCAGTCGGTGAGGACTACAACATTCAAATGAATCATAAGTAAGATTAATGTGAAATTGAATTTAAAGAATTTGTTAAAAGCGAGTGAAATTTACCTGTGACGAAGTTCTAGAGCTGCTCAGAACGTGCCCCAGCAGCTGAGAGCGTCTGCTCCCAGTCGACGAGGCACCAGCAAAAGCGTCCTCAGGTCTAGAGGGGTAGAACCCCCTCGTCGGCGGCACATTCTTACCCTTCTTTGACGTCATCCTGTTTTAATTAGATAATCAATAAATATGCAAATGAAATATACAAAATTCATGTTACTATCTTCAAGAAAACATTACTTGTAATCACTTTCAAAATTCATCAACATCATTATCATGTGCATGTTCCCTACTCTTTAAACCAGCCCAACGATCTTCCATCGTGGCATGTTCTAATTTCCGTTTTCGCATATCATTTGCCTCTACATCTTCAACGTCTTCAACATCTCTAACTAATTGATCGAGTCCTGCGCCAAGCTCGACGATAAAAGTGTCTGACAACTCTTCTTCTTGGTACACTTCTTCAACGTCTTCGCTATCATGGTAACCATCATCCACAGGAGTATATAACCGCTCACGAGGATTCACCTTATATACCACACACCAATCACTGAGCTTCGTGCATGGATAAGGTAGATAATACACTTGTCCCACTTGATGTGCAAGAACAAATGTATCATAACCTCGTAGTCGGTCCTTATGTTTCACTTCCACCATTCCAAATTGGTTTTCTCGAGTTCCATGAGTGCGATCAAACCAGTCACAATCAAAGAAGACAACTCGAAGGATCTTATTTCCGGTAAAAGTAAATTCAAGAATTTTGTTAATGATCCAATAATAATTGATTAAATTCCCTTGAGTGTCCATTGCTCTCGTCACAACACCGGAATTTGATGTTGCCGCGAGAGGACGAAGAGCTTCAAAATGAGTTGTACGAAATCAAAAGCCATTTACGTCATATCAACCATAGCTTCTAACATTCACCAATCCATAAGATAGCTGCCACAAATCTTCATGGACATTGTGAGTCCGACACTGTCATAAATGATCGTTAGTTAAAATAATATTTCTTTAATAATAGTAACTTATAATACATAGAAGACGAGAGAATATTACATAATCTTGAAACCAGGATAGGAAACTCTGGCCCCCATTTATTCCTTCTTTTCACATCGCTTCTACTTGTTTGGTCGTAGGTTGATGCCTATGTGGCCAACATTGTCTGTGGAACTCGCTGAACATGAAAAAACATCTTTTAGAGTACATGTGTAGCAAAATATGTCGATTAGCATAAATGTAGGACAAATACTTACTCGAAGTATTCCTGCATGCCTTCTATATTTCTGTACATGTAGAGTAAAGCAACAGTCCTTTCATGTTCCGATAGCACGTAGGTCGTGTAGCTACGTACCAACGGTGGCGCCTCTCGTTTGAAAAATGGAAAGATCGCTTAGAGGGAGTGTTTCGTCCATATTGTACCGCATTGCCGAAGTATTGATATTGTTTTCTTCCGCAAAGTAGACACTTGAAAAGTATTATACTTCCTTAAGAGCATATGCTTCAGCGATGCACCCTTTCACCCTTGCCCTGTTGCCACCCATTGGTTTCAGATATCGTAGCGCTCTTTCAATGTGATACATCCACCTATATTGCACAGGACCGCCAACTTTAGCTTCGAATGGAAGATGGATAAGCAGATGTTGTATTGGATTGAAGAAATCCGATGGAAAAAAATTTCCATCTTACATAAAAGTATGGGTATCTCCTTCTCTAACTTATCCATCATACCGAACTTTATTTCTTTAGCACAAAGTTGTCTATAGAAATAGCTGAGCTCGGCTAAAACCTTCCACACCGCATCATCTAGATAGCCTCGAAACATAAGAAGTAAGAGTCTTTCCATTATAATGTGATAATCATGACTTTTCAACCCAGTGAGGTTTCCTGTGTTAACATTTACGGCTCGTTTCAGGCTAGCTGCGTAACTATCTGGGAATTTCAAAGTTTTCATCTATTTCATAACTTCTTTCTTTTCTTTCGATCGAAGACAGAAAGAAGCATGTGGCTTTCCACCACTTACAGAGATTTCAAGAGTTGGACGGTGACAAATGTCTGCCAAATCTAGTCTAGCTTTATAATTGTCTTTTGTTTTGCCAGTAATATCCATGCAAGTGCTTATGATACTTTCGCTCATATTACGCTCCTGATGCATGACATCAATGTTGTGCATTAGAATCAACGACTTCACATACGGTAGCTCCCAAAGTCCACATATGTGAGTCCAATTGTGTTCCTCTTCATAACCTACGAAATATCCAGAACGACCTTCATCAGACACCAGTTTATCCAACATATCAGAAATTTCTGACCCGTTGAGAAGCTTCGATGGTCCTTTAGTGACAACAGTGTTCTTTCGAAAGACATGCCTCTGCTGCCTAAATATATGATTTGAGGGTAGCCAACGTATGTGGCAATCGAAGTAAGATATTTTGCCTCCATGAGTTAGTCGAAAGCAGTCTGTGTCTGAAGCACATATCGAACACGTCAGACGACCGTGAGTGCTCCATCCGGAAAACTTGTCGTATGCCGGCAAATCATGGACGGACCACAAATAAGCAGCTCAAAGGTTGAATTTCTGTTTCTTGTAACTGTCGTACGCTTCGACTTCTGTCCACAAGACTTTCAATTCTTCGATCAGCGGTTTTAACATCACATTGAGACGTGACCCGAGATAATCAGGTCCAGGTACAATGAGGCTAAGAAACATGAACTCGTTCTTCGTTAGGGATGACAATGGGTCGGGTTCGGGTCGGGTCGAGCAAAAATCCACCCAAATTGAAAAAGTCCGCGGGTGGATTTCAAACCCGAACCCGCACCCGCGGGTAGAAAACCGCACCCGAACCCGCACCCGACGGGTTTCGGGCGGGTTTCAGGTGCTCATCAGGTTTGGCAGAAAAACATAAAATTGATCCCAGATTAATATTTATACAGAGAAAAAACCGATTCAAAGTAAATATTAAAATTGCAGTAAATATTGGTACTACAGCCAGTTCCACAATGAGTACATAAATTTAATGAGTACTAATAAGTCTTCAACAGATACAAATTACACAAATTTAGCACACACTTAAGTACTTAACACAACTTCAAAGTCTCAAGAGATTACAGAAACAGATTACAGAATTCTGGTGCAAAAGTAGATTACAGAATTCTGCTGCAAAAGCATAACTTCATAACTTCAAAGTGAACTTCCAGACTAGAACTTCATTTCCTCTAGGAACTTCTTTCCTACAAGCACAACATTACAGTCATTTTTAAAACATGAATCAGGACCTTCACAATCATTCTAGGATCAGAACCTTTACCATTTTTACTGGAATCACACCTTTTGCACATCATCAATCATCAATGGTCGATGAAGGATCATTCTACAATAGAACAGTCAAGTGAAATTAAAACATGACAATTATCACAAACAAAATTACCAAAACAGTACAATAAAGAGTTACCATTTCTTCTTCTTCGTCCTCTATATAAGTCATTTGTTAACTAATAAAACAAGACTGCTCTCCAAACATATCAGCACGAGACCAAACTTGCATACACATCAATCCTTCTACAGTTTTTGGAGCAAGTCTACTTTGGTGTGGGCTAATTGTCCTACCACCAGTGCTAAAGACAGACTCAGATGCCACTGTTGTAACAGGAATTGCCATAATATCTCTAGCAATCTTTCTCAATGTAGGATACTTAACCCCAACATACTGCCACCAATGAATGATGTCCAACTCTTGAGTTCTTGGTAGTGTTGGCTCCTCCAAATATAAATCCAATTCAGTTCGCACATAAGTTGAACCCTCATCTACTTCCTCCGACAAAAACTTATCAAATATATCAAATACAAGGTTATCCCCTTCATTTTGGATGACAGATTTGGTGGCTGCACCCACCCCATCAGTTGTTGCTATGCCCTCCATAGAGCCTTGATACTCCAAAACAAGATCATACAACAAACTTGTAACTCTAGAAAGTTCATTACTTGTAGCATGACTCTCTTCACCATAAATACTACTATAGAAAGCTTTCATGAATTTCACTTTGTACCTAGGATCTAAAACAGTAGCCACTTCCATTAACCCATGTACATCATCCCAATATTTTCTAAATTTCTGTTTCATCAAGGTAGACATCTCTTCTACTTTAGGGATATCACTGCTCCTCTACTTCTCAATTGCTAAATAAATACCACATATTTTGGGGAAGAAGCGATTGGAAGTGACATAATTAGTGCCCGACAATAACTCGGTTGCATCATAGAATATCTTCAACCTACCACAAAGCTCCCTAGCAAATTCCCAATCTTCTTTGGTTGGCTTAAAATGAGCACAAAGTTTTTCTTTATTTGCAAGGCGCTCAAAAACCGCTTGATACTCTAGGGCATTGCTAAGCATGAGGTAGGTAGAATTCCATCTGGTCTTACAATCAAGAGTTATCCTTTTATCATATCTAATATTCATTTGTGGTGATGTGTGTTCAAAACGTTCATGTCTTTTTGGTGTGGCACACCAAAACCCAACACTCTCACGCACCCTTTCAATACCACTTTCCATAACACTCATTCCATCCTTCACTATCAAATTAATAATATGTGTTGCACAACGCATATGCAAAAAGGAACCATTTAGCATAAGAGAGGAAAGAGGCATCTTATCTTGGATAGCTTGCATTACACAATCATTGCTGCTGCAGTTATCAAGTGTCACCGTTGAAACCTTCTTTTCAATTTGCCAATCTTGCAACACCTCGTAAAGAACATCACTAATTACCTCTCCTGTATGTGGGGCTGACAGATATATGAACCTACAATATGCATACCAACAAGGAAATAAGAATAACAGCAAACAAACAATGCAATGAGTTAACACCAAAACAACAATGCATTACCTCAAAAGAAAACTTTTCAGCTTCCACTCATCATCAATATAATGTACTGTCACAGTCATATATCTTTTTTTTTGATGATTTGCAGTCCACAAATCAGTAGTTACAGCAATTCGAGAATGACATTGTTGGAAAGAATTGACCAAAGAAACTCTTTTCACCTCATACATATCCAATATGTCCTTTTTAATAGTATTCCTTGATACTACTTTGAAAAGAGGTTGCAATGTTTCACAAAATCTCCGAAAACCAGTATGATCAACTATAGATAGTGGGTACTCATGTGCACATATCATTAATGCTAATTCCTTCCTAGCAAGTTGTTGATCAAAAACATAATTTTCAACAACAACAGCTCCATTGCCATCTTTGTTTAACTTCAAGGTTGCTTGTTTTAAACCTTTTCTAACTTGTCTAGATGCAAAAATTTGAAGGTGTCCACGCAAATAATTTTTTCCTGCTCTACTATGTCCAACCAAAAGTTTTTTTACACCAATTGCATTTAGCTTTCTCATTACCACCAACTGTAACGTGTTCAAATTCTAACCAAACATCAGACTTGAGCTTTCTTTTCGCACCAACTGGTACATTATCATTGATATCTAAAGGTGCGGCTTCTTCAGATTCTAAAGGTGTTGGTTGAGATTGAGAATCTGTACCATGACTAACACCAACATTGGTTGAAGATAAAGCTGCAGCAGTACCAGCAGTGGATGATGTAGATTGATTAACACACCGTGACCACTTTGCAGCACCAGCAGCCGTAACGTTTGTCGCATTTGGAGTCGACATGTCTTGGATCAGACTGCTGAAATAAAGTGCAGTAAGAAACTAGAAAAGAATGTGCAGCAAATAACTAAATATGTAACATTGTAACAAAGCCATGAGGATCATCCCTAGCAGTCAGGTAACAAAGTAATGTGCAATTGTGCAGAAAGGTAACAAAAACATTAAGTTCCTAACCCTACAACTAGGTAATGTAAATTTAACTAAGACTAGGGAAGATGAAGTAATTAGATGAAGTACCAACATTAAGGATTAACCATTTCAAACTCTAAAAAAATTGAGAAGATGGAGGAGGTCAGGAGGAAGAGGGAAGCAAGCTCATGCAAGAGAGGGCCGGAAGCCGGAGGTTAGAGACAGCAGGCGCTCGCTGGTGCGATCGGGACGAGAAGAGGGAGCTCGGAGGTTGGAGTTGGCCGTGACAGGGCGAGCCGGCAAGGGCCGAGGGAGCGGCCTGCTCCGTGGATGGCCGGTCAGGGACTCGGGGCGAGGGCGCTGTGGATGGCCGCCGCGAATGGGAGGGAAGGAGGACGGGGGAGGGAGCTCCGGACTCCGGGAGCTGGCCGGGACGGGCGTCGCGTCGCAGCAGCCACCGATAGACAGCCGCCGGGATGGACCAGTGGAGGTGAGAACTGGATCTCGATCTGGGACTGGGAGGGAAGAGTGGAGCAGGGGCGTCAGCTCGATCTGAGACTGGGAGACGAGTGGAGCGGGGGCGCCGGTCAGGAGTTTTGCGGCTAGGGTTCTCTCGGGGTTGGAATCTCAGTTATATACATTTTAGTGAACATGGGCCTGAGTTGTAGTGGGCTATATTGGGCTGTTCGGGCGCCCGACGGGGACCCGCCGGTGCAAAAACAAACCCGAACCCGAACCCGCAAAATGTCGGGTCGGGTTCGGGTCTGACCCGCGGGTGGAAAACTGGACCCGCACCCGAACCCGTCGGGTGCCAAACCCGATGGGGACCCGAACCCGCGGGTCTGATTGCCATCCCTATTCTTCGTACAAAAAGCAGGTTGTACGGAATGACAAAGACGAGCCAACATGAGTATGGCATGGCGTTCGTACTGAACGGTGAGAATCCGTCTGTCGCTAATCCGATGCGAACATTCCTCGCATCACGAGAAAAGTCTATATCGAAACGGTCTAGCGCCTTCCATGAATCACCGTCGGACGGGTGCGTCAAGAATTCTTTGTTCTCACGTTTACCTTCTTTGTGCCATCTCATGTGTCGTGTGGTTCTTTTTGAAAGAAACATTCGCTTCAACCGAGGTGTCACAGGCAAGTCGCCATCATCATTAACAACTTCGACATACCTCAATTTACCACATTTCAAGCACATATATGCAACCGTACCAAAAACGAGCTAGGGCGAGAATTAGAGCTGGCAATTGGGCCAGGCCAAAGTCGGGCGGCTCGAAGCACGGGGCAACTGTGCGACACGTGGCCTGACCCGACACGAAGAACAATCGGGTTGTGTCGACCTGACACGAAGCCTCGGGTCGTGCCGTGCTTGGAACTAGGGTATGATGAGCGACACGGCCCGACACGGGAAATGGGTCATGCTCGGGCCGGCACGGCCCGACAACAACTCGACGGCCCGAAGAAGGCACATGGTCCGATAAGAGCCTGACGGTCCGAATAATTCAAAAAAAAATAGGCCATCTGCAGAAGCCAACGATAGAGAGCGATTCTAGCGGTAGCCAACCAAATCCTGCCCACAACAGGCCGAAGAGAGAGCGCTTCACAGGCAACACACAAGAAAGTTTAAAGCCCAAAAGGCGTCTCAGCTTATAAACAAGCAACGCTCCAACTAAATTTCGAATGTGGGATTAACCCACTGCGCTGGCGCCTAGACAAGCCGTGCTCGCTCTTGGGCCGCACTAGTGTTGGGCCGGCTGAAAACATTTACAAGGGCGACTGGGGCTAGGACCTGGACTGTTTTTTATTTAGATTCAATTTTGAAATTTCAAACTTGTATAATTTCCTCAAATTTGATCCAAATTTGATGATTTTTTCTAAATTCTTTTAAAAAATCACTACCACTTGGAGCCATTATTTTCAAGATTATATAGCTCAATTTTGTATATTTATGCAAATATCAAAAGTTGGTGTGTATGTACATATTATTCACTTTTTTGTATCTCTTAAAATAAAAATAATCTTCAACTGAAATTTGTTATATATGTCTACATTTGTACACATTGGAATTTCTTATTAAAATTATTTTAAAGCACTCACACATGTCTCACTTCACATTTCTCCTCATTTAACTCAAATGCTCATATGAAGTATGACATTCACTCAAATTCAAACACACATTCATTCAACACAAAGTTGAAAAAATTTACAAAAAATCATAGAGGTTGGTATTATCATTATAAAGCCCCACACAAACTTTCATACATAAAATCAATATATTATTCAAGATATAAAAATGACAAAACTCTCCAAAACTTTTTTTGTTCTGATCAATTTATGAGGTTTTTCAAACTAAATTTCAATAGGCACGTGCAATATATCCCCCTTACACTTCAGTAATTTTTTCTATGTTTTTTGGAATTTGTTTGTCCATGTATTCTATAAAAGACTCAAAATTCCTTTTTCTTTATTTTTTATTCTCGGCAATATATTTTTAGTTTTAATGTCAAAATTTGTAGGAACATGTAATTCAACTTCACTGACTTTCACAAAAAATAATTCATATTTTTTGAAATTTCTTGTCTATACATTCTAAAAAATGATCTTAAAATCAATTTTAAATCGCTAAATTTAGATGCTGGACTGTTGGGCTGTTGTTGTTGGGCTTGCTCTACTGAGCTGCTTCACTGCTGCAGACTGCGCTGTTCCTTCTTTTAATCACAGAGCCGTGCTCGGACCTGGTACGGCCCGAAGGCGACTTGTCGGGTTCCGGACCGTGTTTGGGCCGCGATTTTCGGCTGCTGATCTGGTCGGCCCGGTCCGGGCCTGCCCGTCGTACTTTCGGATCTCATATCGTTTCGCCTAAAATCACGAATGGGCTGGCCCGGTTGCTCGAGAATTTTCCCGGCGTTGCCATTGCTGCCACCGAGACCAGAGGGGCGGTGGGCCACCGGTGATCGTCTGCGGATCCGTCGGTCGGCGGTGTCGTCCCTATCGTCTATAGCCATGCTGATCACCTCTACCTCGAGGACAAGCTCAGACGTGCTCCGCGCAACCGACGTTCTAATAATACGCGATCTTCCGGGGCTTCGTCGGCCTCGAATCCGAGACCTGGGTAGTTTTGGACGAAGACACACCGCATCGTCGACCTCCCGCACCCACACCTCCAGCGGCGGCAACCAGATCTCCGTGTCCATGAAGCTCCTGGAACTCTACCGGTTGGAGCTCCTCCGTCACCATCAACTGGCGGCCGAAACGGCCTCGGCCACTGTAACTCCTGTCTATTTCTACCACCGCGCGCATGACCGCCGCCGACGGTGACGATGACATGCTGCATGCTCCACACAGCTTCATTCCACGTACCCGTACCCTAGGATGCGGATCTCGTCGGCTACTTGCTTACGTACGTGTACAGAGCGAGCCAGTATATCCCCTTTTCTAAAAACTTGAATAAAAAAGCTAAGCACAGCATGTAGTGTGCTCTCTTTAATTTAACTATAACTTAACTATTAAGTTACTATCATATAACTTAAACCATTGCTTACCACGGTTGCCCCGTGGTGACAATGCTGTTCCGGGACCGATTATGAGCTATACCAGTCGTACCTTGAAGCCCCCGTGTGGTACTAAACCAAAAAGGAAAAAAAAAAAAGTGGTGGTCGTATTCATCCGGATAGCAGGCTTCTTCGGCCCAGCTAGCAACGGCCCATGTTAGCGAACCTCATCATCTGCGGTGCCCGGCGATCGTGTGGGGTGCCCCCGGCGCCGTCCCTCATCATCTTATATATAGCCATGCCGACGATCACCTCTACCTCGAGGACAGGCTCAGACGGGCTTCGGGGCCTCATCGTCCTCGAAAACACGCACCGCGTCGTCGAACTCCCGTAACCGCACCTCCGGCCGGCAGCGGCGGCAACCCAGATCTCCAGCTCATGGAACTACCGGTCGGAGCTCTCCTTCGTCACCATCAACTGCCCCGGCCGGCCACTCGCCGCCGACGGTGACGCCGTGCTTCTCGAGATGGCTTCTCCACGCCTACGATTCGGATCTCGTCGGCTATTTGGTGCGGAGCTTGTATGAATAAAAAATATATTAAAATATATGAATCGAAATAAAAGCTAAGCACAGCATGTAGTGTGCTCTTATATTTTAACTATAACTTACTAGTATAATTTAACTCAGAACCATTGCATACCACGGTTGCCCCGTGGTGACAAACCTCTTCCCGAACCGATTATGAGCCATACAAATTGCATCCTTAAGCTGCGGTGTGGTACTAAACCAAAAACAAAAAGAGCGTTGGTCGTATTCAACCCGGTAGCAGGCTTCGTCAGCCCAGCCAGCAACGGCCCATGTTATGAGAACCTCATATCGGGCCGCGCCGTCTTGTACGTCGTGAAGGCGAGGAAGTCCGGCTTCGATCTGACGCGTTTTCTTCAGAAGGTGGTGTAAAATTTCGTTGCGTTCCTGATGTAAAAAGTCTTGCCTTATGTTCACATATAAACTCTACTACCTGGAACCAAACTTTTGACTTGCAGAAACGCAGGCACGTTACGATCTAGAGCTCCGGAAAAGGTAGGTCGCCAGCAGGAACATCTCGATGCCGTGTTACCATGTTCATGCTTAATTGGCAAAGCCCACTACGTACGGTACGAGTACGACGAAACTGAATGTCCGTATCTGCGCTAACGGTCTGTGGTCGCGTCGCGCGACCAGCTGGCATGGCTCATCTCAGCCAGCGTCTGCCGAGTCCTTAAACAACGTCGTCAGAGTGCCTGCTGCCAACGATCGGAGAGAAACAAACAAAAAGCGGGGTCCCATTGCCCAAGTATAAACTATAAACACTCCAACTTCAAAGGGAACACGTCGACATGAAGAGTAAATTAATATCCTCTATTAACAATGGTCAATTATACAACATGAACTATCAAGATGAATAATTGTGACACTGGATTTGGTAATGAAATCTAGACACCAGATAATTCAGTAAACTTCTCTTTTTAACAAGCCATGCTTTATGATAAATAAATAAACTAATTACAACCATTGTTTTCTACAATACTACAAATATTGATCTACTTATTACAGCCCTGCTGATTCAGGATCTTAAAAGAAACACAACACATCTTAAAAATATGTTTTCAAGTCATTCTTACACGCATCTTAAAAGGAACATACATCATTTATTTCCGAGATGGTACATTTTACAGTGACTGTCAGGTATTAGCTTAGTAGCGTGTAGCGACGGTTTACAGACTTTTTGGGTGAAACTTCCATACCCTAACATAATTCTCGGCATGAGTGGTCACAATTTTTTTCATGCCAACAGATAGGCCGGTAATTTGAGGCCGCAAGCGTCTCGGGATGTTGTCCAGCTGGGCATCTGGGTCAACCTTGCGAACGCGCTTCTTCTCAATTTGCTGATTAGATCTAGGAGTGGATTCTGTTGGGCGGTCTGCATCCATAACCAAATTTTGAATGGTGTCACCTGTTCTTTGGCATACCAATCGAAGCACGCCATCAATACCACCAACAGCTAGCGTTGCCGTATCACCTGGCAAGTGATGTGCGCTGTAGATGACATTTGGGCTGACTCTCGTTTCCCAAAGAGGCTTCATAGTCCTGAACAAGAATAACCATAATGAGATCACAGTCATGTTTTGCTTAGCTGCATAACAAGATGTTAAGCACAGAACTGGGTCACAAACATTCTTGTTGCAACATCTAAACTCTGCAACTAACTATTTCTCAAACATTTGTTAAACCAATTGAGAAAAAGCAAATCAGACAATTGCAGTCTAGAGATAAAATGAATCTAGTGGTAATAGCACAAATGTAACACCTCACTATTGTGACTGCCTTTAAAAGTACATATCCATATAGTGAGGTGTTACATTTATTAATAGCGCAAAAAGCTTTACAATCAGAAATTAGTAAGCAAACATGCTGCGATCATAATTCCAAACTAGAATATATAAATAAAAAGGGCATATAGCCAGTGTTGAAAGCTTCAACACATTGTGGGTCTGGGGAAAGGAATTTCTATGTGCATCTTATAAAATGTCTATTCCCAGTTCCTAAAACGCTGTAATAACAATTTGAGCCATGCTATTGGCAATTGTTTATTCGTGTACATTTGAACATATATGCAATTCTTTCTCTTGGACAGCTACTGAAATTTTTCATGATTGTCCTGCAACACTATAGGTGGCACATCACCTATATTGTTGCAGGACAATCATGAAATTTTTTACAAACTAGCAATTCTTCTGTGTGGTTTACTGACCTCAGGTCCCAGCAATGTGCATAACCAGCAGACGAGCCAGCAAATATAAAATGTGAATTTGTGCCAACAGATAGGCATCTTATTGCTGAAATTATATAAAAAAATAATTGTAGTTAGGAAAAAGTTTTTGGTCCTCACACCACTGCATCTGCAGATTTTAGTTAAACATTCCACGAATGAGTCAACAAGAAATAATCAAAACTGCCAGTAAAACATCAGACACGGTCAATCAAATTAATCCACAATACATAATCCAGGTTTTACAGATAAAAAAAGAAATATAAACTTTAGGAAATATTCTTGGATTATGTTTTTATTTAGTCATTCAACATCAGTGTCTCTGGATTACAAGTCTAAAACAATTATTAAGAAAACTAGAGCAATGCATCTCTTAATTGAGAAGAAAATAGTATTTCTATAGGCATAAATGAGTTCTCGAGGTAAATTGTTTGACTTTGGAAATTAGTGGCGTTATATAGGAAACCAAGAGCAAAACAGCGCATTATGCTTTAGATATTTCCAAGAAAATTAATATCTAGCCACATAGGTATCTGTGAACAGATTGCATGTTGTGATAGAAAACCTTGACGTCTTATCAATGGCCACCAAAAAGAAAATTACAGCGCTCATCATGAAAAAAAAAAATCACATAGCAAGACAGAAGCATCTCGATCAGGACAATCTACAAGGACAATTCCCTAAAAGTAAGGAACACCATAAATGTTTCCTTTCTATAAAACTTTCAACTTATACGAATGTGGAAATCTAGACATTAATCATCCTCATCAGTAATCAGAAATTGAAGTTGGCATAGCTGAATGCTTACTTAGTGGTGCAAAACCTGATTTCAGAACAGCTAACTTCTGTCCTGAGGTTTGATCTGCAATACATATGTTTCCGAATGTAGAACCACCAACAATCAGCTGGTCATCTGTTATTGTCAAGCATGTCACAGGAGAAGAGTGAAGCCTGTATTGCACATGATAAACAGACGTTAATTCCATAACACAGTAATTTACAATGCAGCAACACAATTAACTTCAAGATAACTATGATGATTCTTTTAGTTTCCATTATTTTTTCAACTATGGGCTTATAAAGGTTCACAGCTTAAATTTTCATAATTGTACAAACTTGTATCATTGCAGTCATTTGAATTATCAACGAGCGATTTGTACTGAAAAATGCACAACTTGTACTTGCAAACATAGAACCTAGCAATTCCAAAGGAACGGCTTTAAAAAACAATTCCGAAGGTACAAAAATGCTGGAAAGAAACCTTATTCACATGCTATGCGAATTAGTTCACTGCTAATTACCGGAAAATACTGCTAAAGAGACTACACCAGGCTATTCACATTTGTCAAAAACCAAAACATCTCAATTGCTCAGTACAACGTGCAGGAACCCATACACCAGAATTACTTTGTTCCACTCTCGGCTGAAGCACAGAGCGAACTGCAACAGTTACAACTAATCATCGAGGGTGTGATGGACAGGGGGCAGCAAAGTGACATTTGGAGGGGGGCTTGTGCAGAGCTATACTCCTCCCGAAAAGGATATTTATCATTCTTCTCACACATAAATCCTCCTGCACCGTTTCGCTGGATCTGGAAATCAAGGGTTCTGAGGAAAATCAAAATCTTCACTTAGCTATTGTTCCGTGACCGACTGAATTCCAGGAATATCTTAAAACGGAAGAATCTCATTATCGAGGGCGAGGACTACTCTTGTGTGCTCTGCGACATGGATACTGAAGAACTAACATACCATCTGTTCTTTCAATGTCCTTTCAGTGTACAATGCTGGAATATCATAGGGTTTCATTGGGATCACAATCTATTTGATACTATAACAAGGGCGAAACAGAGTTGGAACAGGTCATGCTTCATGGACATATTTGCTAGCGCTGCATGGGAAATTTGGAAACAAAGAAATGCAAATATCTTCAGGGCTGCGCAACCTACGGTGCTGGGATGAAAAAATTGCTTATAGCATCGATGAGGTCCCAATTATGTCGCTTTGAAGAAATGGACAAGATTAGAGTAGAAGAATTCATGGAGGGTTTGTAGGGAGTTTACAATCTCTGGAAACTCCACCAGACTCGTGATGTAAACACTACGTGGCTACTTACTTGTAATTATTTTTTATTAATCCTTATCAATATATTTACTGCGGGGGCTTCCCCTGCAGTCTTTGTGCTAAAAAAATTACCGGAAAATACTTGAGCAACTCCTGCTGTACATATCATATACAAAGGCCCGACCATCCTCACAGCCAATTACAACCTCTGGATCAGCATAACTATAGAAGAAAATGGAAATAACGTTAATAAATCTTAATATAGATTAAAAATAATGTTATATGCTAATTGAACATGCATTTTTTTTGCATGACTCATTGCTTTTAAGCATAGCTAAAATAACATAGATTATGTAGACCATTCATGTAATTAGCTGAAACAAAGTCTTGCCAGGTCAAGCAATTAAAACTGGCATCCTCACCTCATGCATGACCCGTGATGAAATGAGGCTCCAGAAGATTGAAAGATGCTTGTTGGTTCACTCCGTTTCCATATGCAAAGCTGGGAGCTAGTCAAACCTACAATCTTTAAGCATTGGAGTCATTTTATAGTACAAAAACAATCTTTGCACTTTGTTAAGAAAGACAGTGTGGCCTAATTTTCATTTCTCCTATTCAGCTGTAACAATTTTGGTTCAGCACATCTTATGTGAGTAGAAAAAAAATGTTCAGATGATAAACTGTTGGAATTGCCAAAGTTTATGAATCATTCCGTTGATGCTTTGGAGCAGCAATTAACTCATGTGTATAGTCTAGCTCTTACAAAAGATCTATGCGATTAAGATTTCCAAGGTCCCACGGTCAGTGAGTGATTCCATAGTCACATCCACATCCAGTCAATGACCACCACCTTCTTACAAAGGTGGTGACAAGAATCAGCTAAGAACAGTTGTCATTTAAGTCCAAACTTTGGTTATACAAACAAAATCCTCAAGCTCATGATATAGCCTTAACCCTGCTACTTTGCAAGCATGTTAAAAGATAGCTCAAATAAATGTAATGTAGAGCTAAATCTTGGATATGGGTTACAATCAGGCGATTATGAATAAGACTCTTCAAAGTGCACTACTATCAAGTCGTACCTCAGTGAACAGTATTCTTCAAATTGTAAGCTAAAGCTAGCAGTGCTACCTATCCCAGACTGCAGTCTGCTGCAAAGATGCATGCATGAATATGCAAAAATATTGACAGTTTTCTGTGTGCTTTTACTCAAGCGGATTCTTTCAGTCAAAAACAAGGCTAGAGCAAGTAACAGCCAAATAACATAACATAATGTTCACCCAAATACGAAGTACCTTATTTTCATCAAAATCAAAGTCGACCAACGTTTTAGCATTTGGAACATGGTACTCATTCATGAAGTTGAAGCTTTCAGCAGACCAAAGTCGAAGAACCTGGCAAAACAAAACAAAGTAAAAAACTACGAACTAATCTTTACAATCATTAAACTGCGAAGTGGGAACAACAGCTAAAGAAAGTAAATAAATTAGCACTAAACAACAACAATCCCAAGTCCAAATTAAGTATCTAGAGCCATGGACTATTGATCAAAGGGGCATGCTAATGCAAAGACCCTCTGGGTCATTATGCTACAGCATATTATTTGTGACAATCTGAGTTACTATGTTATTGACGGTCATATTATTTATGACATTCTGTTCAATTTTGCGGTTAACCACATATTAGTCTACAATATAATTTATTGCGCAAAATGATAATAAACACACAAAAATAGCAATAAACACATAAAAATGCCATGTATGGACCGGTGGTGTCTGGTGTGTAGAGATTACCAAGATTGGATCGGGAAGCGAGAAAAAAATTGATGAGGTCGAAGATTAGTACTATTGGGCTTTATTCTTATGGGTTGTGGGGTAGTGTGGGTTAAAATTTTGGTTAAATCGGTAGTTCGGTTAATACAACGTGAAAAAAACGAATAAAATTCGGTTAACCGTAATACACGAAAATAAAACTGAATTTAACCGAAAATTTCGGTTTGCTTCAGTTTGGTTCGGTTTTGCGGTTAACCGCGCCCACTCCTATTTTGTTCTGGGCCACTATGCAACAGTACTACTTTCTTAACAATAAGACCATTTGCATTGCCATATCTCAGAGGGAGGGAAACACAATTGCCAATTAAATATAGATGGATCTCACAACATCTAAACCATATAGAACCATAATATAGATAGAATAGTCACTAAAATTTACTAATCAATAAAATTAATTTTTGATATTTATTCTGATGAAAAACAAGAAAAATATATGATTCAACATGCACCTTATCTCCAACTGCAGTTAAGATTGAACCACTTTTCATACGGCACAAGGTAGCTCTGAGATAAGAAATAAGAAACTGAATGAAAAATATGAACATTGAGCCATGAGCCCACGACACATCCGATATACCGTAGCTCAGAAACACAACAATGTGAAAGTACAACAGGGAAAAAAGAGAGAAGATATTTGATGACTAGACCGATGAGAGCTGTCATCATATATAATAGGATACAAAAACACGGGTTGTTACCGCATAGGATGACCAATCCACTGATAAACTTCAGCAGATCCGCTAGAGAGAGATGATACATGCTCATCCATTGCAAGCTCCTTAAAGTAGTTTTTCACCGAAATTTCAGAGCTTGAGCCCTTTGCTTGTGGATTCCTCTTGTAATATAGATCCCTCATGATATCAGCTGCTTGGATTATCCTATTCCTATAAACCAAGGATAAAACCAAATCTCACATTTTAATCAATGAATAGCATCAGATTTTGGGAACTGCCACAAGGAACAATCATAGAAAAATTCTGGCGTGAGAAACGCATGAAACAGAAAAGTCAAACAAATGTAAATCATCAACAATTGCAGGAAATTGTGGTTTAAAAATAAGTACTCTATCCGTCCTCAAAAGGTTGTCATCTTTTAGTTCAAAAATGAACTAAAAGATGACAATCTTTTGGGGACAGAGGGAGTACATGGAACCAAAAATACCATTGGCTTAGAGGAGCTGCTGACTGAATACAGTCATGCAAAGACAAAATTTACAACACAGGTTACACCTCTAACATGGTTGGATGAAGATTCACAAATAAATTTGGAGACCAAACACATCTTGGATAAAAGGTACGAACCAATGAATGGCCTATTAGGATACTAGCAGGATCCACCTAGCAGCGCAAGAGGGAGGGGGGCTAGCAGGATCTACTTAGTTAAGCGAGATGCCTAATGTGTTGGGACCTGTCTTGCAACCGCTATGATGGATCTCCTCAACTACCTGGTGAAATTGGTACCCTCCTACCACTGGAAGTAAGACTTTTCCTTCCTAGAAGGAAGCACCAGGACAGAGTACAGACCACCAAATGAAATTGGATGCTGGTTACTACTACTCATCCTGAACTCTAGTTAGACCGAACCCACCTAAAAATATGAAACAGGACATGAACGAAAACAGCGAGCCCAAATAATGAACTGCAATCAGTAACAAAAACTGAAAACAGATAGCATGAAACAGGGGAAAGAATTAAAGGGAAGTTACGGACCATGAGCTGCAGACGGCGGAGCAGCGGGCAAGATCAAAGTGGTCGTCGAGGCGGGAGAAGATGGAGCGTAGGGTGTCGTCGTTCAGCGACTGTGCCGTCGACCCGGAGCCGGAGCCGGCGCCCCTGGGTCGCTTCAGGGTGGCGCTCCGGCTCCGGCCCCGGCTGCTGCTCGCTTCCATGGCTCGACTGCCGCGCTCTCCTCCCTCCCTCCCTCTCCCAGGTCCCGGCTGGTTCCAGTTCCGGACCGGAGGACGGTCCCGTGGTGGTCGCGGACGGCCGGCCGCCGCCGTATCGCCGGGAATCATCCTACCTCCCACGTGCTCCGCGGACCGCCTATCCATAGAAGTGGACGGGCGAAAGTTTCCTTGGGCTTTGAAAGCGCTCGTGCTAACTTCCGGCCCACTTTGGACGATGACCAGCCCAATACGGCCCAGGAACATCACGTAAATTTTATTTATTTGTTTGTCATTTTCACGTTTAGTTACAATCATTTTGTTGTGTGTTTACGGTTTTATGCTTTATTGATGCATTCAACGTTACATATGAGTAGGTTCAGAATGTTTAAAATTCTCCTAAATATTTATAAAAATCTAGCACCTGTTTCTTGCTCTTGTCTCATGATAATGATCTGGCAAATCATGTCGTAGTCAAGGCCTCAAGGGGTCAATTAAGAACTGATCGATGAAATGGAAATGCTGAACTAATGCTCAACTTCTGCAAATTTCTAATGCCATTGTGTGGAACCAGTCTGCCTGGAAGCACCATGTCATCGAATCTATCCAATATTAATCCAAGTAAGTATGAACCAGCATGCATGCATGTCGTCTGCACACGCCAATAACATGCAGGGGCGGGCATCCACAGATGCCGTTCTTGCATCAGCGGCACGGCAAATGCTCTCGTTCGGCCCTCGCCTGCCGCTCTCAGCCATCCAGACTCAACCATCGATATATACAAGCACCGAACATCATGTCGCCTAACTCTGGCATGCCCAATTCAGTTACTCCGAACCACCACCAGTTGCTGAGATCGTCTTCTGGAAACAACTCACGTGCAGGACGATAGGCAGTAAAGACTAAAAAAATCATTCAGATAGCTCCACCAGAGATGTAGCTTTATATGTTTTATAAATACATCATTGTAATTCATTTACACGACGTGTTGCGTACATCATTGTAATTCCGTCGATCGAGGTCATTCAATCGGCATGCAACACTCGTTCTCACGTCGAAGGAATGCATCAGCTTCTTCAACGTACGCCCCGGAGACATGCACCGACTCCCCCTCCGCCGTAGAACCTGGCACGCACGCCGACGGCGCGCGCCCTCACCTGCACCCATGCATCGACGACCCTGAATGCCATCGTGCCGTGGTCATCAATTTGTCATGGCTATGGCTAGCGTTCGTCGCCGATTTGTGCACACCGTCACCAATCAATCGGCGTTATTTGTCGTCCTTAGGATTTCGTACTAACAACAAGCTTAATTATAGCTACGCGTGATCAATTTGAACCCCAGCTGCACAAGCGACACCGTTTCAGTTCAGCGCAAACAAACCAGCCGTCTGGCATTATTGACTGCGATGCCCAACTTCATTTCCTAGGGTTCGACTAATCCTGGAAATAAACTCCCATTGCCATTAGTGGCCAGATGAACACATCTCAGCATTTTCCCTACACAAAGTCTATGTACTAGTCAAAATGGCTCGTACTTCAAAGACTGCATGCAAGATGGCATCCAGGCGCCGGCCAACTAGCCCGGCCGGTTGTTGGTTCTTGGTTGAACTTTGGACACCGCCGCGTACCTCAAAGACGCGTACTTACGTCGTCACCCCGCGTGGATCTTTCCTCTACTCGTCATATCAGTCAGTCGTCAGGCTAGCTACTTGAAGCAAATGTCCCTTCGGATATGTTTATTTCTCATCGATTAGTTTAAAAATAAAATAACCGTTAATAAATAAAAATATCCGAAGGGTGTAGTATGTACTATCTAACTGATGGCACGTTATCTAAAAAAATCTAGCTGATGGCAGCATGGGCCACATTTGTTTAAGATAATGGGTTTATTTTGGAGTTTATATGTGCAATGGGTTGAGAGAATGAAGCAAAATGAATGATCATAGGTATCCAGTTTTAGATATATATGTTGCTGGAAGAGAGCATATATAAAAAATCCCTAGAAATCTTCTCTAGCTCTTATATAGCTAAAACAGCTTTTTAATTTCTAAATCTAGGTGCATTGCTTTTCGACAATAAATAAATAAATAAATTTAGGTAGATTGCTGGAGCTTGGAGATACTGTAACCTCTATCGAGACATAAAAACAACGTCAGCAGTCCAGTGAACAAGAGATACTGGACAGTGAAGAAGCTAGTCAGCTCCGCCGAATCTTCGATTGATTGCTTAACGCGGCCAACGTCTTTGAATTAGTTGAAGTCATGGTACGCGGTATCGACAATACACGATGTTGACTGCACACACGCACACTCACTCTCTCTCTAAACTAAGCAAGAAGAACACTGAACAACAACAACGTCGCGGATATCCGCACGCGATCTGCCTGTCTTAATTATACCAAGTTGGAATATCTGTTGACCCTACAAGAGAAAGTATTAACCATCAGTGGAGTATTTTATTTAGGTAACATTTAGAGTATATTGTTGGAGCGTACTCTAATCTAAATTTAGTAGATTACTCCTTCTTGATTCGAAATATTTGTCACCGGATAATCTTTTAGAACTAACCATAATAAATATTTGAATCGGGTGGGAATATCATGTATTATGGACACTATCATAGAACCAAACTTCACAACTGACCCGAAAATTAGATTGGTAATAAAATACATCTGTTTCAAAATAAATGACGCCGAAAACTGAGGGAGTAAAGATGAACTGAACAGAAATTGCTCAGCAGCTACCAAAACCCGGGTGATGTGCTTGCTCTGTTCTTCTTCTCCTCCCCCTATAAATACTACCCGCCTCCGCGTCGGGTCTCCGATTCCCCACACCATTCCCGTTCACGGCAGAAGCTAGCTAGCAGGAAAACACACAGCCGTTTCAGAGGTTCCGCTGCTAGTGCTAGTCTCCTCTCTCCGCCATGGCCGACGACGCTGCCACGCGGGCTCAGGTCGCCGGGTTCCTGCTCCTGGTCCTCCTCCCGCTCGCGCCCACCGCGACGCGCGCCGCCACGCCGGTCAGGCCGTCGTCGTCGTCCACCGCCATGCTCCCGCTCCACGGCGACGTCTATCCCACGGGGTACCCTCGCTTACCCCTCCCCGCTGCTCAGTCTCGATTAGCGTAGGACATTTGGCGCAACGATCGGTCGCCAGAGATTCGCCGCCCGTATTGAGTTCTTCCCGTCGAATATGATGCGAAAATTCGTTTTTTTTTTTAGTTTGGGGGAGGTTGAGATTGACGCGTCTTCAGGTTTGATGCTGGCAAACGCAAACGGTCGTCTCCGTTGCGCTGCGGGCGTTGGTGTTGGTTGGACCAACTCGCCGTCAGAATTTACAAATATTCTTTCTTGTTTGGATTTAAAAGCCGGTGAACTTTTTAACTCTTTGTTTTTTCTGTTCGCGTTTACTCCTACATTGCTGCGGTTTGGGTCAGTGATTTGATACCAAATTAAAAGTTCCATGCAACTACGCGAGAGCTTACTCTCTCCACAAAATGCAGCAGATTACTCGTCACCCTATTATGACGCGTTTTGGGTTGGAAAAAAAATAATCCTTCTGATACGTTCTTCAGTTTGTTGCCCTCTGAAAAAGAGGAGTTTGGATTGCTATTTTTCCATACAATTCTGTGCGAGCTTGTAAGCTATGTGCAATTTTTAATTAAATTCTGCTGTTCCTTGGCAGCCGCTACTACGTCACAATGAATATTGGGAACCCTGCGAAGGAATACTTCCTTGATGTCGACACTGGCAGCGACCTTACCTGGCTGCAATGCGACGCGCCCTGTCAGAGTTGCAACAAGGTACAATCGGCTCGATGTTATGCATAGCATGTTCAGTGTTTCGTCATACTCCAGTCTTGGTTACTGGATGCACTTTGTTTAGCTGAAATTCCTGTGGTTATTGGGTTCATGTCAGAACTGAATCATGCACCTATCTTTCACCAAACCTGTTATTTTTTCAGGTTCAGGCTCTTTTAATTTTTTTCGATTATAGCAAGCAACTTTCGGTGATAATTTGTCTTGCTCTTGCCATTGTATTCCAAGTTTGCCGTTCAGTTTGACTCATGATTTGTTATCGGCGATACGTCAGAATAAACTGACCTTTTCAGCTCAATTCTCGTCCTATCTTTGCTTTGAAATGTAGGATTTTGGTATGGTTTATGATGTTGGCTTCCTGATGGCTGTTGCAGGTGCCACATCCATTGTATCGGCTAGTGAAGAACAGCCTTGTGCCATGTGCCGATTCACTCTGTACTGCATTGTACAGTGAACTGGGCTCTAATCAGAAGTGCCCTTCGCCAAAGCAATGCGATTATCATATAAAGTACGCAGACAGATTATCTTCCACGGGTGTGCTCATCAAAGACAACTTCTCATTACAACTTAGGAATTCATCCAACGTCCGTCCCAGCCTCACCTTTGGGTACTCACTAATTATTTTCACCTTTTGGTAGTGCTCGGTTACTATCACTGAATTCATTTCTTGACGCCGTGATGTTTTCTTTTGTTTGCACAGCTGTGGGTATAACCAGTATGTGGGGAAAAATGGTGCGGTGCCAGAACCGACAGATGGCATCCTTGGGCTTGGGAGGGGATCAATTAGCCTGCTTTCACAGTTCAAAAGCCAAGGGATAACGAAGAATGTTCTTGGCCATTGTCTCAGCACAAGTGGAGGGGGCTTCCTCTTCTTTGGCGATGATATGGTGCCTGCTTCACGTGTAACATGGGTGCCCATGGCACGGATCACATCTCGGTACGCTCTATTTTCCAGGAGTTTGTTTCGCCAAAATGCATTATATTTCTCATGAAAATTCTTACTTGTTGATACCGGCCAGATAAGGGTACAATTGCCCTATTGAGTGTTTCATTTTGCAAAATTGTTTGGATAGTAGGCCTTCGTATTCTACTCCCTCTGTTCTGTTTTATTTGACATTGGGAGAACTGAAACTAGTTTTCCCAGCGTCAAATAGAACAGAACAGAGGGAATACTCCCTTTTATTTCCAAAAGGATACTTTTGAAATTTTGACTGAGGGCTATTCATTTGACTTCTAATTGCAAATCTTGAGTTTTTCCTATTTTAAATGCTTTATGCTTGTTCATATTTCATTGATTTCTTTAACTAGGATTTCATGAATGCAAAAGTTTCTACTTATATACAGCACTTATTTGACATTAATAAAAGTTCATGAAGATTACTACCTTTTTGTGCCTTGTATCACAGAAATTCAACCTTTCACATCAATTTAAAACAAAACTCGCTATCGGTTCATCACAAACAACCACTACGCTGTTTATCTTATTTGTAGTTTGATATTTTGGAATGATGAATTGCTACAAAATAATCACACTCGATTTTTAAATCACAAAATCAGATTAACGTGTACCACCTAAATGACATGTTGAGTGTTTAGGACTATTATATATCACTGACATGTAAATTTGTTTCTTATAACTGCATGCAATTTATCCTTTTTATAGAAAACTTGGTTTAACTCTTTATACAACCTTCTTTCTCAGGAATTACTACTCACCTGGGTCAGCAACACTGTACTTTGATAGACGTCCGCTTGGCGTGAAGCCAATGGAGATTGTCTTTGACAGTGGTAGCACCTATACCTACTTTACTGCCCAACCATACCAAGCTGTTGTTTCTGCGGTAATTTTGACTATAGTACAACCTAATTTCCATAAACTAAAGGAAAAAACTAACCAAATGATATGCTAACCTTGCAGCTCAAAAGTGGTCTCAGCAAATCACTCCAACAGGTGTCAGATCCCAGTTTACCTCTATGCTGGAAAGGCCAGAAGGCATTCAAATCTGTGTTTGACGTTAAGAAGGAATTCAAATCACTATTTCTGAGTTTTGCTGGTGGCAAGAATGCGGTCATGGAAATCTCTCCTGAGAACTACCTCATTGTCACCGTAAACACTTGATACCCAAATGACTACCAGCAGGGAATCACAATGTTTTTCTTTATGTATGAAAATAAATCACGGTTAACACGTTTTCATTTGTTCTTCCAGGAAAAGGGCAACATATGCTTGGGCATCCTTGATGCAACGGCTTTCAAATTTAGTTTCAATATAATTGGAGGTAAAGTTCAGGCATACGTCAGGCTACTAAAGCACCCAGTTCCTGAAATTCAGATATACTCCTAATGGATTATTATTAAATGATTGACTTTGATCTTCCTTTTGGTAGACATCACAATGCAGGACCAGATGGTGATTTATGACAACGAGAAAACACAGCTGGGATGGGTGCGTGGATCATGCAGGGGTGCCAAGTCAATGTTTTTCCTTCCTTGATCACGAATCAGATTTCAACCATGAGCGCTTGAACCTGTCCAATATTGGCTTTATTGTTGATGGAGCTGGAAGAAACTTCTGCTATCCTCAACACCGTGGAATGATCATTTTCCTAACTGAAGAGTTCCAGCATATTACAGTCGAAATAAAGTGATAATTAACTTGTCTGGGGAATTGAGAGATGTAACATAGAAATAATGTAGAACCGAATATCAAGAAAAAAAATTGTTAACACTGCCGCATGCAAGGTGTTGATGGAGAATGAAAACTGTTCTGAGCCTCCATTTACAGAATTTCGTCCAGGAGTCACTTCTAGAACTTTGACCTCAAATACTTAATAATCCTTGACTGCAAACATAATTGAGAAGAAAGTTTGTTTTGAAATAAGGAGCCAAAATTAGAGAATCTTTCTAGTTATGATTCAAACATTTTAAAGGAGTGGTTACCTAAATTGTTCCGTGGGAACATTTTAGGAGAGTTGGTCTTAAATTGCCATAAGGCAACAGTCGTTCTCAACAGCATACTCTTCATGGCTTCATCTACATGTGAAGCCTTCCTCAGAAGAAACAAATATGAAGCTGTTTGTACAGTATTGTAGAGTTCGTGCAGGGGAATACACTGCATTCAGATGCATCTATTTGATCTTGTATCGCTTTGCTTTTCTTTGCGTTTTCTCACAACTCACAAGGTGGAATGTGTATGTTTTTTTTTTCAAAACTAAGGTGGAATGTGTATGGTGATGCAGGCTTTATGCAGGAATCTTTGTTTGCAGAGATTACTGATCAACTGCAATTTTGTGCAGCATATTTTCAGTTTTTTTTTTCAGAGTTAGTAGTATGCACTGCTGATGTATTCTTGTTCATCCAATCATTCACAGTGTTTTGCCAGTAGATATGCACTGAAAGTCTGAAACATGAGGTTACTCCTTCGTTAGCCATTCACAGTGCTTTGGTAGTTGAACAAAATGCAGAACTAATTTCAAACTATGTCCAACCGGGGAAAATTCTTGGGAGCGGAAATGTAAGTTCTTGGTGGGACACAACAGACGTACAGAGGGGGTCCATGCACATATGTATAGCACATTTATTTCTTAAGAAACGGGATGATCATTTGGAACCAACAGGCACAACTTGTACACTGCACCCATCTTCTCTCGCATGATGTGTACAGAAATACTCCCTCCGTTTCGTTTTAATTGTCGTTAGGACAACCTTTAATAATTCATTTCTAGTTCATTTGATTGTCTGAAACGACAATTATTTTAGAACGGAGGGAGTATGTACACGCATTACTAGCTATAGCATTAAAGGTCATTAATGGCTAATTCTTCTTGAATTGGTTTTCCAGATTTGTGAGAATGAGCTGCTAAAATTGTAGCTATACGAAGAATTGATGAAACAAGTTCTGAGCCTCTCTTCCTATTTACAGTTTGCCCAAAAAGACGGACTGACGTGCAGATTTTGCACAATTAATACTATATACTGATTTCGGCAAATACAGTTTGAGAAGAATATTACTAAAGAGGGTATTCTAAATGTGTTGACAGGATCATTTTAGTATAGATGCATCAATATTACTGAAAATGAACCATTCTTTGCATACCCGTAGTCTTCATCTGAACGTGAGTATGTTTCCACATTAAAAGCTAAAATTTATGTCAGTTGAAAAATGCCATTTCATAAAAATATAGCCAACGACTATAGTTCACATACACAAAATGATTCCTTGAGTTTTATTTGGACTCGGCCAACCGGAGCAGGAGATGAACCATCGAAACAAGGGACCTATGTGCAAATATTTGTATCACTGATCCAAATATTTTCATATATACCCCTGATTGGATCGCGATCCAAACTTGAGGGTATTTTCCATATCTTTAGTTCACGTCAGGGTGTTTTTTATGAACCTCCACGCCGACAACACGGCAACCGGCGAGGCCACGCTGCCGCCGGCGACCTCCACCAACCCCGTTCCCCGGCCCGTCCCGCCCAAACCAAGAGCGTCATATCCCAGACGGAGGCGGATCCGGCGGGACGAGAAGGATGCGGCCAGGAGGATGTGGACGAGGTGGCCGGAGAGTTCGCCGGCTAGCTGGAGGAACGCGGTGGCCGTACGCGCGGATACATTGCCTCACCCGGGTGATCACGTCTCTGGCGCGCGCGCCCCTTCCTGTCCGGATTGTACGTGATCAGTCAAGTAATCCCCTTTTTCAACACCAATTCCGAGTGAAAATACCTTAATAGGATATTGTCACTCCATTCAGTTTATGAAGCTTGTATTTACTTCTGTCCTTTGCATCAGGGACGAGGTCAGTGCTAAGTATTGTCTGACAGCAGCAACTGAAGATGCAGAGGTTCCATTTCATCATCCGCATCGTAGAATAGTTGCAGAGGCTCATTGGATTGTAGATTGAACCATCCTGTGCCTCAGCTAGAGTCCTTCAAGAAAAGTACTCGGTGCATTGCAGTGCTGATGTGTACGTATGCAGGAACTTATCAGTTATCTGAGCAATTGGAAGTCAGCTGCAGGAGAATCAGCATCGTGTCTACACGAAGAAATCAACCATCACAGATCATATAATTTTGAAAATGACAAGGAGAGGAAATCAACAGATCGAGAAAACATGGACCAGATTCACAAAGACTATGATCAGAGATCATTACATGCCGAGGTACAGTCATGTTGCATACTCCTTCACTGATAATATAATTGAGAGAATACACTTTAAATAATTACTGTAAAAGGAAGAAATACTTAAAGTGATTTATTCAAACATAGCTTTGTACAAGAGATCATGTTAGCAGAAATGCAGTTAGTTAACGAAAATGAAGTATCCTGCTCTAGCATGCGTGCTCGTCACGTACCTTCTCACATCAATTGGAGAGTTTCTACTAGCAGCAAAGCATACCACATGGCATATTTTTGCACATATAGCAAAGAAGAACAAATGGAGGGGACATTTCATTACCATATTAATTCACTTGGCGTAATTAACAAGAATGTTGTCTATTATTATATACTAATAATGTACATGAAAAACCATGACGTGCCAATAGACAATATCCTATAAATGACTAAGTTGTCTGGTGAGTGGATAAATTTATTTTTCGAAAGATCCGAGTGACTAAATTTTGATAGAGATTGAAATTACAATATGGCTGGATATGTGTAAATAGCATGCTTATTTATCGAGACCGACATTTCGTCACTCCAAGTCTTGAATCTATATGAACTTAAATAATTTACAAGAAGTTTTTTGTTGTATCTATCTTTTCCATTTTATAGATATTTGTTTGTGGTTAAATTTAAATGAATCTATATGGCTGCAGCTTCAATATTTATTTTTTTGCCATCTACCTTGATCGCAGTTGCAGTTAAGATCTCCCAAAGCTTTGCAAGTAGTATCTCACAAACATATTGCTATGTAAAAATGGAAATAGTAAAAGAATATTCAAAACCAATATTGAGGTGGGTGATCACAAGAAAAGTAGAAAACATTCAAATGCAAAATCATATAAACAAAACAAAGAAATAAGAACACAATTGCATAGCACGCCCAAGTCGTGCAAGTGCAACACGCCTATAAATACCTATGTGTCCTCTGTCTCTCACCATCCCAAGAAGTGAAGGAACTCAGTACTGAGTTTCAGCAAAGAGGTGCATTGTTCCTCAAGAACTCCCCTTGCTTCAAGTACCATGGCTGCCAGGCGGCCCAGAGTCACCGGCCTCTTGCTCCTGCTTCCACTCCTGCTGCCGTCGGAATCCTCTATGCTGTTTAAGCTCGACGGTGACGTCTACCCCAGAAGGTACGTGTGCACTCTGAATGTATATGTGTGTAACTCACTGTTGCGTGAGATTCGCCGCCAGGTTCGAGTTATTGCTGTTGAGTTTGATGCAAAAAGCAACTTTTTATAGTTTGGGAGAGATTGACGCTGTCAAACACAAGCAGTTGTCTCCGTTGTGCTGCAGGCATTTTGGGTTGGAAGAATCATCCTTCCGATATGTTCTTCAGTTTGTTGCCTTCTTAAAAAAAAGATTGGATTGCTATTTTGCTATACAATTCTGTCTGAGATTGTAATCTGTGTGCATTTTTTGAGTGACATTCTGCTGTTCTTTGGCAGCCACTACTACATCACAATGAGTATTGGGAACCCTGCAAAGCTATACTTCCTCGACTTCGACACTGGCAGCGACCTTACCTGGCTGCAATGCGACGCGCCCTGTCAGAGTTGCAACAAGGTACTATCGGCTTGATGTTATGCACTGCTTGTTCAGAGTTTCATAATACTCCAGTGTCCAGTCTTGGTTAGTGGATGCACTTTGTTTGGCCGAAATCCCTGTGGTTATTGCGTTCATGTCAGAAATGAATCACGTGCCTATCTTTCATCAAACATGTTATTATTTCAGGTTCAGGCTCTTTTTTCTATGTTGATAGCAAGCAACATTTTGGTGATAATTTGACTTGGCATTTACTCGCCGTTCAGTTTGACTCATGGATAGTTATCATCGTTACTTCAGAATAAACTGATTTTTCCTGCTGAATTCTGGTCCCATCTTTGCTTCAAAATTTAGGATTTTGGTATGGTTCATGACGTTGCCTTCCTGATGGCTGTTGCAGGCGCCGCATCCGTGGTATCGGCCAGTGAGGAACAACCTTGTGCCATGTGCCGATCCACTCTGCACTGCACTGCACAGTGAACTGGGCTATATTGAGAAGTGTCGCTTACCAAATCATTGTGATTATCACATAAAGTACGCAGATGGCACATCTTCGAGGGGTGTGCTCATAAAAGACAACTTCCCATTACGACTTAGGGATGGAACCAACGTTCGTCCGAGCCTCGCCTTTGGGTACTCACTGATTATTTTCATCTTTGGTAGTGCTCGGTTACTATCACTGGATTGGGTTGTTGATTCCGTGATGTTTTATTTTGTTTGCACAGCTGTGGATATGACCAGAATGTGGGAAAAAATGGCGAGAAGCAATCAAAGACAGACGGCATGCTTGGGCTTGGGAGAGGATCGATTAGCCTGATTTCACAGCTCAAAAACCAAGGGATAACGAAGAACGTTCTTGGTCATTGCCTCAGCACAAGTGGAGGAGGCTTCCTCTTCTTTGGCGATGATATCGTACCTCCTTCACGTGTAACATGGGTGCCCATGGCACAGAGCACATCTGGGTATGCTCTATTTTCCAGGAGTTTGTTTCGCCAATGCATTATATTTTTCATGAACGTTTCTTACTTGTTGATACTGACTAGACAAGGGTACAGTTGTCCTATTGGGTGTTTCATTTTTGCAAAACTGTTTGCACAGTATGCCTTAAGATTCTACGTTTTGTTATTCCTAAAGGGTACTTTTGAATTTTTGACTGAGGGTTATTCATTTGACTTCGAATTGCAAATTTTGGGTTTGCCCTATGTTGAATGCTTTATTTTTTTTTCATATTTCATTGATTTCTTTATCTAAAATATCATGAATCAGGATAAAATGCTAAAGTTTCTACTTAAACACTGCACTTATTTGGCATAATTACATAGCAGTTGTTTGTAATGAATAAATAATGAGTTTTATTTTAAAATTGATGTGAAAGGTTGAATTTCTGTGATACAAAGCACAAGAAGGTTGTTGCCTTCTAGTTCATTTTTGAATTAAAATGTGACAACCTTTTGAGGAAGGAGGGAGTAGTTTATCTTATTTTGTATCTTGCTACCTATGAAATTCATGAATTGCTACAAAATAAGCACACTTGATTGCTTAAGTCACAAAATCGTATTAACATATCCTGCCTAAATCAAATGCTAAGTGTTTAGGATTGTTATATACCACTGGCACGTAAATTTGTTTCTTGTAACTGTATGCAATTTATCCTTTTCCACAGAAAATTTGGTTTAACACTTTAGACAACCTTTTTCCCCAGGAACCACTACTCAGCTGGCTTAGCAACACTGGGCTTGGATGGACATTCAATTGGAGTAAAGCCAATGGAGATTGTCTTTGACAGTGGTAGCACCTATACTTATTTTACTGCCGAACCGTACCAAGCTGTTGTTTCTGCGGTAAGTTTCGACTATGATACATCCTAATTTTCATAAACTGGAAGAAACAAAAACACTAACTAAATCATATGCTAACCTTGCAGCTAAAAGGTAGTCTCAGCAAATCACTCGAACAAGTGTCAGATCCCAGTTTATCTCTGTGCTGGAAAGGGGGAAAGGCATTTAAATCTGTGTTTGACGCTAAGAAGGAATTCAAATCACTATCTCTGAGCTTTACTAGTCGCAAGAATGCGGTCATGGAGATCCGTCCTGAGAACTACCTCATTGTCACCGTAAACACTTGATACCCAAATGACTACCAGCAGGGAATCATAATGTTTTGTTTTATATGTGCAAATAAATCAAGGTTAACACGTTTTCAATTTGGTTCTTCCAGAAAGATGGCAACGTATGCTTGGGCATCCTTGATGGAACGGCTTTGAAATTGAGTTTCAATGTAATTGGAGGTAAAGTTCAGGCACACACCAGACTACTAGAGCACCCAGTTTCTGAAATTTGGATATGATGCCGCTCTCGGAAAATTTTTGGATATGATGATTTTTATGTAATACTGACTTTGATCTTCCTTTTGGTAGACATCACAATGCAGGACCAGGTGGTGATTTATGACAACGAGAAAAGGCAGCTGGGATGGGTGCGTGCACCATGCACTAGGAGTACCAACTCGATGTTTTTCCTTGATCATTTTGCTAACTGAAGAGTTCCAGCATATTACCGTCAGAATAAAGCGAATGTCCAGGGAATTGAGAGATGTAACGTAGAAACAAATCAAATCTGAAGAAAGAAATGTTAACACTGTTTCATGTAAGAGTGAATTTTAAAATACTTTTTTGGTGCGACCACCACCTTGCAAGGTGTTGATGGAAAACGAAACGTGTTCCGAGCCTCTATTTACTGACTTTCCTTTCCTCAAGGAGTCACTTTTACATCTTTGAACTCACACCAAATATTTCTTCACCGCAAACATAATTAACGAGAAAGTTTGTTTTGAAATAACGGAGCGGAAATTAGAGAACATTTCTAGTTATGATGCAGACACGTTTAAAGGGGTGATTCCTTGAATTGTTCTGTGGAATCATTTTAGGCGAACTGGACTTAAATTGCCATAAAGCAACAGTATACTCCCTCAATTTTGAAGTAAATGACGTCGGGTAGTAGTAGAGTTCGTGCAGGGCAATACACTGCATACAGATGCATCTTTTTTTTTAAAAAAAAATTGAGACATCGTGTTCTTAAAATAAGCCATTCAAGATTAATTAGATACATTTGTATGCACTCTTTCCGCACCGTACATTCCGAAAGTAAGACTAACCTCGTATAATCCTTTTTCAGACCCCACCTCGCGTAGATGCTTTGGAACATGATGCTTTTTCTTCCTTAGCCATTCACAGTGCTTTATCATCGATAGTTTCGTTAAAATTGAATATAATTCTGTTAATCATATGCACAAAAATGAAAATATAATTTATCCGAAAGTTTCAGTTAAATCGGTAGTTCAATCGTTGTTAGGTTTTGCGGTTCAGAGTTAACCGCGCGCGCCAACGGTGATTTCTATAAACTTCCAAGCCGACGACTAGGCGACCGGCGAGGCCACGCTGCCGTCGGCGACCTTCACCAACCCGTTACCCGGCATCCTGCCTCACCTTGGCAGCCTTTTTTCTGCGCGCGTAGCCAGGACCAAGACCGTGGTGTCCCAGGCGGAGGCGGACCCGGCGCGAGAGCCCCGGCGAAGCGCGACGGAGCAATCAGCCGCGCGCAAGGGGCGGCGGTGCAAGCAGCAGCGCGGTCGCGCGCGAGAAGCAACGGCACAGTCACGCGCGAGGAGCGGCGGCACAAGCAGCGGCGCGGTCGCGCGTGGGCGGCGACAACGCCAGAGGGCTGTGGCATCGGCGCACCGCGGCGGCCGGTGTGTGTGTGTGGAAGAAGAAAGGTTAGCATTTTTGGTTTTTAATTGTAATATGTTAATTTGTAAAGATTATGTTAGTTACAAAATATTCAATCAAAATAATTAAACATTAATTATAAGAATTAGTTGTTAATGACCGTAATTATCTATTAATTATCTATCGTCTTTTTAGAGAGACCCTTGTTTTTTTCAAGAAAAAAAAACACCAGTCTGAACAAAGACCGTAATTATCTATTAATTATCTATCATGATGCAATTAGTGGCCACTGAACCTGAAAACGCCGAACATTTCGACGTGCCTGCCTGATTGTCAAACACGAAGACGATGACGCCGCCGCCGCCGCCCAAATCCACGCCTAACTCGACGTGCTGCCTGTCCATCTGCAGACCAGCTGAATATGGACCCCTCCAAGAACACGCGAAAGACAATAAGAATACCCAATCTGATCTCTTGTCAGGTACCGAGACACCGAGTCAAGCAGAACGTGGAGGTCCACGAAATTCAGTTAACCTGCCACTTAATTAGTGGGGCGCTGCATGCGCTCAGTGCCAAACCGCCCGCCCGATATATGATCGTCCAATCTCAGCAATACAAGCTGACCGCCCCACTTAACAAAAGTTGGGATGACTCTCGCGCCACTTCCCCCCCTATCATCTATTTTCCCTCCTCCAATCACTCCTGAATCATTGGTCATCACGACAAAAAATCCCCAGCTGCTCTATAAATGTTGACAGGCTTGATCATTCAGCAGTAGCAGCTCATCACAGAGAGAGAGAGAGAGAGAGAGAGAGAGAGTTTTGCTTTGCAAGAACAATAGAGCAAGCACAACAATGGGAGCAGCGATCGATGATGACTCGTGCAGGAGGCCCGGAGCGATACCGTTCAGTTGGGAGATCTGCCCGGGGACGCCCAAGCACGTCAGAAGCAGCAGCGCCGCCAGCGTGATGCCGTCGACGACGTTCTCCTCCACATCCAAGGTGGCGGTGACGCCGAGGCTGACGCCTCCGCCGTCCATGGCGCCGTCGCCGTACCACTCCCCGCGCGCCTCCTACTCGTCAGCAGCCCGGTCGGCGTCGGTGTCGCCGTCCCGGTACCGGCCGCGACACCGACCGACCGCCTTCATCGACGTCGCCCCGCGGGCTACCGCCGCCGCCGCCGCGGCGTACCGCGCCGGTCGTCCCAAGGATAAGCAGGAGGAGGATCAGGAGAAGGAGCAGGCGGCGTTGTTGGCGTACAAGTGCTTCCCGCTCCCCGTGTTCCGGCGGAGGGACGGCAGCAAGAAGAGCGGCGGCGGCGGCGGTGGTGGTGGTTCCGGCCGCCGGTCCGGGACGTCGTCGACGAGCTCGTCGTCCGGCAGCAGCTTCAGGTCCGACGGCGCCCTGCGGCGGTCCGCGTCGAGCTCCTCGTCGTCGTGCCTGTCGCTGTCGTCCGGGAGCAGCAATAAGTTCGCCGAGCCGAGGGAGGTGGAGGCTGCCACGGGCTGGTTCTTCTGAGGCATCGAGGAGAACAGAGCAACCGGGCGTGTGCGTGGCCGGCCGGTCAGCCACCCATTATTGTTGAAGAGCGAGACAGTGAGGTGTTCGTTGTGAGCGTGTCGAGGTATCGAGTCGATGCCCTAGTAGCTAGCATTAGCATGATTCCAGGGATGCTAATACAGCAGCACAACACAAGTTTATGGTCGTTTGTAGTCATAAAATAATAAATGACATTCCGGTATCTGTTTTGCGTGCAATACACTAATACGTACCACGCTTCAAATACAGCAATCCAATCCCACCACCTCGGGACAAAATTCAGGTCACATAAGGTAGTAATACACTACAGTACTTATTGCTATGAATCAGCAGCAGTTGAAATAAAAATAAAAATAGTAAAAGACAAATTGCAACGACAACGACAAGGCCAGTCAAGATCAGCGTTTTAATCGAGTTCTTCATCATCATCATCATCCGCCGACGACGTGCTGCCCACGCCGTACTTGACGTCGCGGAGCAGGCCGTAGCAGAGCGCCGAGGTCGAGCCGACCAACGGCAGCGCGGCGGCGGCCACCACCAATGAGACGCCGAGGGCGGTGCCGGTCGCCACGGCGGCCGCTACGACGGCGCCGGCGGCGAGCGCACCCGTGGCCACAACAGACTCCATCGATGGACAGTCCGTTGATGATCTGTTTGTTCGCGGATTAGTGCGCCTTCAGCGACGTTGATGATCTGTTTGTTCGCGGAAAAGCTTCGTTGAATAGACGGCGGCGGGCTAGTGCGCGCACGAGCTCCAGCTTTATAGCCGCCGCCGCCCTCGTCTCCTGGTGCGCGCGTGTTCGCTTCCGAGTCGGTTTCATTTAGGAGTCTGCTTGAATTGCCATCGTTCCTGCGACATCCGAACCGAGTCTGCTGCTTCATCCGAACCGAGTCGGATCCACGATAGCCATGATCATGGCCAAGTGTCATGTGTAAGAATATAAAAATATATTGTAAAGATAGAAGGATATATGTGAGAGTAGGAAAGATATATTGTAGAATAGGAAGGAAAAAATCTACATACCCCCTCAACTATAACTTAGAGACTATTTTGCTCTCCAAAGTATAAAACCGGTTTTTTAACCACCTAATGTATCTAAAACCCGATAATTGCTCTCCTATAGTGGTTTTCCAAGGTGGTTTTGCCATTTAGCTGTTGATGTGGCTGTGGGACCCGCATGTCATTCATGTAGGTTGTCTTTTTTCTTCCCCCGTCTACTACTATCTTCTTGCATGTGCTCTGCTGTCGTTCGTGCTCATTGGCTGACTTATGAAAATGCTGCTGAGGGTCTGATCTAGGTGTCTAAATGAAGAATTGCTAATTCAATCTAGGCAACAAACGGATCAAAGTGCCTGCCGCTCGAGCGTCCCACGAACACCGCCAGCGCATCCCGTCTCAGGCGTGCCGCCCGCGCTTCCCACGGACACCGCCAAGAGCATCGCAGGCAGGCCGCCCGCGGGTCCCACGTGCGCAGCCCGCGCGCCGCTCGAGCAGTTGCCGAGCTTCGTGCGTCGCTCGCAGATCTCGTGTCCGAGGCGCTGCAAATCGTGCGTCACCCGCCGTCTACTCTGAATCAATGCCTTCCTCCGGAGAAAGACCTGTAGAGGCGATTCATCTTCTGTGTCTGGCACACGGGTACCACCATACAGCCATGCAACAAACGCCACATCAGCAGCTGAGGTGGCAAAATCACCTTATAAAACCACCATAGTGGGCTAATTAACTGGTTTTAAATACATTAGAGTGTTAAAAACCCGGTTTAATAGTTTAGAGTGGTAAAGTAGTCTCTAAGCTATAGTTGAGGGGGCATGTAGACTTTAGATATACCAGATTATGATCTGATATCGTGGTTACCATCATGCTAGGTTAATTCAGGGTAGAAGATAATTATTTAGGATAAAAAGATGATTGTAACATTTTTTTATATATCACCAATCCTCGACTATAAATAAACTTGCGCTCTGAGACCAAATAGTTCAACGCTTTCCCATTCTCCAGCATGGTAATTATAGCCGATCTTCCCAACACATCTAGCCTTACACCAAACTCACCAGGGCCATGGCGGCGACGTCGCCAACCACATTGTCGGCGACCTTACTCAGCTCCTCTGTCTCCGGAAAACTTACAAGAGGCAACTATCTTCTGTAGAAGGCGCAGGTCCTTCCTCAAGTATGGGGAGCGCGACTACTTGGTTACCTTGATGGAACCATATCGCCTCCTGAAGAGAAGATCGCAGGACCGGAGAAAGGACAGACGGTAGAAAACCCGGCATACAGTGCATGAGTAATTCAAGATCAACACATTTTAGGTTATCTTATTTGTACTTTATCAAAGCAAATTCCGAATCAAATTATCATGTATGACACGTCGTGTGGGTTGCATTGGAAAACATGTATGCAGCTCTGTCAAAATCCAAAGTTAACAACTTGAGAATCAAGTTGGACAACGCCTCCAAAGGCAAGTTATTTAGTCTCCAACTCAAACCATGCTCATACTTACTTACCTAAGTTCTGTCCATCATTTTTTTTTTTTTTTGCAAATGCAGGAGTGTAGTATGAAAATGAGTATTAATCCTCCATGCCTAGAAGAGAATCCTAACCCCTAAAACAGGGAGACCAGGCGAAAAAGTTCTGTTTTTTTTTTTTTAACAAAAGGTGTGCAACACCAGTACTACCGTAGGTTCGCAGACAAGACAATATATCATTTAGGTTTCCTCTCTGCGTTGATCCCTACCAGTTCTTCACTGAACGACCATAGCCTCTTCGCCAGCTCTGCATCTCCTGCCACAGCGGTCGGTGTTGCTTCGTTGCATTCAGCAAAGTATTTGCCAGACACATCTTTCAGATCAGGGTGCAATGCTAGGTAGCATGTGGTCGCAGCTCCCTACGATTCAGGTATATTCATCATATGAGACGAATACCATCTTGGGACACTTTCGTAATGGAGATTGCAGTGAGTAATTTGGGTACTGGATAGGATTTAGTGACCTGGGGTATGCCCTTCAGTAAAGGCTTCGCCACCGAGAGAATCGAAACCAGCACACCTGGCAAGCATTCAGTTATATCAGTATTAGTAAACTGAAGAAAGGAACAAGATTATTTTGTTTCTGAATCTTCTTGTTCTGATTGCGGAGTTATTACTGTTTGTTGCAATGTAGCGGCCGAGGTTGGTGATAATTACTCCAGGATGCAGTGAATTTGCAGTGAGATTGCATCCTTCCTCCTGAGATGGCACGGAACATGTTGGTTTCTTACGATGTTGATACACGATGGAAAGAATGAGATTGCACACCTGAAGACGCCTGGATAGCTCATTTGCGTGGAGGATGTTGGCTAATTTCGAATGTGAATATCCGATAAATGGATTGTACCTGTAAATTTTGAAATTTATAAAAGACGAAATAAAGCATTTACTTCTTGCTATGTTGTTTTGATGCAAAGGCAGACAATCAATGCGAGTTAAAGTTACCAACCTGTGCCTATCGTTTAGCTTCTTCAGATCAAAGCATGAACCATCACTTCTTTTATGTGCAGTTGAAGATACATTTACGATCCTGCCTTGCACGCCAGTCTCTCTGGCAGTTTGTTTCATCTTATCGAGGAGGAGATGTGTCAGCAAGAAATGGCCTGCTCATAAGTTCAAATTAATATATGTTTTGTGCCTAATAAATCATGTACTATTTGCTACATGAAAAATAATCATGTTCAAACTAACAACAATTCAAGCCAAATATTTTCCCGTGAGTTAGTGGTATCGCACTCACCAACATGATTCGTTGCAAATTGCAGCTCAATCCCATCTTCGGATAGCTTGAAAGGGCATGCCATGATCCCTGCATTATTTCTTCAGAGAAACAAGCAGCACAAAGTTACTCTGCGGGCATTGAGTTCAGTTGCAGAAAACTGTGCTAAGTTGTACAAATTCCCCATTTTGTTTCAGAGATGGCGCAGGTACATACACGAGGATGTTCAGATGCTTGTGAGAAGAGTTGAAGGACTGCGCGAAGCTGCGGACCGAGCTGAGAGAGCTCAGGTCCATCTCCATGACATGCAGCTGGGAGCCTGGCACCTGATCTCCAAGGCTCTCCTTCACCTTCAGGCCACTCTCCAGCGTTCTTGCTGGAATGATCACTTTCGCTCCCCTCATTGCAAGGACTCTAGCTGTCTCCTTCCCAATGCCATTCGTTGCTCCTATGTTTCACCAAATAGAATCCATTTCTGATTTTTTTAAAATCCATTTTTTAAAATTTCTTTCTCAGAGCGTGTAAAAGGATACATTTGATAAATCGATTTAGAGCAACCATGGCCAGAATCGCACTCGGTTGCAACATTTTCTATCTACTCCTGCACGGCGCACAGAGCAACGGGATGCGGGAAACAAAACACGGCACCGCTTAACAGAGACATCAGCAGAAATAAAAGAAGAGCGGCGCCATGGCTGGCCAAGAGACCTGTGACGATGGCCGTGAGATGGCTGGCGTCGATGCCGGCGGTGACCTCCTCGGCGGTGGACCCGCCGTCGAAGCCGGACGGGCCTCGCCGTCCCCACGGCCAGCCCCATCGCCGTCCTGCTTCGCTAGCCACCGGTAACCTATCCATCCGCTAGCACATGTCGCGCGCCTATGTACGGATCAGCTCGCAGTCTTTCGGAGATAGAGACGGGAGATGGGAAAAAAAAGTTGTAGGCACTGGTCACATCTTGTCTCTGCTGCTGCCAGTGTGCCACGTCACGTCACGCATGCCGCTTTGACTACCCGACATTTTCAGAAGTCATTGGAAACTATGGTGTTGATTTGCACTCGAACTTGTGGCTAAGACTGTGACTGTCGGTACCGGCACACTGTAAAGTATACTGAATATATTGTTTTAGAGTGTAATTTAGACTATGTACCGTAAAAGTAGAAAAAAAATAGAGTATATAGTATGTTTTAGAGGGCGTTGGTGTGGATAGTCTAAATGGGTTTGATCAATCGGACTGGTCCGAAGTCAGGTAAAAATGCTCGACACGAAAAAATCGGATCCGCGGACTGTGCTTGGGCTAGTCCGGAATGTTGAGCTAGTCCAGCACGATTCGTTTATAATCGACCCGATGCCCGTTTAGCCCGCGGGAGCCGGTCGGCACGATCTGTATAATCCTGTATCATATTATATTTTTTTTCACTATTTTTAATGTATTTTTAAATAAATAGGATTCGGTAAGAACCATCCAAGTGCGGTCCATTATGGACCTTTCAGGCTGTCTCGGACCAAGGCTTTTAAGATCCGAGCCTGGTTGGTCTCGGGCCGGGCCGTGGAGGCGCAACGTCTCCATTCTATGGATACCAATTAAACTACCTGACTGCAAGACAAGCTTCATCACAGGACAGCAATCGACAATCGGAGACTCCGACCTATGCAGCAGGAATTCCAAACCATAACTCAACAAACCACAAACTCCATGTTCAAAATTGAAAGACAAATCAATACCCGAGCAGATGAATTAGTCAATCGGGCACAACAGGCACACTACTATGACCATGACCTGTTTGTATTCCTGTCAGGCTTTAGCACATACTCCCTCGGTCTCCAAAAGTAAGTTTTTTTGAGGATAGAAGTACTACTCTGTGTCGAGTGCAATCTGTTCTCCAAACCTGTCTATGGGATCATTTCTATCCCATCACTGGAACTTGTGTTTGAATTAATATATACTTCCAAAAAACCAAGAACCTAGGAGTTACAATGAGAAAAGATGCACCACATTGTACAAATAGGAACTAGAACTCCTATAAATTTAAGCAAGAAAACCCTTGCGATGTTTTGTATCACTGTAATGATTAAAATAAAGCGGATTACAACTTCAGTAGGCTATTAACATTATTGCAGTTGAAAATTTACACTCTGAAACGTGATGGCTGGCTTCTAAGTGTTCTAAGTTTACGACAATAGCTGGACAGCTGCAATTTTGGGGATCTTCTCTCGAAGCTTCTGAGTCAATGCTACTCGGACAGTCATCACGCCAGCAGCTGGACCAGTAAGTCTAACCTTGACAATAGGTTCTTCAATTGATACAAACTCGAGCTCGCCACCACCTGTGCCAGCAAGGTACGGCCTAATCTCGTCAAGTACCTGATATAGGTGAAAACAAGTTAGTGGTAGTCATCCAGTTTCCATCTCAATGTCTCTTTTACAGAAATAATCTGATAAAATCAAAAGCCATAAAATGTTATCACTGCACATAAGGAACGGTCGAGAAGTCTGAAGATTAAATCATAAAATAAGATAACATCAATATCCTTTGGTTTTTGGTTCCCATATGGTCATATCCTTCTTGATAGCTTTCATTTTACAGGAAATGAAGTTCGAAATGTTCTAAAAGGCTAAAAGCATAAAAATGAGGCACAAATAAATACCAATATGCATATATAAAGAGAATTTGCATTAATTATTAACATCACTTCCTCTATCAGCATAGTTCAAGCAGAAAGGATGTTACTTCACATACTGAATAATCCAAAGGAATGGAAGTCCATCAGAGGTGTAACAGTTAGTCGTATTATGATATGAATACAAATAGCAAGGCCATAGTATGAAAATTAACTAAATTAACAGAGCAGCCACGAAAAAATAGCTAGAATAGTGCTCCTACCAACTAAAAACTCAAGTCAAGAATTTTAGCACTCCAATACCTTTTCATTATATGTTCAAACACAAATGAGTAGATCAAGCCTAGCAAACTAGCATTGAAGGTTGGATCTCAAATACGAATATACAACAACTAAGCCTTTGTCTCAAACACGTTGGGTAGGCTAGATATGAAACCCAACTTAAAAAAAGTAAAGAAAGAGAGATAAGAATAATAATAAAATTGATGTTATTTTCCAGTCACAGCACTGCACATACTGCTAAGCACAGTGCATTAGAAAGCTCCAAATTTGGGTTACAAAGTACTCCCTCTGATTTTTTATTGTTGATGTTGGTTAGTGCAATTTTACACTAGCAACATCAACAACAAAACTGAAGTGAGTACACTACAGTGGCAGTGGAACAATAGTTTCAGAAGAATTTGATATTACATTAGGCAAATTCATCCATTTACTCAACAATGTAAAATCTGAATTACTTTAACATTATGTAAGCATCATTTAGTCTTTGCTAACGGAAACATTTAGTCAACAATAGAGCACTCACCTTCTCAATGTTCGCTTGGTTCAGCTCAAGCCCAGTCTCCTCATCAGCAAGAGGTTCGACTGCAACAATCTCTGGTATTTTCTCCATCAATCGTCGCTCGATGCCCAACTTCATTGTTGTTACTGAGGCAGGGCAAGACCCACATGCTCCTTGCAGCTTCAACCTCACCACGTTCCCATCAATCTCATGCAGTGCAACATTGCCACCATCTGCCATAAGGTATGGCCGCACTTCATCCAACACTGTCTCCACGTTTTCAGCAGTCAATGGCAGCTCGACCGCTGGGTCTGGGTTGGCAATAGCTTGAACCACTGCAAGGGTACACCAGCAAAGCCTCAGTTACTCTTAATTCAGAACACATCCAAAACCTAACCTAAATTCATTATCATGATCCCGCTTGGCACATAATTTATAACCTTCATTTTGATTGATTGAAAGTTGGTAATACATCATTACGTGGTACAACAAAACATTTTGCCCCAATCATCTAGTGGTCCAGGACATCTCTCTTTCAAAGAAACAGCAGGGTTGGACGGTTATAGAAAACTAAACTCTCACCATGATAGGTGACATAATACCCCTACAAAAATATCTAGATGTAGGTGGTAAACATGGGGTGCACTATAATCTTACAGAATAGCTATCTAGGCACCACACATACCGGAACACAATCTTCATGTTCACCTACAACTATTCATTACAATAGCTCACTGTATTGAGAAGTTATTTTTCTTTGAACTAGCCGCCCTAGCTGGAGAACATAAGAATTAATCAAACAAACAATCTAGGAGTAAAACAGCCAGTCTTTGCTCTTCGCAACGGTCGGATGCGATAAAGACCAGTGCAATTTGGGGCTCCAAACTTGTTCTTCATGGTTCAACCGTTCCACGGCACACGCCGATGCTTACGCAATCAAAATCACCGACACGTCTCATCAAACTTGAAACTTTTAATGTCTCTAGCCCCAAACCGATGTAAAAGTTACCGGCAGTGCATGAAACAGGAAGAGAGCTAGAACCTTGCCGCCCCCGCCGCTGCTGTGGCCGGGCTGACGCAGCGACCAGCCTAGAAGCAGGAGCCAGCGTCCCGCCGGGCGGCGCGATCCCCACCTGCGCAACGAATCGAGAACCCATCATCAGTTTGGTTGAACCAATAACAATAACCCACCCGACGGTCGGTACACCGAGAGAGGCGAGGAGCAAGGAGGATGAGGCGAACCCTGACCCTGAAGGGGGGAGGCGGGGAGGAGGAGGAAGAGGTTGACGGGGAAGGGCCGGGCGCCCACGCTGCTGCCGCCGCCGCCGCCGTCTGCATCCCCGGTGATGGAGGAGAGCCTTGACCTGTCCCGCGCGGTTCTTGCCTTCTTGGCTCGGCTGGATGGGGAGCGCAGGAATTGGGTAGCTTGGGGGTGTGCTTTGCTCTGCTCCCTCTGTTGCTCTCCTCCTCTCCTTTGTGTATTTTTATTATTTTTTAAAAGGGGAAATAAAAGTTGGAAGCTTGTTTTCAGCTGCTGTGTTTTTCCTCCATTTTTTTTAAAAAAATGCTAAGAAATTTCGTGGTCGTTCTTGGCCTGTCCGATGTCGGCTGCGTGTCTAATTTGACTTGGATAACTGGAAGGCTGAATGGCAATCGGGAGAGGTACTCAAACATGGATTTTCACACTCCTCTTTTTCAATTTATTTGACCTTAAGTAACTCGATTTTAAACTAACATGCATCAAATAAAATGAAAAGAAGAGAATACATATACAAGCACGGGGATTTACCTGAACATAATCCAACTAAAATTGGACGTGTCTAAAGGAATCTCAGAACTATTCTAGACTGTTTATGTGTAGCCGATGGGATGGGTTTTGGTTCGTGCAGCATAGCATTCTCTCGGGGACCAAAAACGTGTGGTGCAGGCTTGCAGCCTCCCTGGCACGTCGCAATACTTGTTTTATTCCCCCAGGAATGAAGGATATCAAATGCTCAAGATTTAGCTTAAATTAGATTAAGCATTTAAGCTCCGATACTCCTACAGCAACTCTGCTCCAAACGCCCTTTCAAGCTTCTCAATTGCATCAAAACAGTTACATACAGCCAAGCCATACATTGGCCGCCAAGATCAGGAGCAGTCCCAACTACAGACAACAACATGCCATGGAGTCTTCTCTTCAGTGCAGCCCAAAGCGTGCGCTCCCTTTTCCTAACTGCTTTCTTAACTCCTAGTAATATACAGTTGCAGTTGTTGTCGCTGAACTCAGCAGGGGTTACTGAATGAGCAATGGTGTAGGTCAGACATCTTTCTCCATGCAAGGTGGTGGCTCGTCGTCGACGGTGGCCACGGTCAGCTGGTCGTCCAGCGACGACGCTGATGCGGTCCGCGACAGCGTGCACACCGTGTTGGTCTCGTGGTCGCTCTCGTAGGTGGTGTCGAGGGAGCAGACAGACCGGGAGGTGACGGTCCCCTCCCGCGAGAAGAGCGGGTTGTTTCGGCTCCGGTCCTTGACCCTCTTGCACCAGCTGTGGAGCGACTCCCGAACGGTCTCAGAGACGAGTGACTTCTTGAACTTGGATCCCATCTGCAAAGTCAGTGAAATGGACAAGGCATGTGAAGAATCGCACCGATGCATCAACTGTGTAGGAACATCTTTCTGAAATCCTATGGCCTACTTTTACGTCAGATAAAACTATCCGATCCTGAATATAATGTGCAGTGGTATCGCGCAATTAAGAAGTTTCAATATTTGGCAAGAAAAATAGATATGTAATTGAAGAAACAATTCGTCAGTAGAATAAACTGCTATGGCAGTAAATCATGAGGACGAGAACATACAAAGATTCACTATATCAGAGTATCTCCTGGTCCAAACTACATTGCTCTAGGGGGTTACCTGAGAAATGATCACATTTAGGGGAAGTGTGCTGTAGCTGCACCAAAACTGAACTACCAACCTGAAATATTTGAACACGACACATATCAAGATGAAGCTAGTTCAGAACATATACTCCTACCAAGTGTAGCCTACAGTCTAAAATAATTGGGTTAACACAAGTATGTTTAAAGCATGGCCGGATCATTATTCGAGCTTTATTTTAATTTTGTGCGATCTTTAAAGTAGATTGACATAGTAACTGGTGTTTAATGTTAACTTGTGGCAATTTTATCCAAAAATAATACTATATCATGGGGACAAATAAAGATATGTCAATTCTTCTGCAGACTAAACAGAGCATACTTTTTTTTGAAAAAAAAAACTTACCCGGAGATCAAGCGGATAACAATCATATAATAATGCTTCATGAAACAGGAATGTACTTCACTCAGTTCCCACTGCAAAAGATGTATGCAAACTAGTAAATAATGTAATTGTAGAGCAGTTTTGGTAATTACGACAAGTCATGCCCTTCTTTTTCCCAGAGCTTGAGATTGACAATTATTGCTCCTTCACTATTATCTTTTATTGCTACCAAACAGTGACCCAGATCATAAAAATTAAGAAGATTCTCACCAGAGACCATAGGAATGTTGCCATCTCAAATGCATTCTGGAAGCAAGAACATGTGTTAGGATGAGGAAACAAACATTCATATAATAATACAGCATAACACATTATCCATAGTGGCAAAAGATATCACCTGAAATGAAATGAATTGTATAAGCCACCAGAGCACCCGTGGTTTTCCAAACCAAAAAAGATCATCACGCAGTTTGAGCTGTGTGCCAACATAAGGCGCTGTCGCCTCGGCAACTTCCAGAGCCAATTGAGCAATGACATGCTGGAGTTCAGTACCCACTAGAAGGACCAGCTTTTGAAATATTTCAAAGACACAAAATTATGAAAAGACGTAAGAATCATCTGAGACAAAAATAGACATTATTATCTGAATCTTGCACGTTGGTTAGGTGAAATACTTACAGCAACAGGAACAAAGGACAGCCAGAAATATATATTGATGCCTACAAAAGGAAGAGGTAAATTCTGTCATATGCAATTTATAAAGCCAAGTGTAAGAGAGCAGGGGAGGGAAGGAGGGAGAGTACCATGAACGTTGATTAGTATGCATATGATTGCATAAACCCAAAGTGGCCAGCTGTAACAAACTCAATGTTAGCTCATGAATGAATACCGCTACTAGTTAAAAACAACTCCAACAGCTATAGACCAGAATATTATAAAAAAAGGTAACTGACAGATCTTGGCATGTTGTAACTAAGTTCTTAGAAAGCTCAATGCTAAGGTAGCTTCAGCTGAATTTTTCATTGCAAGGAGTGAAGCACCAGATTAAAATTAGTGTTACAATTCAACAGATGAAATACCATAGAGAACTTTTTAAGACCAGTATACATACTTTCATGTTTGAATCAAGAAGTCCATGATTATAATTTATATAAAGCTTTACTAATCAGATGAAAAATGGATAATCTGGAGACTGGAGAGCAAGTTCTTTTTTACCTGATACCAATTGTCCCATTGTAATCATCTTCCATGCTCCTTACCATGTATTTGTGGAAGTCATATGAATGTGGTAGCTTGTGGTACTAGCAAGAAACATTTAGGCAAGCAAATCGCAAAGCAGGGAAAAGTCAAAAGTGGCACGCCATAAGCATCTTAATGAGGAAAAGAGTGAAACAACATAAACCATTTGAGTACTCACTGTAACAAATCCCAGCCTCAGTGCCAAATAATCTGATCTTGTGATAGAGCCCTTGAATTGACGCAGAAAACACAGCTGCAATGTTTCAGATTTCCCAGAGAAAATTAGAGAAACTTCATAATCCATGTATTCTCTGTATTGATCACACAAGATACCACATATTTCACCAAGCCATATTCGAAAGGAATATGTATTCGTACACACCTGGATCATGGATATATACCCCACTGGCCTATTTAGATGTTTACAGTAGTAAAAAAATTCAGATACATGAATATTTTGCCTTTATGGTCCAGCGATATCTAGATGTCATTATCACGCTCAAGATCAGATCAGTGACTGGAATAGAAGGCGTTTTCTAAAGTCATTCTTATCAGATAGAGTTGGTTCCACAACCTGCTCTGTGGAAAAAACTTACCATCCAAATAAGTATTTTATTTTTGCTCCATGGGTGAGAAGTATGATGAAAAACAAAGGTAGACTGTCTTCTCATCACTCTAGTTCTTCTAGCTGATCGGAAGAAAAGAAAAAAATGGTGAGAAGAATGAATCAGAGCAACGTAGCATTACATTTGGCATCACAAATTTCACTGTTTTAGTTGATGCTCCATTGCTCCTACCTTTCAACTCCTCTGCAGCGATTGGACCTGCTAGGGTCTCCCATTTCCTCCAGCTGTATATCTGGACCAATGACAGATGGATTTTTTTAGACAATGAATAGCAGAAGGATGGAATAAAATAAAGGACTCAGAGAAGAAATTAGAAAAAAAAACAAATGTTAGATCAGCAATGAAGAGGAGACACCAACCTTAATCATGGACAGAACCACTGTTACGAAACTGTATAATACATGAGTGATACCAAGAATGAACAGAAAACGATGCAGCTGCTCAAGGCCCTGATACGAAACAAACGGTTCATGGCCCTGCAAAGAAAAGAACAACAAGTCAGCAAGCACATGACGGTTCTCGGGTGTGTGTAACATCCATGAGACAGAAGCGCATATCATTTTATCACCTCACGACAGACATGCCCTCCCTGCAGGCCGCCACCGAACGTGTGGTTAGTTGTGAGAGGTGTCGTCTGGCTCTCCTCGTCCCCAATGTGCATCACCAAGTCGTTGAAATCATTCTCGGAGCAAATGTAGAATTTCGTGGTGAAGACGGACGAGGGGACGCAGATTTCTGAAATCCAGTGCGCCGACTGGCTCAGCAGCAACGAGATCACACCGAGCAGCATCAGTTCTGCGTGCAGGTGCCCCCGACAAATTAAAGGCATTTATTTACAGAGAACAACTGCTATGCAATCTGCTGTTTTGTGCAAGCGTGCAATCTTCACATCTCAAACGTTCCCTACCGATCCAAATGTGCTGCACTTTTAGCACTTAAATCCTTCCACCTGGTGCTGCTGACAATATGCAAAAAGAACCCTGTGTGCAATCACCCTTGGATCTGTAGCGAACGGTTAGGATATGAAGATTGCATGCTTGCATAAAACAGCAGATTGCACATTAGTTGTTCACTTATTTACAAGCGATGATATATAACGCGCCCATTTTTTCGGATGGGTGATAAGTTGCTCGTAGTATCAGATGAGGGTGGGGTGGGGGTACCTTCGCGGATCTTCTGGAGCGCGGCGAGCATGGCCTTCCGCTTGGTCTTCCGGAGCCACTGATGATGGAGGGGAACGGATCGACACGGATCCAATCCAGTTGAGTCCAACGGAACCAGGTCACATTTGAAGCAAGCGAGGAAGAGGAAGCGAGCGTACCTTTGCGAAGCGCGAGAGGGAGCGCTCGACGAGGAAGCATGCGGCGACCATGAGCGTGGTGACGGTGGCCACCGACCACGTCGGCGTCTCCGCCAGCGACCGCCCGGCCTCCCCCATGACCTCGCCGTCCCCCATGCGCTGAGGCTGAGGCAGTGAGGCTGGAGCTGAGCTGACGACGCCACCTTTCTCAAAACTCCTGATGGTGCCCAAGCCAAGAGCAGCAGAGGTTGAAGAAGTACTGTACCGGGGATCGGGATTCGGGAAAAAAGGCGAGCGTAGTTCAATGCGGATGGACGACGGAGGTGGGCGCCGCCGGCCGGATGGGAGGAGGAGGAGTGGAGCGGAGCTGGCTGCGAAGCGCCAGCATTGAAGTTGGGAGGGTGACTGCTGAGGGGGGCATCTGCACATGGGACGCACGAGCGCTGCTGCGAACGCTAAGCGTGTAGTGAGTACGGCGGGTACGTGCACTTCGGAGAGCGACCAGTGGTGGAAAAGAATAATCGCGTTCTTTCCAATCCAGCTCCAAATCTCATCGACGAAACGATCCTCACCAGCAACAGCAAGCACGCCGAGCATCCATCGACGAGTCGAGACCCAAGCTTCTCAGGTGAGGCTCGTCGTTAAGGTGAGCTCTTTATGCTGCAACGACGCGAAACGAACGAGTAGAGAAGCTCAGCAGCAAGGATGCACTCACGTCACGTACCGATCACAGAAGGACGATGCACATTTCACGGGCAGATATATAAGCTAGGGTGTTTATTTCGCTTCTCATGGAACATGTGAACATTTACGAGTGTACATTTTGAACAACACGTCACAAGCAACAAAAACAGAAACACACACAGTTCACACGACGCGTACAAATGAAGACGGTGGATTGGCTCTCCGCTCAAACAGAGCAGAGCAGAAAGCTGGCAACGATGAGTCGTCGAGGATGATGGGCGGCGCGACGAGCTACTTTCAGTAGGCGCGCGGGCGGCGGCTGCACGAGAGCACCCGCGCCGCGCGCGACAGCAGCCCGGCCTTCGTCGTCGTCCCGTGGTTGTGCGTCGTCGTCGTCGTCCGTGGCCGCGCCGGACCGACCACCCGCCGCCACAGCCCGCGCAGCGACGACGACGTGCTGCCTCGCCGGCGGCGCGTCCGGACCGCCGTTCCGGCCGTCCTCTTCCTCGTCGGCCACAGCGACGGCATCCTAGTCGTCGTCGGTCAAGCTACGTACTAGCGAGCCCGGCCCTTTCTTTGCTTTGCTTGGTGATCGATCGATTGTTGTTCTTCAGTATAGGCAGCGGAAGGCGACGGATCGATGGATGGATCGTTGTGTTCGGACCGTCGCGTCCGGAGCTTCTTTTATAAACACGGCGAGACGGTCGGCGCGTGACCGCGTAGGCCACCGGTGCGCCACGCGGGCGCGCCTGGGTGGAGGAGAGGGTGCGGAGGCGGCGTGGCTTGGCCTCAGCGACGCGTGTGCGCGTGGCGGGGTCACGTGCTCAGAAGCCGGCACGTGGCTGCCGCGTCGTCGGCTCTTCCATCCAATCCCCGTTGCCAAAGAAAGGTCGTCGTGCTTCATCAGGGGTCCTTCTGCAGCAGCATGCCTCTGTAGGACACTTCTATTGTCTGTTTTTTTATTAAGTAAAATGCACAAGAGGTCCACGAACTTATCCGCCGCTCGTGTCATTCATGTTCAAGCCCACAAATGATTTTAGATATATAAACTTGTATATCCGTGTCAATTAAATATATGAACTTTTTCTTTGTATTTTTAGATCCATGATCTTTTCTAAGGTGTGCACTACAAGTTTCCTTTCATTGAGCATTGAGATCCAAAGTCAAGATTTATCGGTTATTTTGGAGAGGGGCAATAGACTACAACCGCTTGTACGAGAACCATGTGTAGCACGGGAAGGTAATAAAATCTATATTAACTCCTAAAGCGTGGTTCAAATGTCTAGTGTCCTGTAATAAAATACTATTTCAAACCAATTTGTAGGATCTATCAGTAATTCTTTCGCAAGAGTGACCACAGATTTAGAAAATGAGCACGTTTCCTCCAAAGGCAAAAGCGAGGAGGCCGAGCCCAAAGCCCATGATCCCACGCGACGTTGGCGCTAAACCGGCGCCTCGCGGCCTGTCCCTGGACTCGAATCAACTCCCCGCAGAAAACTCTGCTCCCATTTGAATTTTGCCTCGCCGCGGGCACTCGCCACCGCCGCCGCGGCCGTGGAGAGGCCCCCCGATCGCCGGCTCGCCGCGGGCGTGAAATGGACGGCGGAGGTGCCGCAGGAAGCTGCGGGCGCGCCCGACGCATCTCCAGGTCTCGTGAGTCGCTCGTACCTGAGCTTCCGCTAGTGTCTCCGGTCCGCCTAGGGTTTACACGTGTCAAACTGTCAACGCGTGCCCATGCTGGCGTGGGGTGACCGGTGTGGTGTGGGTTGGGTGTTTCCGCTGCGGAATCGATCGGTAGGGCGTTTGCGCTTGAGGGATATATAACCCAAGTAGGTAATAAAATGGCGCACGTTGCAACAGTGGAGCAGTTTCTGTTGTTCTGACTTCTGAGGTGTTCCGATCAGCCGCAGCTGTCCGGCGAGTGATGAGTGATGACGTCTCGATTGTCGAAAGATCGATTGGATCTCATACCGTAAGTGAAATTGGGCTTAGGATTCTCTCGATCATAAGTGATTTTTTCCCTAAGCATCATCGCAGCCGCCTGATCCAGTGATAATATGTCATCTAGCTGTAGGGAGCTGCAGTTGTCATTCACTCTGTTGTTAGGAGCTTTAATGTTTTGATTTTCCTTATGGAATGGCTTGTGTCTTTGAAGCCCAACCAAAACGTCAGTGTCAACCCAAGACCCAACACATTTTATTTGTGGTATTTTTAGAAGAAAACATGAAATTTGTTAGCCAGGCTCCACATTTCCTGTAAAAGCTTTGTACATATGACACCTTTCTTGATGATGGTGTGGGGAGGCTAGAGTCTGAAGCTAGCTAGCTAGCTCCTAGGAACATTGCATTTTGCAGAACTATTAGCTAATAGCTATATGGTTAGGTATGTAAGATTTGTGTTGTGAATGTATATCCAACACGACATCTATTGGGTGGATACTGTCGAAAGGAAGCACTGAAACAGTGGACTGCTTTATAGAACAAAAAGGGATTATGCTTTTTGAAGCCTCTATATCGGGTACAACTGTTGTATTTTTCCATGTGTGTACTCACTCATTCACACCACTCACACACACCTGCACACCCATACCGAGCCCTACAACTAGTCAACTACATACAATTTCTAAGACCACATCATTTAAAAGGTCAACGGAATCCACTAGAGTCTGATGCACGATGGGAACCTCTTGTTCCCATTGCGGCTCCACGCGTGAGAGACACCTTAAATTTATTTTGGGGACTCAGCCCCTATGCGACACTGGAGTCAATTCTAGGAATTGCACTCTGGTGGATAGGATAACAACCACCTGCCATTACCACTGGGATACTGGCCCGTTCGCAAAAGGGATCATGCTTTGATTAAACATTAAACATATTTAAGTATACATTTATTTCTTTAGCACTTTTGAACTTATGATGCAAATAACCCATCGGAAAGGCCAATCTTGAACCTTCGCATAGGGCAATAATTAAGCTCCTGTGAAACTTCTTAACATATATGCCATACAAGCTTAGGTACTTCAGCAGTTGTGTTATTTCTTACATGTAGATATAGCCTTCTCTTGTGCTATCTTGTTACGGACATGAATCACTATAATAAATAATTACTATCATGCTTCAAAGTGGAACAACAGAAAAGTGGCAAGCAAGATTTTTTTTCTGCTGGAAATACGAGTTGGACAGTGACAATGGTGCTATAAAGTTTCTAGCCATGATGCCCTCCGGAAAATTTGAAATTTATCTCTTGTTATTTGCATGTTAGGTGGCCCGGTGATGCAATGACAAAAGTCAGTAGAAGCTTCCAATTCATTGAGCCTACCATATCTTCATGCCTTTACCAAACCAGAGTGGCCTGGTGGGTGCTCCAGAGGTCATCATGTCTTTTTACTCACTTCTCTTGTTAGGTGCCAGTTCTGATGCAATGACAAAGATTTTAAGTATTCTTGCACCTGACCTACCTCATTCTAGAACGGGTTACTGCACTATTCATAATTGATTTATAGATAGATCATTTGCATCATCTTTCAGTTGCTCAAACGGTGGTGTTAGGTAAAGCTATGCAGGGCTTCGCATCATATCCGTGTGCATCCACGATATCGCACCTACTTTCTTTTCCTGGTTGTGCAGAGTCCCACTCGTTGGCTGAAACTTTACTGGACCTAACTCATCCTGTGTATTATGAATATCAAAACACATTTATATCTTTTCTTCTCTTTAGTTATGGAAAGTAGATTTATCCAAAAGTTAATGTGACTTTCACCTGGGAAAGGCAGTTTTGCATTTATCTGCGCAGTAATGTCATGTGTGCAACATTTTGGAAAAGATTGGGAGCAATTTGTCATGCAGTCGAACCAGCTAGGCATTCTGCTTTGTCGATGGGGGAGAATCTCCTTTAGAGCTTCATAATGGAGTACCCATGTCATGCATTTAGAGCACAATGATGAATAAAGTAGCATTTTAACTTTTTGGAGAAAACCACTTGCTACTCATGTGTCTGTACACTACCTTGTGCTTAGATATTCTGCCTCATTGAATTGCAGTATGAGTTCTTAGGAGCTGACTTTGGTGTGAGACTGGCAGCTCAACAGTTGCAAACAAAGTCGCTTGTAAACACATGGTATCTGCTGGATTGGGAACTAACCTTACAATCTATCCACTCAGGTGGGGACATCTCTCACCCCTCCAAAAAATTAAATTCTTAAACTCTTAATCTCTTTCTAGCGGCAACTGGCAATACTTAGTAGCATATACTATTTTGTTAACACATCCAAGGTGTAGGATTGCTGTCGCAACTAGCATGTCTTCATCATAGGGGCCATTAAAACAAATGGTGTAAAGTTAAGCAACTGCAAGGGGCTGGCATTTTATAGGATCATATCTGCAATGCAGAGAAAAATCTCTGTGGACAAATTATAATTATGTTTTGCCATAAGTTTTTCTGATAACTAAAATATGCATTTATATCACGTGTTCAGCAAACATTAAGCTCACTCACTTCTTTTTTCCCTTTTGCAAAGATAAATGCACACGATCCATGATGTGACTGGAGATGACACGAATTATTTTTAGGAAGTCTTAGCACTTTTATTGGATCATCCTTGACGTGCAGGCTGTTATAACCTGTATTACGTGTGATCTTGCAGTTGCTATTGAAGTTCACTGAATGGTCACTCACAGCTTAAATGGAAAACAGTGACTTTGAAAGGTAGCTAGTACTTCAGCGATCATCCTTGGAAGCTGCTGCAAGGTTTTTCTCAGCAATTATCCTAAGGTACCTTTACGGAAGTGATGCTAACTGAACAAGGTTATTTTGGGCAATCATAATGTATGGTTTTCATGTGGTATTTGCAGGTTATATGTCAATATGTGAGGATGTATTCATGTAGCTGCATTGCCTACCCATAGTCAAAGCACACTCTGAGTCTTCTATGTATGAGGTATGTTTGTACAGTGTCCCTGGCCCATTTAGATACATAGGCACGAGGACAAGATCTTAGGGGGAATGGACAATGAAAGATCATTAGCATGTGATGTTTGCATGGTTACGCATGAAGATAAGATCGACAAAAAGATAGGCATATTGACCGCCAATTACCACTCAGTGGTTACTACGGAGTATGACAAGATCATAGACACTGCAGCAACATTTAGCCACCTCAATCCCAGACCGTTTGTTACATTGGCTGGACCGCTATGATCCTGACTTAATTAAACCAATAAAAGGCTGGAGTTGGCTTAAAGTTAGTCAATCAACAAGCTGTTGGGGTTTTGCCTTAGCTAGTACTATGAAACAACTGGCTGATATCCCTATCAACTTTATTTGAAAAGATTAGGCAACCTGACAACACTGGCTGCCTTTTGCATCCATTGCCGTTCAGCTAGTAGAGCGGGATAGTTTGCAAGCGGACGCTGCATCCACTGGTCAATCGCCGGAAGTCATGGGGGATGCTGAGGGGTCACTTGGGCTTCTAGAAGGTGAGCCCCAACATAAGAGAACATCTTTTTCATGGATGCCACAAAAAAATTCTCCAAGCCAATGGAAAACGACATCTGAAAAGGATGGCTGAGATCGTAGATGAGGTAGGAGCAATTGGCAATTGGCAAAAGCATAGGCTGGTTGTGGCGTTGTGTTGCGCTGCTGCTGCCTTTTGGGGTGACGTCATGTGGGCTACCAAGTACCAACCACCTACTACCACTGCCATGCTTCCCCGGAGAACCTTAGCGCTTATTCCACATCCCCTCTATCCCGTGACCCTGTCCATCCTTACTACTGTCCTCGTCATCATATTCGTCCTATGTTGGTGCTGGTGGTTTGGATTCTTTTTTGATGGTGAGTGGTGATCTTTTTGATTCGGTTCAAAATATAGATGCAAATTCACCAGGAAGCTTCCTACATTTCCAAACTCGATAACATAACCAGATTCAGTTGACATAGGTACTTCATGGCCATAGGACGTTCCCTGTTAAATTCGCTTCTATCCAGGAGGAACATAATGAATCGTAATCCCTAAGAAGTACGTAATAATATTGCAGCGGGTCCGCACTTACATGAGCCACTGGAGGGTCGGCACAACGGGAAGAGGGATAGCTCATGCTTGGATGGAATCATTTTGTGATGCGTCCTTTTTGGTGATTGTTGAGGGGGTCAATAATAGATTTGCTCCACCATGCATTCAGGTGGTCAAATG